>JANVCC010000072.1:356339-393839 GCA_025345505.1 Todiramphus chloris collaris
TTTTTTTTTTTTTTTTTTTTTAATTTCCATTATTGTTATAAAGAACATTGTGACTTTAATATTAGCATTTTGCTTTCAACAGCAATTAGCAATCTCTTGGTTTGCTGTTTGGTAAAGCATCTGTTAATGAGGTCATCTAGTTTAAAATCCCAGCTACTGGAAAATAACAGGGAGGAGGTCAAATCTATCATTTTGTGTATATTCTCTGCTCTCGTTTCAGTTTTCTAAAGAAAAGATATCTTTGTTATCCACAATAAGTCCTTATGACCCGTTACTGGCCTTCTGTATTTTCTACCATCTCAAGATACAGTAAGTTCATTCTTATTGAAGTATTGAAATATGACAGTTCGCTTAAAATCTTTGCGCATCTGAGGATGAGGAATTGGTTTCGTGGGTTTTTTTGTTGTGTTTTTGTTTTCAGAGTTTTGAGTTCAGTTTTAACGAGGAGTTGCCTCTATGGTGGAGGGGGTTCCTGGGGTGGTGGACCTAGGAGTGGCTGCTGGTGGAGTGTCAATGGGGCTCCCGGCCCCGCTGCTGGGAGTCACGGAGGAGCTCACTGCTGGTGTCTCTCCTTGCTGCTGGGCTTGGAGGGTCTGTCCACAGATGTGATGGTGCTTCTCCCAGTCCTTATGCTGGCAAAATGAGCCACAGTATCGTGCTGTGTTGCAACCACTGCAGGTTTCACTAGCTTTCCGGCCACAGTTCCAGCAACTCTAGAAGAAAAAGAGGAGGGGGAGAGATGGGAGAAATTAGTCAGTGTCCGAAATTTTATATTAAAATCAGCTGGCAGGGAACTGCTAGTTAACCTAGTTAACTGCTAGTTAACCGCCTAACGATGGTTGAGGAGTCAGCGGGTGCTACCTTGGGTGGCTGAGCCTGTTCCATAGCAGACTCAGTCACCTTCGGGACTCTGCCCTCAGAAACTGGACAAGAACAAAAGCAGCTATTTGCTAGTAGCAGTGATGCAAGCTCCCAAGTACGCCCTTACATCCAGTTGCCAGAGGCATGCTGACGAACAGCAAGTTTCAGGAAAACCTCTGCCACATTTATTAAAGTGAAGAATGAAACACGCACACCCAAAAAGAAGGGCTTCTCCAAAAGTGGAGAGGGATGAACGCAAGGCCAGAAAGGACAAAAAAGACCTATCACACTGGTAAAATCTGTTGCTCCAGGAAAACTTCAGTTTTACTTGTCTGAGTAACGCCATTTGACTCAGTGGCACTTCTGGCAGTCAATAGTTAAGCTGGAGGCTAAATCTCTGGCAGGATGAGGAAACTACTGCAGAATATGTATGCTATTCACTTTCACACTCTATAGTTATGCCAGCTGGATGCTGGAACACGGCCAATCTTTAAGTGATATTCCTCAACTACATTAAAAAATTTCCCCAATTTCAGAATCAAAGACCTAAATTGAAAACAATATTGTAAGGAAATTAGACAGTTAACCAGAGTCAAGTGGCTGCTTTAGAAACTATCCCTGTGTTGGCTCCATCCTCCCCTTTTTGCTGGTGGTTTTTGTGTTTGTTTGGTTTTTTTTTTGTTGTGGGTTTTTTGGTCAGTTGGTGCTTGGGGTTTTCTTGGCATAGGAATGCACTGGCAGATGGGGGAAGAGTGACTGTCCGGTGCTCAATTGCTCTTTGGGATTGAAATCAAATGTACATGGCATTCTCAATTCATAGCGATTAAACATACAGACTAAACCAGGTAATTACACGTACATGTGTTGGAGACTTCTTTTTTTTTCTTTTTAATTCATAAAATTGTTCCCATCTTTAAAAACACTTTTAAAAAAAGGTGGAATTACCAACACACAGAAACAGATGTTTCTAGTAGTTGAATGTCGGGATTTCAGACTCCTTGTCTGGCGTCACCTGGTTTTGATTCAGTATTCACTGCTTCAGGTTCATTTTGCTCAAACTCTGTCCAGTGCTGGAGAGGTAAAACCACCTCTGGAAATGGATAGCTGCACTATTCTTGAACATCTTTTCTTTACAAGACCTTTTATCTCCAAAATGAAAAATAACTATGTAATTTAGAACGGCGTAGGTGAACACGTGCGTGCGCAGGCATATTTACACATACAACAGAATGATCTGGCAAGTTTGTATTAGCATTTCAAAAAGATGCAATACCTCATCCTACTGACCAGAAAGAGAACAAACTGTGATACACCTGGATTCTTCTTTTGCTATCCAAATCTTTCTCAACAGTCCCATTGTACTTGTGAAAGTTTCATTTTCCCAGCTTGATGCTTGCACTGTGACTGGTAAACATGGTGCAATTCTGCTCCGGCCGTGCTTGCACAGAACGTCTACCTACTGCCATGCCTGCTGACCTCCTAGCTATTCATTTCCAAATGCAATGCCAGCCCTGGGACTGGCACATATTTCCCTTTATCCCCTCATCTGAAAACAAATACACATGTGGAAAACCTCCCCATGGCGACTTGCCTGAAAAGACACTTTTCCCCACATGGAATAATGCTGAAGTCAGCAAGAACCTGCCCAGGTGCAAGAATCCCTCCCTTGTCCAGATCCAACTGCAACATTTGAAGAGTGTGCTTTAGTTCTGCTGGAATTATTACGAGGATATGAAATTTTTATATTCTAGTATCTGTTCGGTTAATATAGGGCAGCTTCTGGAGAATCTTCATTTTGCCTCCCCTTTTGGGGAAGGTCTATCTGCACAGGCAGAACTGTCACCAGATGTGACCGGAGCCATCGTATGGTATTTCAGTAGTTTACCACAAGGTCTGCATTGATGTCAGAAAATAGTCATTTCATTGGTTCAACTTTCTTATTAAAATACTCATCAATTACCTATCAGACGGCATTGAACATGAAAAGTGACACATAAGTGCAAGACTTTCATAAAGTGACAAAGCTCTGCTCTGGCTTCTTATGTGATTGCTTTACATGTCTCACATTGTCTGGTATGTGATTTTGTCCACTGGACATATTACTCTAATTTAACAGGTCGTTACAGCTTTAATGCAATTGTGGGAATAAAAGCACATAAAATACAAGAATTTAAAAGTAAGTTTTACAGCTCATATTTATGCAACTACTTACTGCATTTAAGAATTACTACCATGCAAATTAGCATAAACAGACACATAATGGGGAGCTTGCACTGCAATAGAAACTGGGTTTGACATGCAGAACTCCCTATCCTACACAGCCATCATCACTGTGGCCATTCATTGCTCCTTCCCACGTGCAAGTAGTGAAAAACAGCAGCACAACCTTTGGCAACTAACGCTTTCTGTTCGCATTGCTGGCTGATAGCTCCAGAGACCAAGTTCTACTGAAGAACATCTAACGGCCTGGGCTGTGCTTCATACCCCCACGCTCACATATTTCCAGTGATATAGATATCACAGACAGAGCTTGAGCTCACTACAGGACTAAGCATGCTCACGGTGTCTCCCCCCCGGGAAACTCTAGCAAAATGGACCATCCTGGATGAACCGTGTGGACAGCATCTCAGATAACAAGGAAACACAACGTCATTGTTGGTGATGATGTGGCAAACGTCGTACGAGGGGATATGAGCAGGACAACGGACTGCTTGACACCTGATTTAGGACTCTGCATCTTCTAGCACTGGCAAGAGACAGCCTGGAGTACTGTCCAGGCTGGGAGACTGCACTTCAAATACAGCAAATCAAATAAGACAAATAAGACTTAGAAAGAAAACAGAGAAAGGCAGCCAGAATAATCAGAGGTCAGACAAACACAAGCTATGAGAGAAGACTGAAAACTCAGACTGATAAACCTAAGCAGCCTGGGAGGGGACAGTAGCACTCAAAATATCTTGAAGGATGCTGCAAGTGAAGCGGGCAATGACCACGTCTACATGGACGAGCAGGAGAAGCAATGAAATCAAACATCTGCAAGAAAAATTTGGAAGAGGTGTTAAGAGAAATCTTTTTAAGGACAGTCACAAATTGCCCAGAGGTGCTGAAGAATCTCCATCAGTAAAGCACAGGAAAAGCAGGTAGCTCACTGGAATGATACAGCTAGAGTTGGTCACACAGTGGGAAAGGGAGTAGCAGATCTCTCAAAAGCCTCTCCTGGTCTATCTTCTCTGTCTTTAGGTAGTGACCTACTACTTTGTACTTCCAGCTCATTGCTTGCTTTATACAGTTCCAGATGTAGCTAAAACTACAAGGAGGACTGGATTAGAGTTTAACTCTGCATTGATTTCCCTATGAAACAGTCAGGTTATACAAAAGGCCAGATTCTCAGACTACATAATTCAATTTAACTACACTACCTTGAAAAATGGATTAATTCAATGAAATTGGGCTAAATTACACCAGATGGGAATCTTGCTCCAAATTTATGCCACTGATCATATTTCATCTGACAAGGAACACCAGTCTTAGGTCAGAGCCTTATCTTAGGTCAGACTCTTAACTCTCATGCGCTCAAGCTTCCATCTTCAAACAACAGAACTCAGACACTTCTGTTTGCCATCATGAAAATTCTTTTGAACAAATGGTCTCCATTTCTGCAGTCTCCAATATCAGGACACAAATTTGTCAATAATTTTGCCCATCCCGTTGATTTAATCTTTGAAATAGTCAACCACAATTGAGTATTGTTTTCCTCTGACAATACTCCAGCTGAGATTCAGTGTAGACCTTGCTTAAATAAGAAGAAAAATCCCAAATAGACTGTGACATGTGAAAGAGATGATGAACTCTGAAATGCCCTCATACACTGTCAAACACTGCTCTGTCATCTTTGACAAATTCTGGATTTCCCCAGCCTACTACATAAGGAAGCATGTCTGGGTATGAAGAACCCAGATTTTTCCCAGTTCTGCAATGCACATGGCATTCAAAACTCTACCACTGATAACCACAAAAAAAAGAACATCTAGAAATCGCTGAAACCACAGTGGCGTAAATGAGGACTGTATGAGCCACTGAACACCAGCCCAAAAAGCAGTAAAGTTGCCTATGAAAATTCTATCCAACGCCCATTAGAAAGGGAAACACTTCGGTGCTTTGGAAATCCCAACGCTGTGGGATGCTCAGGCCTTTAGACACTTCTAGTAGAGCTACACCTATCACTGAACACTTCAGGCTTGCCCAAGCTACTGTGCACTGTGTGAAGTAGATCATCTGTTCATACGAGTCAGCATGAGAGAAACTAAGTCCTGAAACCAGAAGTGCAGAGAAGCATATGGAAGAGATGTGCAAGCTGGCTAGCCAGGCTTAGCTTAGTAGTCTGGGGCAGTGCCAATGTTCACATCACATCTGGATTGATCCTGTACAGAACACGCGGCGCTGGTGCCTCTGTACCACCCACCACTGCAGGGGATGATGGGCTACTTTGTAAGAGATGTCCAGCCAAAAAAACCCCAAATGTTAGCTGACATAGGTATTAAATTTAATACCAGCCTAAAAACTAGGCTTGCCTGAATTTTTCAGGTTTGCTGGCGCATTCCTAGTCTCAGTGGACTGGTCAGCAGAGATTGAACCCAGCTGTCATCAAACTGTCAGATAAATGTGACATTCACATACAACATAAACTGCTGCAATATAAACAAGCCCTAACACTACGCATCTCTTAAAAGCAGTGTAGGACCAGTTGTGCACTTGTTTTTATGTGAGGGGATGTCAGCATCTGCTTGAAGTAGTAGAGAATCGAATATTTGTGTTCCTACCCTGTCCCAGCTCCCACCCTACTCAAAAGTGAGGAAGAACACTGAGTGTCAGATTCTTCAGTGGCACTTTATACCAGAGCAGAAATACAGATGTTCTGATGATTCCCACTCCCTCCCCACCAATCTGGGCAGCCGCTCCCTTTGCTAAGCCATTCACCCTTATTATTAAAATTGATTTGCACAACTGTACGTTGCAGCCAAAGCAAGCACAGCAGTCTTTAAAGAGCAGGCTGCTCAAACGTGTTTCTGTAGTCAGCTACTGATGAATGGGTCATCTTTTGTCAAGCAACTGTAAGAAACTGGTAGAGAAATAATGTGTGGTTCAGGAACAGCCATGCTGGCAGGTAGGCCGTCTCCTGTCCTTTTATTTTCTAAAAGCTGTGTGTTCTGTTAGCTGGTCTTCAACCAATCTCTCAGTAATATAACAGAAAATCAGGAACATGGACTAGTCTTATGCTGGGAAACAAATAAAATCTTCAAAAAGTAAATGTACGGATTCTGAAGCAGTGGCACTGCAAATTAAATCCTATTCAACAACACAAACATAAGCAAAGAAGCATCAGGTTAGGGTCAGAAATGGAACGTGAAGAAAAAAAAAAAGCAATGTAATATGATAATTCTCAAAATATTGCAGATCACTTCTTAAGATGCTTCCAAATATCACACCTCCCCTGTTAGCCCTCTCATTATCCTCAGCTCTCTTTCTTTTGCTTCAGACAGGTTAACTTGTCAAACTTCACTGTTTTCTTGCAGACAGCCTTGCATTCTGGGATGACACTTTATCCAGGTTAAAACCAAAGTAAAACAAAACCCCAAACAAAACCAGAAAAACCAACACACACAAAAACCAAAATCCAGACACAAAAGTATCATAAACCCAATCTACTTCTCTTTGTGAGACCTCGGAAAGATCTTGGATGAGCAGACTACATATTATCTTAAAATTATTATGATTACAAAAATTTTGTAGTTATCACTTTGAGCTCTGGAGAAGATTGCAATAAAAAATGATGCCACACAGTTCTCACACCAGAGCAGCTTCAAGAAGCCTCAGCTAGGTCCAGGTTGCATTTTACCAAGTAACACATGAAGAAGTGTAAGGGAGAAACCTTGCCAACGGACAGGGAGTGGCCATATCAGATGAAAATTAGAGCTGATACACTGGAAATCTGGTGCCACATTCCTATCTCCATTCATAGTTTCAACAGCCAAAAGATGAATGACAACCGTGGGAGAAATACTTTGCATCAGGAACTGCATGGAGATCATATAGCAGCCCATACTGAGCAATCTTGCAGGTCTTCGTGTAAGGCCTCAGCAAGGGTAAGAAATGAGGAGTGATGCTCAGCCTTCCTCTAGACCTGTAAGACTGCAGAAACTGATCTTCAGCATTCTTGGATTTCAAACTGGAAATATTCTAGGCCTGAAAATATTATTCCGGTGCCTTTAGTACACAGGAATGCGCACGGCTGGAAACATTCTACTGAAGGCTGTAAACAAAGAGAAACTTATGAAGACCTACAACCTGGACAAATGAGGAGGGATGTTGACATACAGATAACACACCAAAGCAAATGTGAAGTTTTATTCCTCAACCTCGATAAAAACAAGGTGTCAGTTCCAAAGAAACACTTTTTAAATACTGGCAAGCTCATCTCCTGTCCTCAAAGGTGAAGGAGAAGTCTGACCCATTCTTATGGGAGTTATCAAAAAAAAAGGACAGCCTGAGTTAATAGGTAATAGTGGGAAGCATTCCCCTAAGTGTTTGGAGCGTGGCATAATTAAAAGTGGAAGAGAAGTTAATTATAAAAACTTTAATAGACACTCTAACTCTCAAATAAGTATCACTGTCATCGCCCTTCACAATTCATCAAGCACTTGTAATCACAAACTGAGCAAACTTGAGTTCTCTCTGCACGTTTACTAAATCTTGCATTTTTCACCTCAAAACATCCACCCTGGTGTGCCATTCGTGACCATGGGGGTGAAAGCTGCAGGACCAGAAAACTAGACTTCATTTCTAGGTCCAGGAGGCTTCTATCCTTCCTAAGGATGCACAGCCCCGAGAACATCCATAATCCTATAACCCATATTTCATTAGAATGCAATTAAAAGAATGATTTGCCTTTTCTTAAAAGTCCTGTTTCCAAGAAGTAAATAACCTCATAGGCAATTCTGCTGGAGAAGTAGCAAAGATGTCTGTTGTTATATTGGTTTTCCAGAGCTATGACTACTCGGGAGTTAATTACAGCACACAAACTCTCTACACATTCCTTTGGATGCACGTTTGCCTGTGGAAGAATGAGCTGTATGTATTGGCACATAAGTACTTCCTCTGTCCTGCCTACACCATATCAGTTCACTAAACAGATTTAGTTTACTGTTTCCTCCAAAGAAGATTATCTTTGAAATTTTGGTTTTAACAGTAGGAGTCTCTTGTACATATACACACACAAAATGACAGGTCTTTACTGATGCTAAGTCAGACAAACGCCCTTTCTATGAACATACTGCAGGAAAAAGTGTCCTCGAGTATATCTCAGCTACAAAACGCCAATAAATTGAATTTATGTCTCATTTAATCTACAATGGAACAGTTAGTACTTAAAGAGTACATACACTTCCCCTAGTCCCTTTCTTCCTGAGAAACTTTCAGATGCTGAAAATCAATTCCTTTTGTCTCCTTGTTATTCATCTGCTACACATTAAGGAGAAACTCTGGGCATTCAGTGATCCCACAATGGTCTTTCATCTCCAGAGAAGCCTGGTATGAATTAAAATCTTACGCTCCCTCAAATGATGGTTGCATACTGCAGCATGCTGCTGGCTTATCTGCTTGCAATTTTTACCATTTTTTCCAGCGTGCTGCAGCTTGCTCATCTGCACCTCACAAATCAAGTAACTCTTCTACAACGCTGCCCATCCAGCCCGTGAGAAGTGCTTTGACACTAGTGTACCCAAACACAGACCTGTCCCCGAACACCACGTACTGCTATCTACTCTCATTTCCAACTCCCTGCCATCTAGAATTTATATTAAAAAGTGGGTTTACTACCTTAGTGCAAGAACTAGAAACACTTAGTGCTATTTCATTTTGGTGGCCTTGAGAGATGAAGATTATACAGACGTAAATTTCAACTGATGGCATTTCTTTGTCATGTCTGTTTTTAAGGGCAGTTTTAACTTAGGACCTTGTTTTTCTGTAACAGACGTAAAATTTATTTGCTGTCTAGGCTGTTGCAGTACTGGCTGAACACACGCTGCTCTTTCACTCCCAGCTTGCAGCTCCTGAATGTCCCAAACCACAGCAATTCAAGGCTTCCACTCTCAGCTCTGAAAGCGAATCAAGGCTTAACATACTTATTGTTGTTTTACTCTGTGCTACTCTTTCAGTCTATTTTTCCTCCTTCAAAATGCTGTTCGCTCACTCTCAAATCTCAAATATTCCTGCAGCCAAAGGAACACATTCAAAATAAGCAACCTTTTGAAAATCTACCTTCATATCCTGTCCTAGAGGAACCCTTGTCTTTTGCTAATTGCTTCTTTATCAGTGATCTGCATGAGGGGATTGAGGGCTCTCTCAGCAATTTTGCAGACGATAACTAAGTTAGGCGGGTGTGTTGATCTGCTTGAGGGTAGGAAGGCTTTACGGAGGGATCTGGATGGGCTGGATCGATGGGCCGGATCAATGGGCCAAGGCCAATGGGATGAGGTTTAACAAGGCAAAGTGCCGGGTCCTGCATTTGGGTCACAACAACCCCGGGGAATGCTACAAGCTGAGGGAGGAGTGGCTGGAAAGCTGCCCAGCAGAAAAGGACCTGGGGGTGCTGGTGGACAGCCGGCTGAACAGGAGCCAGCAGTGTTCACAGGTAGCCAAGAAGGGCAACGGCATCCTAGCTTATATCAAAACCAGCGTGTTCAGCAGGAGGAGGGAGTGACTGTGCCCCTGTACTCGGCACTGGTGAGGCCACACCTCAAATACCATGTTCAGTTTTAGGCCCCTCACTGCGAGGAGGACATTGAGGTGCTGGAGCATGTCCAAAGAAGGGCAATGAAGCTGATGAAGGTTCTAGAGAACAAGTGTTACGAGGAGCAGCTGAGAGAACTGCAGTTATTTTACCTGAAGAAAAGGAGGGTCGGGGAGACCTTATTGCACCCAACAACTACCTGAACGGAGTTTGCAGGGGTTGGTCTGTTCTGCCAAGTAACAAGAGATAGGACAAGAGACAGGTTGCATGAGGGGAGGTTTATGTGGGATATTAGGGAAAGTTTCTTCACAGTGAGGGTTGTAAAGCCCTGGAACAGGCTGCCCAGGGAAGTGTCGGAGTCGCCATCCCTGGAAATCTAAAAGATGGTATGTCTGGTATTTAAAAGATGTTTAGCTGTGGCACTTAGGGACGTGGTTTAGTGGTGACCTGGCAGTGGTGGTTTAATGAGTTGACTTGATCTTAAAGGTTTCTTCTAACAAAAACAATTCTATGAGTCTACTCGCAGACAAGCTTTTAGCCACCTTGCTCTACAATCTCGTAAATGAATCATTCCTTTGTTTAAACTGGATTTTAGTCCAAAATATTTTCCACCAAGCAATCTTTTTATCTATTCAATATGGTAGCTTGAAGAGCTTTAAAATAAAGCTACTGAAAAGCCAGATTAGAACAGAAACGTGTACAGTATATGTAACTCTGAACAGCAGTTAAAAGGTGAGAACACAGCTCAAGTTCACCAAGCATTTTCGGCTCAGGTTACAACACAGCCAACAATACTTGGAACTCAGCACACGCCTGAAATACACGTCTGAAACAACCATGCACACAGTTACCAACAGGCACCCAACTCCCACTTGGCACTGACAGCCTGTGCCAGGGCAAAGCTAGCTCAGATACACCTATGGCGTGCAGCCCCAAGTGCTGCCTGCTCGGCAAAGATCTTACCTCGCTCGAATCTTCCTGCTGATTGATAACAGCTAGTGCATCCTCTGCAGCCTGGCGCTTGGCTTCGGCAACGGTGCGCTCCATCTTGGCTCTCTCCGAAGTGATCATGTCGTGAGCTTTCCGCTCCGCCTCTGACACCGCCTTCTGCAACTCGGCCATCGCCTGACGCTTTACTTCATTGACAGCTTCCTCTGCAAAGGAGGGAAGAAATCCTCATCAGCACGGGACGTTTGGCGCAAGGCTGCCGCACAGGATGGCTGCGTGAAACGCGGCAGCTGACTCCTACCGAGTCTTCGTTTTGAGTAGAAAGACACGGGACAACCTGTTTCCTCAGGACTCTTCAAGACCACCCAAGCACTTCTTTACTTTCTCATCACCAAAGTCTCTTAACACTTGTGATGACTCTTGCTATTTTAATTCACAGCCAGTACCTCTTGAACTACAGATATTGCAGATCTCTGACATGCTATTTTTGCAGTTTTTCTGAACATTTTACTGGGAAATTTGGTTTTGCAGCGCACCAGATTTATGAATACTTTTGGCAAGAAATATTACTTGAGATGCAACATTACAGACTTTCTCAAAATTGTTATCTTTAATCTCTGGAAATTAAGACACAATTTTTAGTCATTAGCAATCTTTTTCCGACGTGTGAACGAATAAATAGATGAAGTTAAAAAAAACCCCCAAGTTTATTTAAAATTTTTAAATCACTGTTCTAATACCTCTTCCTGGACAGCCACTTTCACAAGCCAAAGTTAAAATTTGTTTATGAACATGCGTTTGACCTCTTGATCTCTCCTTCAAACTTATGTTTACACTGTGAAGACTCGACTTCCTGGCTCCACCAAGCTCTTGAGGACACCGCAGCCAGCAAGGCTTCGGTGGACAATTAACACTGAGCAGGGGCACATCTCTGCATTGAATCCAAACCTTCCTGCTTCTTGTAAAATAACCATGTCAGTATAAGCTGTTTCTTTAGTGTATACTGGCGCCCTAACCTTTCATTCTGGAAAACGTGGATTGTGACAAATTAGTTATTTGTGTTTCGATGCAGGAAGAGTGCAAAGATTTTACTAATGAACAGTCTTTTAATTGACAACTAAAACAAGTAATTTCTTTTTTTTCTTTTTTTTTTTTTTTAATTAACTGCTCTAATTAACAAGGAAACCATCCTCCCCCTGAATTAGTTTATCTAATTTTCATCTTTATTCAAAGCAAAATGACAATGATTAATTGAAAACTTAATAAGCAGTAATTATTAACTTGGCAAACCTAGTACCAATTAACACTCTATTAAAACTAATTATGACATGTTTCATTCAAGTGTTTGCACTTAATTGTTTCATCCACTTAAAAACCACCTTAATTAAATGTTCTGTTTAATTAAAAACATAGATTTCTAATAAAAATGTTTTATTGTAGATTAAAAACTAAGTATTACAACCATGTTACAGGTTTGAGTTTTAGCCCACGTATTCAGCCCGTGTATTTATTTGTGTGCGCACATGTACGCAGACCTAACTCTTATGTACAGATGTTAATAACTCTCTTATGTCTCATAGCCCTGCACTAGTTATTTCTAAAAAATGACTACATGAAGTCTCCACTTTCAGCTACTAAGCAAACTACGATAAAGACTTGAAGCCACATACTAAAAGTGAATTAAAGTAAGAGTTCTCTCTGTGTGCGTGTGTGCTACACGTGTGCATGTCTGTGAGAGATGGTTCAACTGAAGTTTGGGGGGGGGGGGGGGGCAGAATTCAGAGATAAAACTTATGCCTTTATTTTTATGAGGCTGAAAATATGCCCTTATATTACCCTACCATAAATGTTGTTTAGGGGAAGGCCTCAGGAGAGGAAAAAACCCATACCCTTCAACCGTACAGCCTAGGCTTAATTTACTTTGAATATTCAAGGTGAATTAAAATTCTATCTAAGTGGCAATACAGGACAATAATTTTTGCTTACGATCAAAGCTGCAGCTAGACTAATTGTATATGCAAATCAGGCAATTTATATTTAAATTATGCATTCCTATTCTAGTCCCACAGGCATGCACAGATCAGCAAAGGGAATTGGTAGGACATTTGCAAGGTGCTTGAATATTTATTACCAACTGCAAACATTCACTGATCGCGAGAAAGAGAAATATACACAGGCAAACATGCAGATGCAATTTTATTACCATTTTCATAAAAATGAGGCAACTTAAACACAGACGTTTTGTGTCTATGAACCGCGGTTACTAACAAAGTGGATCTCTCTTTGAGAAAATCTGTGTTCTTGCTGATATTTGCTACAAATAGAAATTATCTTTGTATGGCATGATGCACTTTCATTACATCAAATAAATTGAGTTTTGTGCTGAGGTGTGTGCGGTGGTTGGAAATGCCAGTTTGAACAGAAGCACAATACTCCAACATTTTACAGAGCTTTCTAATTCTGTAGGTTTTTTATCCTACATTATCTACCCCTTTTCAGTCCAAATATAGAAATCAAACCTTATATTCTAACTTCTATATTGCATAAGTTTTTTGATAAGCTTCTGAGAGTATGAAGATGCCGAAAATGCTTACGAGGCCAAATGCCACACTGATATTTTTTAATTGGCATAAACTGTTGATTGGACTTTAGTATTTCCATTAACTTTGGCAACAGAATTTCCATTGTGCTATACTAAGTGTGAAAACAAATAGTTCAAATATTTTGGGGTTTTTGGTTACAGTGCGTCACCATTATTTTAATGATTATGAACTCACAAACACCTGAATAAACGAGACAAAAATTTCGTATCACTGATTTTCTGCACTTCTTCTCAAATGTTTCCACTACCTATGTTACAGAAACAGTATGCAGGCTTTATAGTTTCAGGTAATGATAAAACCTGCAAGATCTGTGCAGGAAAAGTTGTGGGCAACAGCGAAGGAGACTTTATACGCCTTGACAATGCTAGTCTATGAAGACCAAGTCTATGAAGACCAATAGCAGCATTCTTCCTGTCTCTGCATTTTTAAGAGAAAGGAAGAGGGATCAGATTCCACTATCAGAAAACATAAACCTGGAAGCTTTTAAAACCAAGACGCATCTATCTGCGTCCTTCATTTTCCCACTAATGCAAAGCATTCTTTGCATAAATTCAGGCTGTGATTTTAGGAATTCAATTGTAATCTTCCCTCCCTTTGAGCAGCATTCAAATATATTCACTGCTGTATGTAATCCCACACTATGAATCTCCAGTCAGCTCCTGATCACCTCCCTCACATCATGGGCACACTCGATCCGCATGATGAGACAGGAAAGGTGACAGGCAAGGGTGCAGTCCTGTGCCACCATGGCACTTTGCATTACATCACTCTCAGGCTGACCCTGGCAACAAAGGCCACTGGCAGTTGGTGACATGAGTTATCACAGCTTCATACCTCCAAATGCACCACGTCTTTCTCAAGACTACCCTGAAGAATGTGCAGGGGCCCTGTTGTATTAGTTTGACAAAGTAGGGTCATTCCACACCTGTTTGGTAACTCCTGAGCTTCCATCTGGACTGCCATGAACAGTAGACCTTGCTAAATGATAAAGGGTGGCTGGAAGACAGCTTCCTTGTGACACAGAAAGAAGCTAAGGCAGCAGCCCACAGTGGGACTGGGATCTGTTCAGTATTTAATAAAAAGAAATAGGTATTTCCAGAGAGCGAGTCATCTAACTGATGATCTGACTGATCTTCTTCACATGTCCGCCTCTCACTTGACTACTGAGGGTCATCCAAGAACTTGGCTTGGACTCTTAAACTACATACCCATAATTCAATGAGATGAAATATATCATGGCACCGATGACTCCTCTTCTCCAATAATCACAAAACCATGTACTGAACATGGTAGATTTCCAAAATCAGTCTCCAAAAGTTTAAAGTGAATCCCTTTTTCACGTGCTTTTGAGGTGGCTTATTATCCATTTTTATGGTGAATTCTTTCAGTTCAATGGATTCAGCATTCCAATCAAACTCCTACACTTGATTCAGCTGTCTACACACTGGTCTTTACGGACATTTGAGATACCAAGATACCCACACTGAGCCAGCAGAAATTACTTGTGGGAGATTTGCAGCCTTCTTGACTGGCAGTTGCAGTGCAGCCAGGAAATTACAGAGCATCTCAAATGGCAACTAGAGACCCAGTCTTACGTAGCTGAATTGCACCTTTACTGCCTGGAACCGACTATGGAATTATGGAGACCTCCAACTTCAGCACACCCTCCTGAAAATGAAGGCTCATGACATACGAAAAGCAGGATGCTTTCTGATGTTTTACTGCTCTTAGTAACACATACAGGTATGTGTCCTGTAGGGAGTCAGACTTCTTTTATTCTCCAGTTCAGAGGCATGCTCAGTTAATACCAGGAATCTGCTTTAAACCCAGATCAGCAGGAAAATAGAGACTGGAAATGGGACCAAAGGAAAAACTTTGGTCTGAAAGGAACTGATTAAATATATGTTCACAAGATGACATGTCATAGCTCCTGTACACTACTACCATCTGTGGACATACGCAATGTGACTGCACATCCAATGTTGGAACTCAAGCCAAAAGCTTCAATTAACTTGTGTTGCCAGCTTATGAAGACACTTTTTTCTTTTGTTGTACTGCATCTAGGAGTCACAAATGAGCTGATACGCCAAACAACATCAAAACCTAGATTTTGCAAGAGGAATAAAGTTTCTGGAACTCAAGTGAATAATCTTCTTACAAAGATTTTCTGGGACTGCATTTTTTTTTACATTTATTTTTCATTTAAGACGTCAACATAAATCTGGCAAAACAAACTATAAAATTACTTTTGGGCATTGAGTTAAAAAGGCTACAGTTTCCCTGGACAAAAGAAAAATATGTAGATTCTTTTGTTATTTTTCACAGAAATGCAGTAAGTTCCACAAACGTTAATTAACATATTGAAAAATGTAGACATTTCATGCTAAACCCACATCACACAAAGCCCACAACTTCTTGCCTGATGCATCGATACACCAGCATGAGGTTTTCACACACGATGCTCTGAATCTAATGATGTGGTGCATCTAACAGTGGTTTCGTGGAGACTTGGCATTGCTGGGGTAATGGCTGGACTTCATAATCTTAAAGGTCTCTTCCAACCAAAATGATTCTATGATTCTAATAGTTTAAAATATACCAGAAAGCAGCAAGCGGTCGCAGATGATTTGATCAGAAACTGCTGCATATTTTCCATTTGGTCATTAACTCCTGCTCAGGCAGCTGCTGTAGACTTCATGGTTATACAGGTGTTCAAAAGTGGGGGGGCAGAGGCGGTGTTTGAAAATATATACAGAAGCTATCTGTATATAGCTCAGCTATCTCACTGGAGTTCAAGAGCTACCTCCAGGCCCCTTTGAAAACAAGGAAGCTCTGATATCGATGCCAAAGGAGCAAAGGTTTAGCTCCAGCACTGCAATGGAACCCTCGCCAGGAAACTCCTGTACTCAGGAAGAGCTTCAAAGTGTTGAAGCTCAACCACGATCATCTGCCCACGGTGCTTTCCAGCTTGGGGGAGATGCTGTCAATGCCCGTGCAACCATCCAGAGCAGCCACAAAGATGTGGTCGTTGAAAATTTTGCAGGTTTATGAGAACAGACTTCACTGGGGGCTGACAGGCACAAAATCTTTTTCAAATTAAGAATGGTTACATGGAATAGTTGAAGATTTTCTTTAACAGGTATAATTAGGTTTTTTCCCCTCCTTTGGGAATTTTTTTTAACTAGGTAAGAACATTGAAGCTTAAAAAAAAATAATTCAATCCTACACAAACTTTTGGTTTTTTAAATTGCTAACAGACTGAAACTTTAGCATATCAACTTCCAGCCTGAAACCATTATAATCCCTGAAAATAGGGGTCTTTAATGGAAGTACAGCTATCCTCCTAACTATAGCAGCAGATGCTTCTATTATAAAGATTATTTCATGTCCTGATCAGTTCCAGTTTAAGATTATTAAACACAATTTAGTCTTGTTACTAGTAAGCCCCTTCTTTTATTTTCTTTTCCTATTTCTTTTTTTTCCCATTCCTCACATCAGTGCATTAACAACTGCACACAGCTGCCAGAAGACTAAGCTGGTGTTTTTAAACAGTTCTTACCAGCTTTCTTCCAGATCTCCTCTGGCACGTATCCAGACGCAGGCCTGTGAAGGAATTCCCGATGTGATTCTGCGGGAGGAAGGGGGTGCAGAGGGAAAAAGAAAGAGCATCATAAGTAACGCTTGCTTGTTGAGAACAAGGCTTAGAGAAATACCCTTTTTCTTAGTGCTCAGACAAAAAAAAAAAAATCACATAAGGTTTTTCTTTACTCAAAATAAAACAGATGCCGTGGCTGTAGCTCACAAATGTCACACAGACGAGATCAGTGTTTGGGACTCAAATGTCTCATCTTAAGCCCAGCTCAGACTAGTTCCTTTTAGTTTTATTTTACAGTGTTTCAAGTCAACTCTATATGACAGCTTGCATGTTTTTATGGCTGGCTTTGCAAGACCAATTGAGGGAGTGACATGCTTCATCCCTTGTCATTATGTTTATGAAAAGGAAGAAGAAAGAGGGCAACAGTCCAGTTTGGCACTTCTGCTCTGTGAAAACAGAAAGGCTACTGACGAGTGGAGATAAAAGCCAAGATGTCATTCCTGTGATCAAATGAGCTGTCCACAGAAAAAGAAAGGGGGTGTTTCTCTATGCTCGAGAGCTGTGCTTTCCTATATCTGAGCCCATACTGGCAACTGTAGCGGCACGAGCTTGAAAAACAGAACATTTAACTTTAGGTTAAGCCCCTAAATACATATGCTGCCAAACAGCTTGACTGGAGCTGAGGCTTGTAATTCACCCATGTATTTCAATCACATTTTGACAGCTCTCTCCCCTTCCCCATCTCTTTTTTTAAAGGTTTTAACCTCTGGGCCTGAGCCTAAGAACTCTGAAATCAGCAAGATCCCTTCCACAGACTTCAAAGATGCAAGATCAGACAATACAGAAAGAAACTTCACTTTAGCCTGAAATTCTGTATACAGATTCATAGCAGATGAAAAGTTGCTCTTTTGAAATACAATTTAAAGACGGATTAATTCTTTTTCAAAGTAGTAGGGGAGACATTTAAAAAAAAAAACAACCAACCCTTCATTGATATTGCCTGTGTGACAGAATTCAATCATCAAAATAAAATAACGTGATTTATTACAGTAGAGATAAGGTTTGAATAACTTTTAAAGATGTTGCTAGAAATTAAACATCCAGCTTGACGTCCCAGTTTAACGCAGAACCAAAACTACACAACATTCTTTGAATACTGATTTTTACTAAAGATATTAATTTTTGTATCTTAAGAGGTATTATTTACTAACTTGGTCAAAAAGTTGCATTTTTAAGAAAAAGATTGAATCATTACATTTTGCAATTCAGTTTTTTACACCACCGTACTTATGCACGCAGTACTCTTTATATACAGTAGGCTACGGAAACTTAAAATACATGTAAAAGATGACATTTAATATTGAAGACAGCTAATGGAGGTGGAAATGACAGGGGCCATTTCAGCTACGCAGCAAGTAGGGGATCCCAAACCCTGTGCACTGGTCCACACATGCAGTTTCTAGCACATGAATCTGCAGACACTGACGGTATGGACTGAATCTTCCCAACTGACAGGTAGCTGAGTGGATTTCCCCAGCTCTTCTGTTTTGCCACTAAAGTATGGGATGAAAATAAAACGGATTTTTGTAGGCAGAACTTCACACCTCTCAAGCATAAAATGATGTGGGGTGGGGGTGGGGGTGTGTCCGAGGTTCTGCAAAACAGCGATTGGTTTAATCAGCTTGATACATGGAAGACTTCAGACCTGATGCTGATAGAGAACTTCAGACCCGATGCTGAAAATGGAGAAATTCTCAGTATCGCTTGGCTCATATGATTCTGGAGACTGTAACAGATATATAATTGTGTACACTTCTCTTATCCCTTGGAAGCTTTTAGAGTTACAGTCGCAGTGCCGGTTCAGTCAGGGACAAAGGTGGCAGCAGAAAACACATTGCTTGAAAATTAAAGGCAAAAAAAAATCAAAACACTCTTACTTGCTCTTCCTGCAATACCTGCAGAAAAAGACCCAACTAGACTCCAGATGTAGCAAAACAAGGGGTTGGTTGTGTTCACATTCTATGCTTAGTGTTGAGTTTTCCTGTCTGCTATTTAAGGTACCATCCATCACAAGAGGATCATAACCTCAATTTAAGCCGTTTAACAATGTAATTAGCATTAAAAATAAAGACTTGGACCTCATTTTTTGGTACACGTGACTTTCCATAAATGGAATTCAGTGACATAAATGACCAGCTTGCCAGCTAATTGTAAAAATTTCCAAAACATAAACATCAGTCAAGCTCTTATTCCAACCACAAATTATTTTCATGAGGAATGAGATCCTCTGCAAGAAGAATTAAATCAAGAGCTTCTGAAAGACTTTCCCATAGTTTGGAATGGAACACCAAAAAAAAAAAAAAAAAAAGACAAGAAGCACTTATGAAGATAATAAAAAACATATTTTCCAAGCAATATTATTAACATTAACATGGCTATTGTTTAGTCAGCAGTGATGAGTCTGAGAAAACAATATTCTTTTGGGGACTAAACTACAGGACATGACCAGAGAATATACGTCTTATATTACTATCATTTTTAAGGTAAGGTTTCCTTCAGATTAAGAATTGCAGAACATGCTCACTAAAACTAAAACACAGTAGATCTTAAGTTGGATGTCTAGAAATCTCAAAGAAACACAATTGTGTGAACTCTCTAAAATACTAAACATAAAACCAAGTGCAAAAAGCCATAATGAGGAAAATGTATTATTCTAACTGACAGAGTGTAGCATCTACAAATCAAAGTAAATTCTGCCTGGAAAGAAACAGGATGAAATCATGACAAAATTAGGAACAACCTCAAGTGACAAGGCAGCTCATACAGGAAAGGATAACAGAAAAGGTTTTACATGTCAGACCTAATATAAAGGTTTGTTAATGGGGAAAATGAAACTACGTTATTATGCAGAACAAGGAGATGTACAACCACTGGATTTCAGTGAAATTCACAGCAAGACATGTTTTGAAAGCACTTGTTGATAATTAGTCCGGTTCCTACTGAACCAGGTGAAAAAGCCCAACTGTGAAAATAAAAAAAACCCCACATACACATGAGAGTAATTGGTACTTGTCTGCGAAGAGATTAAATTAAGTAAAAATAAAATAGATTTTGCAATCAAAAATGTTTTGGGAATTTTCTATTTCACTGTGAAATAAACTTTTCAGCAAGGAAGTCGTTGGGCTGGGACAAAAGAAAACACACGAGGAAAAGACAGAAAAATTGGTCTCAGTTTCAGTCATCACATTCCATTGGACAGCAGGGAAAAACTTAATATGTTATCTAGTAAAATATACAGAAGTATTATTTTTAGCCTATTCTGGGTAGCTTTTTTTCAATAAGGAAGAAAACAGTCACTGAGAAAAGTCCTATGGTCACAATATGGTGTTGGCTTGCTTATGGACCCTGGTGTAGTTATTTCAAGAATGCAGTCAATCATAAGAATCAACACACTTGATTGACCAGGTTTCTGAAGTTTAAGAAGTACAAATATCTTGTAGCCTGCTTCTTTTAGGTGGTTTTAAGATAAAGAGAATAGGCGCTGAAAGCACAGAGAGAGAGAGAGACGTGGAGAGTTGTAAGAGCAGAAATAAATATGGGCCTGGGAAATGGAACTGAGTTAAAAAGCTAGGACACCAAATAAAGGATGCAAACTCTCACATGATAATAAGGACCAAACCCAAGAAAAGAGAATAGAAAGACTTAAAAGGAAAAGATGTGATCAAAACTGTCAAAGAGCCCAATCCATATTTGGAAAGAAGGAACAGAAGATGGGCTGACAATCCAAAAGAACACAGGCTTTTACCACTGGACAATGACATCCAAGCATATAATAAAAATAAAAATTATATTAAGAGACAGAGATGAACAGCTGATCGTTTGAAAATCTTTTAGAATTTATTGTATTTATGAAAATACTGGCAGTGACAACAATACTGTATATGCCACCATGAACATTAGGACTCAAAAGTAAGAAAAACTGAATATAATGATAATTTCATATGTGCTTTTATATGTATTTATATGCTTTTCATTATTAAGCTTCATTCTACCCTATAATAAATGTATCACTGTTGGTGGGACCAGACAACAAACAAAAAGCTTCTCAGAGCAACAAATATGAAGTATTCACTGCTTTGCTCGTAAGAGTCCAGCTCTAAAGTGTGCCACTCCAATAATGAAATATATAGATATAAATCTGCACACTGAATGAGACTACTGTGCTAACCTTGTTGAGGGTCATAAGTTTCAAATATTTTTATGCAGATCTTTGCCCTATAATACGTTTTTTGTGGTATTACAACACTCCTTGAACACATGGGAAATTGTGTGAAAAATACAGTTGTGTTCTCATTTTAAGAGAGTAAGATAAGGAAAACCACACAGATACTGTATTACTGAATCATCCTCAACCAAGAACTAGTCAGAGAGTATAAACACACAGTGTTTCTGCAGCTGTAGCTCTGCTTAACAGCATGCAATGCAGCAGACCACAATTCAGTCACAAACCTCCCATGCAGCAAGCAGATTAAGAACAATACTTAATATCATCAGTGACCGGTATTACAGAGGCTTTACATTCCAGATTTATAACTTATATACGTTATTGTGGTATTCACAGCATTCCCATTAGCTCACGTTGAGATTAGCAGGCAGATCACAGCAGTGCTGATTATCTGCAAATGGCAAAGGGAAGATTTTATAATCGCAGCCTGAACAGACACGCACTGACAGGAATGCCCTGGCTAACACTGGAAGTGTCAGGGTGACCAGCCTTTGATAAAATATAAACTAGCTCCGAAAGGGTTAACGTTTGAAAATGTATTAAGAACTGGCTACCCTCCGTGGTTTTGACAAAATGCATACACTTCTGAGAAGCCTGGCTTCCTGGGGCAAATCCTGCAGGTACTGGCACTCTTCAGTTGGAGATTTCAAACTCTGTTTTGTAAGATTCTCATTCAGATAAATTCAACAGACACAAAATATCAACATAGCTGCAGACCTTCTGATGTATGCCTGCACCACTTATCTAGAGCCACAGCTGCACTCAGTAAGGTTATAGATCTTGTTTATAACCCACGATGTTGAAGAACCCTCATCTTTAATTTATCCAACTGCGTGTATTTCAGTATACAATGTCTGATATGTGTAATTACTCACTATTAGGATGAAAGTTGCAGTCCTGCTGCAGTATATAGTACTGAAATCCTTCAGCAGAAATGGAGGAGTCAGATGATGTATTATTCACTTCATAGACCATCACAGTTCATCAAGTGAATATATATAAAGTCTGAGTCATTTTTAGACTTTTATAAACATGTATTATTCAGACTGAAAAGAATGGACCCATCTCACCTTCCGTAAAGACTCAGAGAATAATGAGGGCTTGTAACCTGTGGTAGCTGGCTAATACATGTATTGGATTGCACTGCATTAAAACGAATGATCAAATATTTCATTTGAATTCTTAATTAAAAATATAAACAGGAAAATATTGATCGGATGCTGCAAACTGTCAAGCTCCACGTGATTTACAGGAATGTGAAATTAAAAGAAGCACAAAAATCTTTGGCAGGAAAAAGGGTGTACTGGGTTCAAAATGACGACCAGAATTCTCTTCAATTTCTTTTGGACTCAAAAAAAAAATCTATGTTAAATTTCTGCTCAGAGTTTTACAGCAAAAAGTCTATGAAGACTCTGGCATAATGTTTATAGTGAGAACGTATCACTTCAGCGATTGTATTTTAATTGTAAAGAGAAAGAAACAAAGGCAGAGACAATGTGGCCATATGGCCCCCGTTTCTTTCCCTCTTGCTAGTGGAGATGCCAACAAGGATTTAAAGGCTGGATTACCTCATTCTAAAATAAAATTTCAAAAAAGTACAAAGGGGAATCACTGACATTTAGAATCCCTGTAGCAAAAAAACAATATTTACATGTTGTGGCACTTTAATTAAAATATTGGAGGAGCTTTTTAACTCCTTCCTCCTCACTTAAAAACTAAAATAAAAAGGCTTAAACAGAACAGTGTCTCAAGGCTCACAGATACTGCTTTCATTTTATTACACCTCTCAGTGTTAGGAGTTATTTTGTTAACTAGATTACTACCAGATTTGAGGAAATACAAGGATTACCTTTTCATAGACTCTGAAGTATTTTCTGCCTTACATATCAGACATAAAAGCACTTCTCAATATTTAGGATTGACATGGATGCTACATCACTGAAGCAATCCAAGTTTCATATCCACAAGCCTTGGAAGTAGTTTTTAAAGCCATCTAACCAAAACAGATATGCTAAAATAGAAATGGATGAGAGCTCAGCTCAGTTTTACCCATGGTACTGCAGAGGTGTCTGGTATATGCAATGCTGAACGTTGTACCACACAATGTCCTTTTAAGCAAGCAGACTTTGCTGTTTCCAAGAATTCATCTTGACAAAGACACAAAATAAAACGATAACATAGGGATCTAATTGGATGTTTGATCTTCATTTTTTCTTTTGTTGCTGTTGTGACTTTTTTTTTGTTTTGGATTGTACTCTTTATCTATAAAGTTCTGATGAATGTCTGGAGTTCCAGTTTCTTTCCTTTGTTTTTTTTTTTTTTAAACTTCCTAACTGTACTTGCAAGCACCATGGCCTGGCTCTTTCTGCACTGTAGATTTACTAGAGAAGGGTGCCACTGCTTTTGATCTAGGGGCTTCCTCAAAAGTGCTCTTCCCGAAGCTGCAGATGTGATCGACATTTCAGATGCCATATTTATGAGTCTTTCTTTACATTACATTTAACACTATTTGTACAAGCCATTACTTGAATGCTTCTTTCTGAGAAGGGCTCCTCTAGGGACTAGACTTATTACTCAAGTTGGGAACAGCATTTCCATAACCCTTCTTTTCACTGCCTGAAGCTAATTTATTGAGCTATTGGCTTAGACCATTTCATATACATACACACACAGACAAACACACAAGAAAAGGTTTATTTTTTTATCAAGAGGCACTAAATATTACAGTGATAACTCTAGAGATTTACCAAGAGGAAGATGGAGAAGGCATTAGATTTGTTTTTCTGTTTTTCTATTTGCAATTAAATAAGTTTTAGCTTTAGCAAGTTATTCTTACAAGTAAAAGGAAAAAATAGCTTTAAATAAAATAACAGTTGCAAAATAACACCTGTATGCAATTCTACTAATGACCATGGTTTATGGTGATTTTGAGTAGACGACATTTGATACGGACAAATATTGAATATAAATATTAGACAAGCAATTACAGTTTGCTATTCTCTTCAAAAGAGCAGAGAACAATAAAAAGGTATGACCAAGATGTGTCTGTACCATACTTGCCATGAAAGTGAGGGGATGGGGTAGGAGCACGCCAACATATTACAGAAAACCCACAAAATATATGTTTGTTTTTACACAGGGTGGTCATCTTGGAGTAGCTGAGTGAGGTATCATGCAAGTGTGACTGAAGGTCAGGGGATGAATGTCCACCCACTTGGTCTGCTCCTTGTAAGTGGGTTTTGCAGCTTAGAGGTGAGCTCCAAGCAGCCCCGCTCTTCTCACAGCGAGCAGTACCCAGACTAGCTCGGACACACCCGTGTGAGCTGTGGTGGTGGACACAGGCCTAGGAGGATCATGTGAGCATGGCTGTGGGCATCCCAGATATTGTTTCTTTCTCATATGGAAACCAAGTAGAGCTAAGAAGTGCCCATATCTTTATATCTCTCCTGATTTTCTTAGAAAGACAACTTCCAAGTCATTTCATTTGGGAAGGTGAAAGCCCTGGGTTTTACAGCACTAAGGATCCAGAAGCACCTACGGATCTCCTTAATCAAGTGGGCAAGAGAGGGAGACAGAGAAGACAGGGAGTCAGTGCATGTCTCACTGTCCTCCTGCTCCATCACTTCCAGACAATGCTGAATGGAAAGCAAATTACCAAGCACGAACCAAACCCCCAAGCCATTCCATGTGTAAACATGACTATTAGGGTGTAAGAGTTACGTAGCTAATCCAGTAGTCATCAGAGAGGAACATCTCATCGCCACGACAGAAGAAGAAGCAGAAGAACAAGTACAAGCTTCACTTAGCACTTAGCTGAGCTGAAAGAGGACCAGGAAACAATTTTTAATGAGGATACTGTACCTAGTGTAACCGGATCTGGATTCACTGGACTCTGCTGTCTGGAATGACTACTGCTGCTGTTACCGCCTTTTTTTAAATCTTCCGCATCACTGTACCGCCGTATCCAGTAATTCAGCTCCTCACGGTCCGCTTCTTGACATCGCCGTAGTACAGTGAGAGATCGCCTGGTTTTTTCCACCATGTCCATTATACAGTTTAACAGCTATTCACGGTGGTAGATGAAGCAGAGGAACAAAAATTAACATTTTATTCAGAAACTGGCAGAAAAATAAAGACAATATGAATATGCTGAGTACCTGGTTTTTAATAATGAAGGAGTCTTTCTCCCTCTGTTATCACAAATACAGCTAAAAATTTCTTGTCTTATTTTAAGAACAATAATGCCTTCCCAGTGATCTTAAACTGTACAGATAAAGATTTCTGGGGGAGAGGGTGAAGATCTGGAAGGAAAGACTGAACAGACTGTAGTCCCACCGACTACTATCATATGATACAACAAAGGCCAGGAAGTCTGGTCCAGAGCTGATGTTTACAAATGTATAAAGAGTAATAAATTCAAAGAACAAATCCAATGTGTCACAGATCAGGGTTTATAGAACAGAGTCCATTCCCCTTTTGGCAGCCTGTAATATTTAGGATACTGCAGTAGGCACTTAACAGCAAGGCCTGGTATGAGCTACTTAATGGGGAACATCAAACCCTCTAATTTAATCAACAATGCTTTCAAAGCTTGTCCTGTGATTCAGATTTGTTTGTTTGTTTGGTTTTTTAAAACCAAAAAAACCCCGAAAAAACAAACAAACAAAAAAAAAGCAACAAAATTTAAATTCCTAGCTTAGAAGGTCTCCTTTCAGAGCATTATATATAAGAGTACATTTAGCCCTTACATGGTCAAGGTGTTTCCACTCTTCTGCCCATTCTCTGTCTGTTAGCCTGTGATCAATCATTTCTTCTTGACGTGTGCCATGCAACCCTGCCAAAAGGGAGCAAATCATGTTTACAATGTTGGGAGTCCTCTAGAGGGGGGACAAAAAATCCCAAACAAACAAACAAAAAAAAACAAAACACCAAAAACAACCACAGAGTCTATAAGGCAAATATATTGTATGTTACCTGGTCTCGTATCAGGAATGACACTACAAAAATCAATGTATGCTTAAAAAATTATCTCTAAGTTCTCTTTAGCACTTTTCCCCATGCAAGATGCTACTGTTTTACTCAATGTCTTCATTTCTTCAAGTTCTGTAGGTTGCAAGATGCCCTCTCAAAAATGGTCATAAGACTTTCAGAATGTTTACAATTATTGTTATATATACATAACATTTAGTACGATATATAATTTTTCACTTGCACTACTTAACTCAGTAAGACAATGGTAACTCAGCGTATCGAATACTAGCTGCACTTCAGAGAAATGAAAAAATATTAGTATAAACTCAATGTTATTTTACTAAATGCAGAAATTACTACCATGTCAACAGAGCATCATAAAAGGGTTCATCCCGTCACAGATGTTTAAACAACATGTGTTTAAAATGTAGCACATATATCAGAGCAGCTGACAACAAGATACAACCAAGCCAGTATTTATTATCAACACTCAAGAGGAACCAACACTTGCTCTTTGTTAAGCCTCCTCTATACAGATGCTGAATAATTGTAAATGTTCCTCTTTTACTGAAGATTTGTTTAAAACAAGGAAGAATAGTAAGTGCAGATGTGAAGCAAGCCAGGCAAATCCAAGAGCATCCCATGAAAGCAAAATGTGCTGCGTGGGGTGCGGCTGGTGCTTCTGCTGTTCACATCCTCTGCAGACATCCCCGTGCTGCACTGCGCTTCAGATGTCACGCTCAAAAACACTTCTCCGAAGGCTAATAACTTTCCTCTAGTCTAAGTTGAAATGAAGCTCTATCAATGTTGTTTATCATCACAAATGTGGCATCAAAAGGAAAATATGTCTCTGGCTACCCTTGTGGGCCAGACACCTGAGTGTCCGTGTCATTTATGGAGCTGTGAAAGCACGAGTTCCTCCTCCTTCTGACTCTTTTGCTTTAGCATGTAAGACAAAATTCAGTCCACTTTTACAAATATAAATGTGAAATGAGGCAGCAAAGAGACTCCTGTTCACAACACAGAACGTAATTGTAACGAAAAGAGAAACCTAAAACAGAATGCAGAAAATCAACATGCCTTACCCATAGGTCTGTTTCTGTCCCTGAGGTCCCTGTGATTGGGGTGTCTGTATGAGTCCCTGTAGTGGTGGGCAATGGCCATATCATCCAAACGATAATGCTGAGGTGGAGGTGGGGTGGGATGAGGCAGACCATTGGGCTGATAAGATAAGCCATTATTTGGACTGTACCGCTGGCCTGGGCTAATAGTGCAGGGCCGCTTGCTTGGATGCTCTGAGTGCAAAGGCTCTCTGTCAAAGCCATTTTCTTTGGTTCTGAAAAACAAAGCAAAGGAACTTTAATTCGCTTAGTGAGCGGAGCTACTCACAAACATGTACCCCCATCTATATGTACACCTTCAGGAACTGAAACTCCTTCCTTCGCTTTGCCCCAAGTGCGTGGTGCTACAGAACATTCCACAATACTGCAAATTCAAAACACGCAAAGGACACGGTCACCCTGTGACTTGAGAAATACTAGCAGGGCGAGCCTTCCGAGAGACTGGCTTGAAGAGTTAGGGCACTGGCTGATAGAAGGGATACACACGTAATTGCAAAGCTGAAATAATCAACGGATACATGAAGCTAGAGATTGAGACATTCCTGTCTTCAGTAGTGCTGTATGATATCATGATTAGGGGAAACACGGGGTTTTGACACACGAATAGAGTACAGTCTTCATGTAGTGCGTGTCAGTATGCAGAAGCTTGGCTATAAGTAATTGCAGGATGAGCTTCCATCAAGATCAGTGTCACATTGAGACTTCGGGCAAGAACAACTCAAGGTGATAAGAAATGCCTCCTTTAGAGATTTTTGTACCACCTGGCCTATTTCATTCAAAGGTGCTGTGACTGTCGTTAATTTTGCATGAAGATGTGGTGAAACTAAAATTGTCAATAACGTTCAAGATTTCCCACTCCATTATTCTTAGACAGGGAGGTTTTATGCTCAGGTAACCTTCAAGTGTTATCAGGGAGAAGTGCTGGTCATTTACATTATAGATACTTGTCAATTCAATTTATAATCAGCTATTTCCAAAGAAGTCTCTACTCACCACCTCTGGCCTAAGAACCTGGAACTCACACTGAACTAATTTTCCATTACAATAAAAAAACAAAATTAAAAATAAAAATATTGAAGAAAAAAAAAGAAAGGTTAGAATTACTTTGATGGGTTCACAACTCATTTTAGGGAAGCCTCATTTCACTGAAGTATAGTGGATTTTTACCACTGGAATAAACAAAATATACAAAATACTAGGTTTGAACTGAAAGGCTATTAGATATAAATACTGCAAGCTGTTGACTTTGCACCCCTCCCTCCAAAACCTTTTATTAAACAGCTGATATATTTGAGACTTTTTTAAAGAAAACTTCTTCCTCCATGATTTATGGATGGCAAAATATACCTTCCTAGAAATAACAATTTTTGGTCACTTTGACAGGAAGGTGAATTTGATCTAATTTTCTTGTTTGCCTGCTGATAAAAAAAAAAAAAATGACCTTCAACAAACCCTCCCCCATAAACCAGCCAACCTGGAGGGACCATCTGTGGAGAAATACTCGATGTATTAATTGTTGCCCTTCAATAGATTCTCCTTAATGTCACTAGCAGGAAGGACAAAACCGAATCTTTGCCAATATCCACTGGAAGACAGGATCAAAGTAAGATCTTGCAGTTACCAGCAGGAAATTAAAAGATGGATGCAGTGTTTTCAGAATGAGTAGAGATTTTACAAAGACCTTATCACAGTCACTAATGACAGAGAAGCTTCAGGTATTACATATATATATGTTTTATTATACCTTAACTTGGCAAAGAGGGAAGAATCTTGCACCAGTACAACAGGAGAGCTGTAAAAATTTGGGCAGAGATATCAAAGACATGTTTTGTTAAAGTGGACTATGTGCCTTGTTCCAAAGCAAATGCAGAATGGCTGTGAAAACTCCTAATCAGGAAAACCTGAGGACCATCATATATATTTAATGACTCTGGCACAATGGAAGTGCTTGCAGTAACTCCCAATGGGTAGTGATGTTTTGACAGCTCTCCAAGTCAAGTTTTGTAGCTAGTTGCTGGTGTGTTTTCGTTGCACGTATCTACTCAAACTCAATGTCCAGGTCTTTCAGTTGTAAAAATACTATGCAAGAAAAAATGGGTTTTTCTGTATGTACAAGCCAAGCTTTTCATTTGCCAAAGTTCCACAGTGTTACAGTTAGAATGATCTCTAACTAAGATGGGGGAGAAAAAAAATCAGAAGCTGTAAATAATTAAATAACTTTGTTGACTTTGATCACTCAGCGTAGGAAAAGCAAACCAAAAAGATGTAACAAATCGAAATCCAGTTTTCTTTTTCTGCACTACAACTAGGTGTTAAAATCATACATTTTTCACACAAAGGTACATATTTGCACCTTACCGTACAGGTACGTCTGTGGTTTTTAGGAATGCTTTGTACTTAATTACCTTAACTGGAATGCACTGCATTAGCTTGGACAGCAAACCAGCATGTTCATTTTCTTCTAGAACCCAGAGCATAACTATCAGAAAATTAATATTACCATTGAAAACACATTTACTGAAATGAAATTCCTATTTTTGCTATCATGCTGGCTAACGTGTGTTGCATCTTTTCTGGGTGTTAAAAATGTTAATTCTACAATTTGTTGTTATATTTTCTGCACTGATCAAATAAACAACTTAGCAGAATACCAAAATGAGAATGTACATGAACTCATTTTGTGTTTCTAGCCATATACGCTGAATATATTGAAAATACTGATAAAAGGCAAAGAACTGAAGAGTGCCATCATTCAAATGCCCTGAACTCAATCTACTGTTCTGGTTCTGAACTCAGTCCTACTCATTCTTCTGGGTCTCGCCCCCTTGGGACAGCAGAGGTGCCTGAGGAAGCCTAACATTTTCTTGTTACAATTTTTCTTGCTTCTGTTGGTCACATAAATTGACGCTGTTGTTTGGAAAATTGGCAATATGGTAAAGATGGGGTTCTTCAGGATAAAATTGCAAGGGGTCGTTTTGCTTGAAACCATGATTTACTCATATTAAAGGTAGCAGAATAGACACTAGTCATTAGTCTGCAGCCATTTAACAGACTTTATGTTGTTTGTGAGTTATCATTTCAGGTTTAAATTGCAATTTATGGCTGATTTCCTGCATAGGAAATCTGGCCATGCAAAACTGCCTTGAGTGTAAAATTAAGTTTCACCCCATCAAGAGAATAACACCGATTTCAAAGAACACTGGAGTCAGCTTGCGAGAAGGAGGCAAAGCTGCTCATATGCTATTTGTGCGAGATGCTCTGATTTCATTTGGACTTCCACCAATAAAGTCTTGATGACCAAACAAGTGATAATGCTTTGCTGGAATAAAATACTTATTTTGTTTATAATACTCTGGTACAGAAAACAACACTACTGCCTTGCTAGGAGTTCATTTTAAGAAAATTCTTTTAAGATTCCTCATAATAACACACGGCTTACAAGGAGTATAGCTGTAAGAGCTGTAAGTATCCTTCACCTTACTGAGATGTGGAGGAGCTTCTTCAAGTGAGATTTACCTAACAGAATTATCAAAGACACTCTCTGTGCCCGGGTACCTGACATGAATTCCTTGCCTGGGGTGCCAACGTTACAGCAAGCACAGCAGCACTTTCTGAAGTCACAAACCAATTGTGGCTATTTTTGGTTTCTTCTCACTCAAAATTAGAGCAATTCTAGCAGATTTTTTTTGCCATCCTATACCCGTTTTGTAGGCAGCTGTCATACATGTTCAGTCACTGTATGACATGCTCATGTGCCATCCAGACCTTCCCACCACGCCTAAAGGATGACTAATCAGCAAAAAGTCTTTTGTGGTTAATGTATTTAAACTCATGTTATTTAAAACTAAGCATTCATTCACCAAAATAAAAACTCACATCGCTCCAAGTTCCTTTGCTTTACTACAGTAGAATGTAAACTCCAAAAGTTGTAAACAAAATATAGCGAACACTTTGTTCATGACATGTCATGAACAAATTACCAAAATGTGTTGTCTCCTCAGGTGTCAGTTTTTCTCTCTTGCAGTGACTGATGGTTCCCAGTGTTATTACAGAAACAGATTGATCTTTTTAATGAGCTAGTTTAATAGACTCCAAAATCTCACCGTGGCTGCTCATCCGTGTCAGACCATATGCACCAAGAAAATACTCAGTAAAACACAAAGCTCTGCTGTCAGATTGCTCTATAAAACCTCACATACTTGGATATGCAGATAAATAAGCAGAAATGGAAAATGCATATGCAAAAAAGGTTCTGAAATTACAAACAGAAAAAATTACTGTATGTAGAATTTCTTTAACAGAAAATCACGAGGTGGATGTAGTTACATTCAACACACAGGATCCACTTCCTTTGACTAATCCCTTACTGTATTTTACCTTTATTGGAATCAGGATATTCAGTTACTCATGCCCAAAAGAAAATGTAAATATGGAAGAATGTGTGTATATATATTTCTAATATATATGTGTCTATGTATCATATATATATACATGCATCCGCATATGAAACAGATATATAGATATAGATATAACATAAATGCACATTATAGACAATGTCTGTACAGATATCATTTCCCTTGGGAAATGAAAAAGATACCACAGTTTACTTCAGTAGGAGATGTATCTCCAAACAAAACTATTCCAACTGCATTTAGTTCCTCTGGAAAGATATTGTGTTTGAGTAATTTTTTTTTCTCATATTCTAGCAACAGGGTCACAGCAAATCCTCCTTTTAAAGGATGCCTCATTTCTTCTGCTGTATTTCTATATTTGAAAACTACTTAGATATCTAAACAAAAGATGTATGTATTTCCAGATGTTTCCTCCTGCTTCTCTGTACACAATTAAAATAATTAATAGTGTAATGAGTATAAAGCCAGACAAGTATTTTCTTTCAATACTCAGTCTAGCCACACTCAGACTCTGAGGACAGTTTTTTTGTGGTTTATTTACTTACATTATCCAAATTAAAAGGTATGAAAACTCTCATTCAGTAAATTTAAGAATCTTTCCAACAGGATCTTGTTCTTTTTACTAAATCTGTAGTACAAATGTTCTTGAGTGTATAAGACAATTCCACTGAACTTGGTTCAGTCAAAACTACTACATGAGTTGATTTTTTTTCTTTATAGCTTAAGTGTAGTCAATGGAGTAGTAGGTGCTACTAACCAGTGACAGGCTTGATACTGAAAAAAACCAACTTAGTTTTAAACCTTAAGGTACCACTCCAATAGGTGAGCTGGACATTCTCTTTCCAGGTCTTTCACGCCAGCAATGAGTCCCAGGGTCAGGAAAAGAAAGGATAGGTATTTCTGAAATGCCACCTCCCCAGGACCAAAGAGCCTAGTTTCAAGCAGCAATCTACAGAGGCTGGCAATTGGTAGCTCTGGTACCTTGGAGCATGCAGGCAAGTGGGACACCCCGCATTACAGCCCCCTCCTTGGACACTGGGAATTCAAATGCAGGATCTTCCCTGCAACAATGCAAATTAAACTCTCTACTTCTCACCCTAAAAGATGCATTACTACCTCGAGAGAAACTGAAGACTCCCTGAACTGGACAAAGGCTGAGAGAGACTTCAGTTGTGAAGCCAAAGGCACTGGCTGATGAGCAGACTTCTGAGTTTCAAGAGCACCTACGTGTTTTAACTAAAAAGAAACACTGTGAACAATGTCCACAAACCAGACTTAATCCTCTCTATGTCTGGGCCTCAGTTTTAATTAAAATATCATGTCTGACTTTAAAATCCAATATTCTTCTGATCTGCTGGTCCCCTTGTGGGCTAATCTTATGTCCTTTTTGCTGTAAGACTAATATGGGGGCTTTTCATTACTACGGTCTTGTACCAGTCTTAACCTGCATCACCCCACCCCCTCCCACACAACCAGGACAGAAGGTACCATAGTTGAGACCATACTTATTACAAAAGAACTGACATTCAACATTGTCAAACTGTGTCTCAAAGCGGGTGGGAGTATTATTCCAGAATACTAAGGAAATAAAACAAAAGGAAATATTTTATTGCCCGTTTTCCCTTTGTGGTCTTATGGGAGAAGTGAGTAATACTGTTCTCTATTAGCAGAAAAAAAAAACCAAAAAGTGAGCTAGGGCTGTCAGGAAGGCACATCCCTCTTCTCTCTGTTCTCTGTCAAGCAAGACCTCATGGGTTTACGAGATAATTTAATGTGTGTCCATCTACTCGTAGGAAAAACACCGTGTCTGCCATAGACACTGGACTACAGCAGGCTGATAATTTCAGTTATTCGCAAGATGCACGAGATTTTAAGAAGCCTTTTAATAGACATTTTGGTATACAACTCTGCAAAGATGGATGATACGCAGCAGACCTGCCCCAGGGGGCTAAATTTCAGCTTTGGAAATGTTACCTCTTTGTACCGAGTAAAAGAGTACATGAAAAAAAAGCCTGAAAATTAATCGCCTTTTTTGGATGCAGTTAGCAGGTTTGAGTTAACACCAGTGACTGTTCCAGCTCGGTCTAGTTGTAGGGGGAAAATAGTGAAAAGGGGGTACACAGGAAAAAGCTTCTCTGCTGCTATCTTTCTATTTCTTGTTGGTCTATAGTAGCTTTCCTGAAGCACAATCTAAAGCAAGCTACTTTCACATTTTTGTCTATCTAATAGCTACATTATTTTTTACTCTTCGCTTCTGGTTATGAGAAGCTTGAAGTTTACTATGAGCTTTCAGACTTGTTTTCTCTTTGGTTTTGTGCTATCTTGGCCTGTCCCTACACAAAAATGTCACCCGTACAAACTTGCAAGCCTTCCTGACCTTACAATTCTTCAGCTTTTTTATTTAAAAGATAACTAGGACACTTGCCATGTCTTGGGCATGTAGGTAGTGGCATTTGGCAGAACAGCATTATAAATGTTTTCCACACTATACAATCCATGGCAAACAAAACTAAGAAAAACACAGTATCTAGGCATCCCAAAGGTATAATGTATATGCTAGCCAAAATTTTGAAACTATCATGAGAAGAAAGTTTAAAAATAAATAACCACAAGAGTCATTTTCTTGTAGCACTAAACAAAGAACTTTATTCCAATAAGAAAAAACTGTTCCATATCCCTAAAGCTGCTGTATTTCACACACACACACACTTGCTCTCACTGTTTAATGCAGGGACTCTTTCTTAGCTCCACAGCAAAACAGGTTTCAGCGAACATTTCTCCTGTTTGGAAAAAATACCCTTATGCATACTGAATGTCTGGATATGGAAACATGGCGCAGGAGAAGTGGTCAAAGCCCTGACTGCACTCTGGAGTTTGTCTTGTGCTCCCCAATATGACTGCCTAGCCACTTTCCCCACACTGACTGTTTAGTCCAACAAAACCTTAAATACAAAGGACTTGCATATGGAGCTGATTTGCTGCTCATGACTTCAAGTTGCACAGAAATACTATGCACTAAACAGTAGAGTACTGGCTGGCCAGTATTACTTCTGTGTGGATACGATCCCAGGGTGTCCTCAGGCAATTTTGCTGCCTCAACCACTGTGTGTGCATATCTTGTAGTGAAACACACAGAGATATACCTGTACATGTGTAAGCAGCTCTGTATCTATGTATATATGTACATATGCATAAGCAGGACCTGTTGTGACAGGAGAAGGGGTAAAGATTTTAAACAAAAAGAGGGTAGATTTAGACTAGATATAAGGAAGAACCTTTTTACAATGAGGGTGGTGAAACATTGGAACAGGTTGCCCAGAATGGTTGTAGATGCCCCATCCCTGGAAACGTTCAAAGTCAGGCTGGACGAGGCTCTGAGCAACCAGAGCAACAACTTCAACCAGAACTTGTCCCTGCTCAGTGCAGGGGAGTTGGACTAGACGCACTTTAAAGGTCCCTTCCAACCCAAACCACTCTAGGACTCAATACACACACGCAAAGGCAATCCAGCTCTTGCACAGCTGGAATGAAGGCAGGACCTGCCCCCAGGGAACACCGTCCCAGTTCCCCCCAGGCACCCAACCCACACGCTCAACCCTTGCTAGTCAAGCCCAGCATTTCTGGGCAGGGTGTGAAAGGCAGAGTGGGACTTACCTGTCTGGAGTTCGCCTCTTCCCGTTTTCGTTCACATCGAGAAGCAGCTCTGAGGAGTCAACAGGTGAGGTGGTGCTGGCATCCAGAAGCAGCTGTTCGTGCTGGGCGAGGTACTGGGCTGGGTTCTGCTTGGCTAGCCTTGCACAGTGCAGCAGCTCCCGCTGCAGCAGGGGCAGATTGGCCTGCAAGAGCATTGCATTGTTTAAGAGGGTGCCTTGTGGGTGGGTTCACCAGAGATGAAGCGGCAAAATCAGAAATCAAAAGGAAAGCCTGTTCTGAGATGAACCTGTTGCAAGCGTCCTCGCTTAGCTTTGTTGTGGTTAGGTGCCTGAAAGCAGGCAGCCTCCTGACACAGTCAGGTCATGGCTGTGCTAAGTATGCAGGGAAGGATGGGAGTGTACAGCAAATGGAAAACTGTAAATGCTGTGAGAAAACCAGGTCTGAGTTCCACACCTTTATAAAGGGAAAAAGCACTGCCATGGCTGATTTCATCCCCTTCCTTACTGTCCAAAACCTGAGTTCCCGTGGAGCAGCAGTTTTCAACAAGTGACAAACCTGCAATATTTGTTTCCCGTTCAGACTGCAGTCGGCACTTAAAAATCCTTCCAAACCACAGGAACTGCAGCTCTTGTTGCCTCAGTCACCATCTTTCAAGGGCCTTAGGGAGAACAGGATTGCCCTCAGCTTTCCCATTACACTTGCCGCTACACATTAAAATATTTTAAGACTACAACATGATCTCACGTTCCAGAGCTTCAGCTAATCACCTGAAGGGCTACGACCCTCCTCCTAGCCAGATGTAGCTTGAAGTAATTTTAACCTACCACTCAGGGTCCCACTGGGACTTGTGTAATGGGCTGGAGAGTACCAGGAGTCTGACAGAGAACTGAAAATGCTTGCCAGATTTGGGACCAAGGTGGAACCGTATGTCCTTCCCCACAACCTGGGAATCATCTTCCTTCCTTTGCAGCACATGCATACATTGATGCTAAGACAGCCCAGTCTTTTCTTACCTACTTACTTGTGCCACACGGTGATGTCCCCTGACCTCTCTTGTTCCATGCCTAGTGCATAATGACTTGTTGCTTGGCAATTCTCAAGTATTGGATTAAATTCCTTGACCTTAAGTAACTAGAGATAACAGAAAGAACTGCAGTGGTGCCTTTTGCTTTTGAAACAACTCCCATAGAAAAAAAAAAAAGTTTTTTTTTAAAGAGGAAATATTCATTAAGTCAAGGAAGTTCTGAAACTAATGTGCAAGGAACCATCCGAAAAAAATAAAACCAAAAAACCAGTTGCTCTGGAAAGTTTTGAGCACAGGATCTTGGTAAATTACTTTGCTAGCATTATAACAATGGCAAATGCTCCAAAAGATAGATGCATGGTGGAACAAAAAAATGCCAGAATTGGGTCAGTACACATAAACCTTTCCACAGTGGAAAAAAACCCACAGCAACTGCTATCCCTTATTCATCTTAGGGTGGGAAGACAGCTGGCTGTGGAACGTGAAGCATTTTCAGATGTCCACAGAACACAAATATTTTGTGAGGGTACTGAAGAAATACCTTCTTTTGGTTATTATCTGACACATTTTCATCCAGGGCTACCACCTAACAGAGAGAAATACTGAATGCTTTTGTGTGAACACGGTTTTTCACTTGTTTTAATTTCACTGTTAGTTTTTAAAAGCTCACACACAATCAAAGTCAAGGCACCCCAGTTGTCTAAACTGCCTCAAGTGGCAGAAAATGATTGGAAAAGTTTTCGTAGATTTATAAATAAATATCCGGTGGAAATAACAGGATGAAGCTTTGGATTTTAAAAGTGTGACATACTTGGAAAACGTGTTGTTGCATCTCAGCACACCAGTGAGGTAGAAACGTGAAGTCCCCACTTTGCAGTTGAGAAATCAAGGGGGGAAAAAAAAAAAGAACACATTTGTGTTGCTTATCCACTGTCACAAACAAAAGGGACCTATTTCATACATGGGTACTCCCTGCTTTTAGAGAACTGGCTAGCAAAGAACTTGGTTTATTGTTTTTAATTCCCCTAAAGAAATGTTCATTCTTGCTCTTTAGCCATAAATGAGAAGATCTGCAGTTAAAAGGTATCCTTTTTTTCTAAGTGGATTGAGTGAGTTTTCTGTGCACAGAACGGACTTGTACAACTTATGGACCTACTCAGTTTATTAATTTTATAGAAGTTATGAATGACACGCCTCATAATTTGGTTTTATAATGGCATCATGAAACACTGGGACAA
>JANVCC010000072.1:398839-416626 GCA_025345505.1 Todiramphus chloris collaris
TTCTGAAAATGAAGCATCTGGCAATCTACCAAGGTAACAGCTATACTACCTGCACAGAGCCCAGCTGACACAGCCAGCCACAAAGGGGAAAAACATGAAAGCAAGCCCATTGAGGATACTAGAGCTTCAGGACACCAGAATAGCGAGGAACTCTTGCACACACTGACTGAAATAACACAAACTGTCCACCCACACACCAACAATGGGAACTGGGGGGAGGGAAGAGGAAAAAAAAAAAAGGGAAGAAAAAAAAAAAAAAAAGATGGGAACAATAAATACCTTATCTCCAGGAAAATTCATCTCCACAGAAAAACCAAAGCAGAATACAACATGCTCTGAGAAGGCAGCGTGGGCTGTTCAGAGATCACGGCAGTTCAGAGGAGGTAGTTACTGACAGGTGAGAGGCAGAATAACTTCCTGACTTCAAAGAAGATTTTGCTTCCCTGATTCCTATTTGGCACATCCTGTGTTGCATTTTATTAATTGTCTTTTGGATGAGATTTTATCTCTAATTTCTAATAAAAGGTGCATACGCAGAAAACAGTGGATACAGTCACCAGCTTTCTTAAGACACCGTATTTGTACTGGTGGCTGGAATCAGAAGAAATGATTCACCTTTTCCTTGTGTGGCAGGGTGTCCCAATCTCATCGTGTACCAACGATCAGCAGCACTTTAGAATAGGGCTGGCAGAAGGAATGCCTGACGGTCCCTTACTCCTCATCACGCAAAGCTTGCAAAACTCTATAGTTTTTTGCAAGCATATGACATTATGTTCTTTATAACCAAGTCTGGAGACTTAGTTTGTAAAAGCTTCTATACCCACAAACTAATAATATAAAACAAACAACAGCAATTATAGAATTACGGAACCATCAGTCCCTGTGAATAGCCAGAAATGGTCCCTGAACCATACACTCAAATGCAGTTTCATGCACTGAGCTACAGGAAGAAGCCCTTAAATGTTATTCATTTTCCTGACTCTCTTAAAAAGAAAAACTGTAACACACATCTGTGACCTAGCAACAATATGGTTTGAAATACTTTCCAGATCACTGAACTGTGCAATACCTTTAAAAATGGGATGACAAAAGGTCGCAGTGGGAAGTTAGTAGCTTCTTGCAGTTTGGAATGAAATTCTTCAATTGTCAAAGTAGAATTCTGTTGAGAAAAAAGATTCTGTCTTGGTGACAAAATAATGAAAACACTTAGCAAGAGAAACAGTAACCAAAGTACTCTGAAATTGCTTAATAACTTGTTCTTGATATTGATAAGAGGATAAAGAAAAGCATGCCTCATATTAAATTATTACCTTATGACAATACTCAAAGGAAACCACCAGCATCTCAGACATTCAGCACCTGTTGCTTAGAGTACAGTTTAAGCTCTTGGGTGCTAAGCACGGAAATGCTTTCACATTTCAAACATCAGTTAAAACTGCTCTTCCCAACATTTTTGTTTATCGTTTGGGGTATTTTTTCCATTGGAGCTTCGTGTAATTTTGTTCCCAGTGCAGAAGTGGTAATTAACATGCACACACAAAAAACAATCGCACTTTTTAAAGGCACCTTCCTCTTACTTTGCCTCTTGTACTTAGAGGATTGTTTATTATCTTCTAGGCTATGTAGAAAAGACATTACTTTGCAGCTGAGAGCATAATTGTGGAGACCACATGCTGCCCAGGGTTGACCAAGGGAAGAACGTGATATGTGGCTATTCCCAAGGAAAAGATTCTAATTTGCTCCTTGGAGCTCAGATGAAGGTTGAAATCAACTGTACTTAACAGTGGGCAAGCACTTTTGATCTGAAAATCAAGGGCAGGCAGATGCTCCCAAAGCCATCTTTAGTTTCTTTCCTAGTTCCTCTTTCCACAGACAACCACGTGAGAAGCAAACCCACATTAAGCAGGCATTTGGGATAGGGAAGCAAACAGAGGGTATGACTTACTGAAGGTACACTGCCTACATTAAACTTCCTTTTGACACAAGTGAAGGGGTACCCACTGCTGTCAGACGGGGTTTTGTGAAGATATAAGCAGAGGACACCTGAGCCCTAGTACTAAACAGTGTTGGCAATCTTTGCTCCAAATGAAGTCAGTGGGAACTGCAGCTGCTCAGAACAGATGTAAATTAGAGCAGTACAACAGCATTTTACCTGGTACATCTAATTACTGCTGAAGGAGATACATGAAAGACAACAACGTTTGTCAGAGAGAGGACTTTACTGCGAATAAAAGGAATCCTGGGCCAGATTCACAACAGTTTGCCTGCCAAATAGCAGCCCAATGACAGATGTAGGTAAGAAAAAGCTGAAATTGTCATTCAGCCATATAATGATAACCTTATAAATAAGGTGACTTAAGTAGCAGCAATGCACCATCAGGTCCCTCATTGTTAGGTTCAATGGATACTGAGAAAAGCTTTTCCACTTCATAACCACAGTCCAAATGCATATTCATCTCTTCTTTTAACCAGTATTTTGCCACTATAATATGTAGGGCACTCTTCTTTTCCCCAGTCAACTAAACTAGGCAAGACAAACCACATTTTACTGCATTATACAATTCAAGGTATGTCTACATTAGAGGTGCTGCCAATGTAGAAAGAAAACTCTTTCACACCATTACAGCCTAATCCTACACTGACAAAAAGAGTCAAGTCTCTATCTGGCTGGGACTAGCTGCCCCTTGTGGGAAGCTAGTCAAGTGACTCATGTCAGCTCCAGCAGCATGAGCCAGCAACTCATTCTTGCAAGTCTGGTATCCCCAAAGTATGATATATGCAGTGTATGTGACCCACTCTTTTATATAAATAAACATGTCAAGCATAAAAGAGGGAAAAGGAGAGAAAAAGATTGCAGTTATTATATCATTTGTTTTTTGCTTACCACAAGTCCTAGCACAAGGGTACGCACTCTCTCCCCAATCTCTGGTGAAATGTCATTGCCAAACTGCTGTAAGGTTGTAAGAAATCTCTTCAGTTTGCTGAGTTGCCTAGCTCCACAAGCTGGCGGTAACTGCTGGTTAGCCAGAGAAGAGGAAGAGGAAGAGGATGGCCCATTGCTAAAGCCATTAGGAGGAGATGGAGCTCCATTTAACGCTGTTGGTGAATGGCTAGTGCCATTGGTTACTGAAAGAAAAAGAGAGAAGGGAGGATAAAATAGAGAGGGGAGGGGAAGAGAGACAGAGAAAGAAGACAGAGGGGAAAATCCATCAGCTTATGTTTTCTGTGCTTGACCTCAAAATTAATTAAGTTGCACAATCAAAGATAATTAGCCTTTTGACAGAGCGACACACTGCTGTTTATATTTCTTTCCCAGTAGCTGGTACTGAATAGTGTATGGATTGGGAGGAACAGCAACTGCCTCTCGCACAGCCCCCTCCTGGACCTGAAAAGCATCATTTGAATACCAGCCTTTTGTCACAGGATTTCAAAAAGAGAGAGAGGGAAACAGAGAGAGAAAGAGCATGAGTGCATGTATGACTGAAAGACCAAAAAAAAAAATTTGCTCTTTGGGGTAGAAAAAAAATGTTCAGACATATTTCACGAAGCCTCAGTTTATCTCTGACCAGTTTTACTTGTGATTTGTACACACAACTGACAGCCGTGTTTATAAAACAGGACTTTCAGGTTTTAACCTTACACCACCCAATGAGAAGGTTAGTTTTTCCAGTACGGATTTCCATTTGCTAACATACGGAGCACACAAAATTGTTTGTGCAGGTAAAAAAATGCCGCCATGCTCGCTGTGGCCCAAAGCCTTGCAGCTATGGCATGAAGCTAGACTACAGAAGACTTCTCAGAGACCACGAGCAAATCACTCAGCTGTCATATGCCAATACCATAAGAAAGCATTCCTTTCCTGTTGCAAGGTTGCTGTGAGAACAACTATCTAAAGCACTAAGGGTTCAAAATTTATGGCAATGAGGTTCATGCAGACATACTGAAGACAACAACAGACTGTTTTGGGCAGCAATTTCAGTTTGATTATTATCCACACTCCAGAAGAGAGTAAAGAATCAAACTGAGGACATCCTTTTCCACCCGGGTTACTTGGAACAGCAACATTCAAACACATTCTGTTTAGGTTGTTTAAGTCTGACTCGCCAAAATGACTGGGAATGGCAAGAAAAAGGATGGCTCCCCTAGAAGTAAGAATGTACCAGTGCACTGGCAGGTGTGGGCACATGCCAAGCGTGCGGCTAGCAACTGCACCCAGTAGCAACCATGCTCAGCTGGCTACTGCCCTGAGGAAATGTGATGGAGAAAATGGAATGGAGAAAATTCTTTTTTGGAAGTCACTCAGAATCCACCCAAAAAAAAAAAAAAAAACCCCCAAAGCAACCCACATGAAAAATCAGGGACTTGTCTACAATCAGAAATACATAGGAGTATTAGTCCTAATTGCTTCCCTATTTAAAAGTATAACCGTGGTGAGCTAGCAACTTAAAGAATTTTCAATGTTTTTTTAATAACAAGCCCATCTGAAGACAAACAGCCTTTCTCATTGTCACTTTCTCCATCAGTCATCTTTGGTTTTGGACAGCAAATCCTTTCAGAGAGTGGATACCTATTACTACGTTTAAATCACCAGCACAATACTTTTGAAGGAGATTTAGCCCTAGTGACTGAAGTGCCCTTTTGGAGGTACTACAGAAAAAGACATCTACATGGTTATCTAGTTTCTGACTGTGTTTTATTATAGTTTTTAGTTGCCTACTCTAGCTGCATGGACTAGGGAGAACAAGAAGTGGAAAAAGCAGAAACAGAAAGAAGCTGGCCTCAGCAAGTTCAGCTCCACACGCAGCTCCAAAGCCACGCTCTCTGAGCACTGCAGTAAACAAATAGATCATGATTGCAATAAACCTGCATGGCCAAAAGTCATCATACTGAAAATCCCGACTGTTAAGAATAAGAACATGTCCTGCTTTAGCCTGACACCACCCAACAACTCAAGTGGCAGGAGACCCTGGGTCTATGATCAAGAAAGCATAAAACAGCAGAGTTCATTACCTAGGATAGATGAGGAGGAGAAAGGAAGGTAAAATTTCTCCCACAACAAAAGAAATATAGAAATAGTCCCCAAGTGCAGCTTCTCTAAAACTTGTTTCTTTGTGTTATTGGTTTGGGTTTTTTTAACAGCTCACCCCAAACTGATGATTTTGTCACTTTCTTTGTAATGTCTGAAATTGCCAACTGGCAAATACCTACATCATTTCTAAAATAAAACCATTTTATTCATAAAGCAGAACTTGCCATTTAAAATTTCAAACTAATGCATGTCAAGAGTTTTTAACTGTCTATACCAACGAAAAGAAGTATCATCTTCCTGGCCAATGGGCATTCCTGCTGTAGTAATAATACATGTAAGAGACAGTCCAACGGAAGTGACTGTTTACTGTACAAGCTGGAATCACTAAAGCCAATCTTGAAAATCTGACAGGGTGAAAACGCAATTAAAATTAGACTTTTCTTTTTCATATGAACGGCCTCAAAAATCCAGCTATGGTTCACACACCTTCCAAAGTGCCGAATTCAATCACTTAACCAGACAACCAGAAATCTTGTGAGTACACTAAGGCTTATAAGAGTGATCAAGAAGAACAATGTCTTATTCCTTTTATGATTGCCAAAGATTAACCTGAACTATGCAAGGTGCACACACTGGAAAGCTTTTTCTGTAAAAGCCCCATCCTGCAAAAAAAAAAAACTAGAAAGAATTTAACTTTAGACCAGAACTGTTCCTAGGATGATTCAGATACTGGAGTTAAGCAAAACAGACAAATCTTAGCAGGATCAGGGTCACTGGGTTAAATCTTGAGTTTGTGTGAATAGCTGGCACAGACCCTCCTCACTGTTTAAGTTCGATGTAAATTGTCAGGACAGGGATCCCTGGGATAAGTAATACCAAGGCGTCCAGCTGGCCTTCTGCATAGAGGTGAATTTTAAATAAGGCATTTAACAGACTGAAAGGGACTAAACAGACACAGGCAAGAAAAATAGAAGATGCTGCCGTCATTCTGTTTAGGCATATGTATTCTACTGTTCTAAAAATGTTTTATTTAAAATGTGAAATGTAAACACATTCTCATGTTTATACTATTACAAGGCAGTATAAAAGAGACAAAAAAAATTTGCTGCTAAATCTTGGTAAGAGAAATGTGGATCATTTCATGGCTGTGAAAAGAATAGTCCAGACAACATGCCAGATTCAAATCTCAGTTACACTGATACTAAAGCAGAGCTAATTCCATCAAGTCTAGTAGAGTTTCTTGTGTGTTTACATCAATGAACTAAGGCAGAGATGCAGCCCCAAGTGATTTAGAGAAGTAAAGTGGTCACAGACTAGAAACTGCTAGATAAAACAATAAAAAGCCTTTACTTTTGGTTTGATGTTAATATTAACCAGGCATTATATAGCACTTAAACCAGAATTCCTCATACAGTCCTAAGTAGAATGAAGATAAGTGTTTTCTTTATGAATTACCCCCACTTTAAAAACATAAACCTGAAATTTCTATACAAAAGGGAATGGGATCCTTTAAACAGCAGAATGACACAAAAGAGGGCAAGAAGGCTCTCTATAATTCTCACAGAAAGACTGATCTGAGCATTAAGAACGTGGGAAATCAGTGCCCAGTGTTCTTTGATGCTGTGGCCAAGCTATCAATGACATAAGAACACAACTCTGAGCTGAATGTCTCTATATCTTGAAGATGCATTAATCTATAATGAGTTTAATTTTGCTTAGTAACTTCTTCACAGTAGGACCAAATGCTGCTCCCGCCATGACATGCAGGTTTCCCTTCACATATTTCAGTTGCTTACATACACAACAGAAAGAATATGGAAGAAAAGGAGGAAAATAAATCTAATTACACGTTGTGGGTGTGAATGAACTGGTTCTTGGAGCTCCTTGGGTAGTGGGAGGAGGTGGCATGGTTGGAGGCGTCAGCCTGGATTGTGTCTTCACATCCACAGGTGAGTCTGGCATTGTGGAATGCTTCTCAGTGCGATCTGCAACACACACCACAGGAACACACTGGTTTATTTCCCCAAGCACATCCCCTTGTGACAAAAAGTTAAAAGGTAATGCAAGAAGTGAGCCATTTCAGCACCTGCTGTAAAAGATTAGACCCGATTATCTACTCCAGTGTGCTCTTCCCAAATTGCATCATCTAAACCTTACTTAAGAAGGTGCGACACAGATGGTGAGACCTCATTTGTAGCAGTGCCTGCATTATCTTTTGTTTTTATTTCTAGCATGTGCAGATGCTACCTCCCAAGCACTCCTGGAGCTGCAATAATGCCACCTCCCTTCAAGGCTCTCACATTAGTCAGGAGGAAAAAAAATAGATGAAGAGACAGGAACTAAAACCTGAAGCTCTTTAGTACAGGTGAGATACTGGATGGAATATTGGTTGCAGCCAGCTCTCTCCATGTCTCTTCTTTGTACAATCTGCTGCCCTCTCCATCACTTCTCTTTGTAATCATGGTAAGAGATTATATGCCTCCTGCATCACTTTACCACCCTACCCCTGTATATTCTTAAGATTCACCAGAAAAATAAACATAGCATGCCAAAATGGTATGTCAATAATCACATTGGTTTTTAAAAAAGCATCTAATTTTGCACCTTCACACAGTAAGAACTTTAAAATTTAAAACTCAAAACCTTCAAGATAACTAGAAACATATCTTCCCAGGAGAACAAAACAAACAAAAGGCAAAACCAGGCAGAAAACCTAACAGTTCTCTTCCAGCTAGAGATCTAAAGATGAAAGATATTTGATATGGAAGCCACTGAAGTATCTGCTTCTTTCCAACATCTTTTTAGACATCTTTATGTTAAAAATTTTTAAAACCCACTCAAACCCTTATGTTTCATTTATCGAGACTGGGCAAAACATGACAATATTTATCACCAGAGAGCAAAATTAAGGTTTTCTTACTCATGCCAGGAGCTGAGCAAGCCATCTTGAGTAAAGATGAGTACGGTCAAGTTTAGTTTTTAATAGGGATAAGTCAAATTCTTCCCTCCCATTTTTTGTGACCTCGGGGTTATTTATTTTATACACTGTCCTGTATAAGTCTTCCTCAGCTCCATTAAACTATTTTGCAAAGCCAGCATGGCTGCTAATGGGCGAGCACATACGTCTGTGGTTTTAACTCAAGACAATAGCAAAGTCTGTCACGAACATTCTGTAAACCCTGTCGCTCCATGTGGCAACATGCCTTCCTTGTTCTTACTAACAACATACAAACTTCAACCAAAGAAAAAAAAATATATCTAAAATTTGTCCTAAGAGATGCTAAGAGAAATTAAATGCAGTGCATGCATTTAACAAAAGAGGGATATGTTTAAAAGACACTCAAAACAATCACCCGAAACTTGAACAAATAAAACAACAATCAAAACCAAACCCCACAAAAATTAACAACGCACACTTGATCCCAATCTTTAACTGCATGAACTGAGTTAGCACATCCCAGAGATGCAGTGTGTCAGGTACTGCAGTGCCAGAAGCCATATTCACCCTTGGTAGAAGTGCCTACAGATGATGCTTCATTTCTCATGGAAAGGGGATCATTTCATGTAGAATTCAGAGACAAGTTTGGGGAGGATGAACACCGAAATGCCCCCCAGAACAGGATGAGAGGAATACAGATAGAGTATTACAGGATCTAAGGTTAGTAAATCTCAGCTGTGTAGAGAAGAACAGTACCTAAAATGATTAGCTTAAATATTAAGGCTGCTACACAGGCAGGTGAGGTTTGTTTGCAAATCAAGCAACAGTAAATTATCGCATGCTGGAAAACAAAAGCAACTTTAAAAACATATTCTATACAAATTTCCTTTCCCTATCGCTGTACTAAGCCAGTTAAATCTATATCTTCACCAAGCCATTCATTTAATATAAAGAACTATGAAAACTCCTCTTGAAATGTTAATTGCTTCCTTAATAGCCGAATTCATCTTGCACTCACCTCAACCAACCTCAGCAACAAGGGAATAAATAGCTTTCAGCTCATGTTGCAAAAGAGGGAAAGAGGCACAGCAGTGAGCCCAAGCCCTCCTAAATAAAGGCAAATATTTCTGCCATGCCAAGAAAGGAGAGAGAAAGGGAGGCTTGCCAGAGCTGGTGGGGAGATAACAGTGGGAACTGCTGGTCCATCTGGTTTTCATTCTGCTAACACTCACATTGAACTGTTAAGGAAGGCAGTCCAGGTACACAGATTTAAAGCATGTGGAAGCGCAGACACAGGCACAGAGGAGATGGAGGTGGGTGGAAGGAGGAGAGAAATGGAGCTCCTCTAACAGTCTGCTGTTCGCAGCGAGCAGGCACAGCCTGTATCCTCCAATTCAGCTGCTGAGAACTAAAAGTGATCCCGAGCCCGCACCAACCCCACGGCTCTCACTCCTCTCCTTTGCTGCGTTTCAAAGTTCAGGTTTGATCAGAAACGCGCTCAGATTGGAGAGGGAAGGTTTTCCCCAAAAGCTGGCAATGTTTTGTTACTCAAATTGAGCACAGGAGTGGGAAATAGCGTTGGGTTTGCCCTCCAATTTCAGATTCCCGTTCCACCACAATCCAACTGGTTTTTCCTCCCTCGAACTGTGTCTGCCACCTGGTTTGCAGATCACCGAAATTACCCACTGGCCCCTGCACTTCTCTCATAAATCTAATGACATTAGGCTTAATTTTCCTAATTATCTTTCCTTGGAACAATTGGAGGTAAAAAACCCCAGGCTACTTACCTTTTCTTAACCCCTCTGTCCCCCTTGCAAAGCCCTAAACCCCTCTATGCTACTGTATGATAGCAGGCAGACAGGTCTATCTCCGGTTGTCCCTAAGTTCCCTAGCCCTGTCTTCCGTAAGGAGATATAGGGCTCCTTTCAAGTACACCTCAGAACACTTCTAATCAAGGTCCAAGATTATATTGTCAGGGAAGAGACTCTCCAGAGGGGCTGGGGGAAGAGCTTTTGGAGAAGTACAATGCCAAAGGCAAAGCTCTTCCATGAGCTTGGAAGACAGCACCATACTGCCCAGGAGATCAGCCTTTATATCCCGCTTTTCCACCCTCTCTAACAGCAGAACTCCTTCAGGAGCCATTCTACTCTCGCTGCTACTGTTTTTCTGTTCCTTGCCTCTACAGCTGGTTCCCTAACCTCTGAGGGAGCTATGGGGCTCGAGGCACGGAGAACCTGCCTACAGCAGCCCTGCACCCACTGCTGTCTCACCACCCACAACGTCAGAGAACCTCAGCACCTCTGCCAGAGACAGATCTCTCAGGGGATGGAGTGGTGATAGACCACATCACGGAGCCATCACTAATAAAAGCAGTACCAGTTCTTCTCATCTGAACTCCTATAGTGTCTTCTACAAATCCTTTTTTATTTTTTAATTTAATTTAATCAAAACCCAAACAAACAAGACCCCAAAACAAATCCAACAACCAACACTTTTTACTAAAACTGTGGAAAAATAGCTTGATGATATGAATGCTTAAGGAAAAACAGTATTCAAATGGTATTCATGAGCCAAGTTTCCCCTAAACCATGTTATTCCATGAAGGCTTTTATGTATAGCCATTTTTCATACAAACTCTGTGGATATTCGGCTATCCATACATTCAGAGATGATGAGGGTTTGGGAGAGGAAGAAAGGATCCCCTTGAGAGAGGAAAACCAACATTTTGTACATATGAAAACCTGCCTATTTTAAGATATGGAACCATAGCACAGGTTGGGTGGGAAAAGACCTTTAAAGGTCATAGCGTCTAAGCCCTCTGCAGTGAGCAGGGACATCTTCAACTAGATCAGGTTGTTCAGAGCCACATCCAACTTGGCCTTGAATGTTTCCAGGGATGGGGCATTTACCACCTCTCTAGAGGGGCAACCTGTTCCAGTGTTTCACTAACCTCATTGTAAAAAATTTCTTCATCTATCTAGTCTAAATCTGCTCTCTTTTAGTTTAAAGCCATTATCACTTGTCCTTTCACAACGGGCCCTGCTAAAAAGTCTCTCCCCATCTTTCTTATAGGCCCCACTGAAGTACTAAAAAGCTGCAACAGGGTCTCCCTGGACCCTTCTCTCCTCCAGGCTGAATAACTCCAACTCTCTCAGCCTCTCCTCATAGGAGAGGTGTTCCAGCCCTCTGATTACCTTTGTGGCCCTCCCTGGACTTGCTCACGCAGGTTTGGGTCTTTCTTGTGCTGAGGGCTTCAGAGATGGACACAGTATTCCTGATGGGGTCTCACCAGAGCAGAACAGAGCAATAGAATCACCTTCCTTGAAGGCCCTGCTGGCCACGCTTCTTTTGATGCAGCCCAGGATACAGTTGGCCTTCTAGGGCGTGAGCTCACATTGCCAGCTCATGTCCAGTATCTCCAAAGGGCTGCTCTCAATCCCTTCAAGCTCCAGCCTGCACTGATCCAGAGAACTGTCCCAACCCAGGTGCAGGACTTTCTACTTGGCCTTATGGAACCTCATGAGGTTCACACAGATCCACTTTTCAAGCTTGTCCAGGTCCCTCTGGATGGCATCCCATCCTTCATGTCATGTACATGTGCTCCAGAGCACAGAAGCATATTCATAGAACTTTGCCAGAAATTTGGGAGAACTTTAAGGAAAATCATGTGTTAAAATCACTTACTTCCTTGAATTGAAAAGCATTTTTATGCTTTCATGTCAAACCAAACTCTGTATTTGCAAAGCTAGTATTGCTTTTTTTTTTTTTTTCCCCCTGTTGGACTCTGACATTTCAAACACTAACCCTGAACTAGCAGGGACACACCAGAAAGATTCATACTGACAGTATCCTACAGCATCACATGGTCCAGATTACAGGCTGCATATACAGAGAGAGTGAATTCTTTCAGGTGCAAAGATTTCTTCCACTGAATCCCTCTAAACAGTGACAGACTTGCACTCCTTAGCCCTGTTTGGATGAAATGAAGCTGAAACCAGAGGTCCTCCAAAACAGAGAGAAGACATCTGCAATTCATTCTGCAGTGTTCACTGCAATCAATTCAGGATGGAGATAGATGGTGAAATAATGGTCTAGTCCTAATCCATACACACAATCCTCTGGTGCTGTGAGAGATTTAGAATAAATTTAGAAAATATGTTTCAAGTATGCAGAGATCTACTACATTTGCTTTGGATTATATTTGCTAGTTAAAAAAAAAACCAAACAACAAACAAAAAAGAAAAAGAAAACCCCAAACATTTTGAAATATACATTCTTGAATCTCTTTTACAACACAGAGTGAAGAACTGGGATTTTACCACAGGAGTGCTTTGCTCCATATTAAATTAAAGAATGTTGTAAAACCGACTTTAAATGATGGTATTTCTTCTGTGGATTTCTTGGTTCATGAAGCTACACTGTTCTTGTTATTCATTCAGTTTTTATGGTAGGAGGTTTTTTTATCACTGTATTTAGCCATTAGGTGAACACTGGTATTTACCATAAGCACAGCCAGCTTCTGAAGACAAACAGGGAAGAGACAAAGTAAAACAGGCAGGAGCCAGGGCAAAGAGAGCTGTGTACGTATTCAAAGTGACCGACTTGACTTCCTCTACATCCTAAAAGATTTAGTCCATTTTTAAAACAAGGCGGTCTTTCATAGATGGCAACGTTTCAGATCACGTGGCGCCCTTCCAAGTCTAATGCATCAAGGAAAGCTGATGCACGGAACAAAATATGGAATATATAAATACTTTACTGATAGTATTTCAATAGCCAATTCAATGTCAAGCGTTTCTAGGAGTGGTGTGTTTTCAATTTCCTTTTTTAAATGAAAAAAAAAAAAGTATGGTATAATACGTTGTGGCATTTATTTTACTTTTAGTTAGTGCAAACAGTTCCAGATGTATATTCAGGCATGAAAGATTTTTAAAAGACGCTCTATATTGATTGTACAGTGCTTACTACTTCTGTGCCAACTTGGTAAAAATAAAAACCGCCAAATTAAAAGCGCCCATTGTCTTGTTTCCCTTAAACTCACAGAAAGAACAAGCCCCACGTAAGACACACGGGATTAGAACCTGCCTTCACCATCCAAACTATACGAATTGAGACCTGGATCTGTGGGATTTAATACTGATGATGGGTAACTAGATGGCGTTGGACTAATTTTGATTATTTTGAGAGGGACACTGTGGAATTTGTAAGCTGGTAACTACAGGTTGTGAGTCAGAGAGGTGACAAACTAAGAGAGAGAAACCCACAAGTTCACCTAGGAGGACAAATTACACAGCTCTTCCATCCATAATATTATCACCTTAGAGTCAGTAAAGAACATGCTCTTCTTCAGACCTGGCCAAGCCATGCAGCACCATTACAATGCAGTGTTTGTGGAGAACCACAACTCCCAACTCTCGGACCTGCCACTACACAGAGCAGGACGATATGACAAGATATCTGCCTTGGCTGAAAAGGGTTTGAGAATGCCCGGTGTAAACCTGATATACATGGCAAAGCCTACCAGCCTCGTGCACTGAACACCTGAGGAAACCTGGAAGTCCTATTGATGCAGCTGTAAAACATGACATTTGGATGACACTGCTGCAGACCTTCTCCAACCATGCATGCCTGGGACTTGTTTGATACCAGTCCAGTCTTTATTCCATTCATCTCTTGGCCCTTTAGCCTTTTGCTCAATGAATAAACAAGGACGTAAATACAATGGATGTTTTTGTGCTGTAAACAACTGATCTCAAACAGGCATTATATACTGTAACTTTCTGTCAGCACCAGATGCAGTCATGTCATTGACCTAAAAAGAAAACATCAGCCAGCTTCCAGTCACCCCATGGAGAATTATTACTCCCTAGGTGATCTGCAGAAGGGCAGTGTCCGAACGCAGCTCGGACACTCTTTTGACACAAAGCATCACCCCAAAGCTTTATCCACCAGCAATGAGAACACGTGCGGGGCAAGTGAGGGACATGCACAGAAGTTTTCAAGATGACATAACGTTTCACTGCCCCTTCAGGACAATGGGTATTGAAGCTCACGTACCGAAGATGACCCTTTTTGCGAGGGCAATATCACAACTCTGCTTCAGTCTTATCTTGGTTCTCCTCTGCCCAGATAGTTAAATGTTTCATATCATCAGCTATTCTTCCAAATACGTGTGAGCATACTCAGTTTACCCATTTCTCCTCATTTTATTATGCAGGAGCTAGAAGAAATTCTGCATCCTGGGAGTTCAAAGCTATCAGAGCTTTCTTCAGACGTGCTAAAAAATGCCTTGAGAATAATGCAATTTCCACTCTGTCTCCCAAAAGCTGTAAAGGAATTTCTGTGCTAGCCTCCTAACTTTGGTAGGAAGAACTTGTGGATGATACAAAGTAGGTGAATGCTGGACAATGCTTTGTGTCATGTTCTTCCTCCATAATGGTACCTTGACCAGTCCTGCTGTCACAACAAACCAAAACCACAGAAGCACTCTCTTTCACTTCCATTATTTAGGGTGAGAGATTATGACTGGCAAGAAAATGTGTCCCGTGCTCATGGCTTAGCTGCTGAACGCCAGACAGTTCCACATATTATAAAATAAGCAATGCATGATTTCAATCTCAGAGTTGAGACAAAAGTGCTATGGCATGGCTTTGCTTGGACATATTATTTTCTCCTGAAATAAATAAACTTGTCTTACCATATAATTTCATTTAAAAAGAGGACAAAAAAAATCTAGAGGGGAAAAAAATAAATCTTTTTCCTCTCCTTTAACAATCTGACATGTTTTGACAGTTTCAAAACTATCATAAATTCACTTTCGGTTATTTAATAATTAAAAAAAAATTGCTCCTGTCAGAATTGCACCTTTTTTTAAATGCCTCTTTTCTGATTTTAAATGCCTCCCTTCCTGGCTTTGCAAATTTTACCATATAAAATTGCTTAAATACACAAAGGAACGCAGGAGGAAGATGAATACATTCTAAAACCTAGATTTAGAACAGACAAAGAAAATAAGGGCCAAATTGTGGCATCTGACCTACGTTTCCATAAGCGCCCGGAAAATAAAGTCTCCAAGTTCCCTTGTGGTGGCTGACTACATAGCAGCTGGCCTGTGACAAAGGTGAAGGAAATGCAGATTTATTCTAAATACCATACCAAGCACCACGAAAATGCCTCTGCCTGTGAATAACCAATGCGGTCAATAAGCAAATAGCCCCACAGTCATTATCAAAATAGTATTTTCTTGTTTACGCTGTTCCCTGGATCTTTCTTACTTCATTTTGTTGACAAGCTACCAAAGTAAGAACTGTGTGTTTGGAGTGGTTGTCTTTCATATCACAGGAACTACTGCTGCTATTCCAAAACCAGCCCACTGAACACTGGGGCCCAAGTGAAGTGGTGGTTCCCAACACCTCCAGCATGAAGAAGTGAAGAGCAATCTGAGCAGCTGATGGCCAAATCCACTCCCTGGCCTCCTCTATGGGCTACAAAGGTGACATCCTCTCCACAACAGCAATCGCTCTCTTCAATTCTCCTCTAGTTACAGAGGAAACCATCAGGGTGTTTTCAGATGCAGCTTCACACAGGCTCCCTGACCAGCAATTCATTTGCTTTCTGGACGGCCTTCTCTGGAAGCCTACCCGTGTCAGGAGTGGATGTTGTTTGACAAACTGCAGATGAGGTTTGACAGATATCTGAGCAACTCAAACTGTCATCAGCATCGAACTGGCATTGTTTGTACGCTCAACCACACATAGCCCATGTCCTTCCCACCAGAAGTAAGAATGCTTTCATTCCCAACACCAATTACAGTTTCTGAACTTGCTCTCCAGAAGCATATTTATCTTCTGAATCCAAGGTTTGTATGGTCCTAAATTAACAGTAAATAATTTGTTACACACAGCTAAAAGTCTGAAGCGAAATAAGTATGAACTTGCTTACTCTTAATGTGCTTACACAGAGTGGAAAGCTTACCTGGACCCGTTTTAGAAAAGCCCTAAGAGTGCTGATGCCAATATTCTATCAGATTCAGCTAGAACTGTAGTCTCCAGTAGATAAAGTAATAAATAAAGTAATTTAAAGTAAATTATTTCGATTCAGGGCAACTTCAGGTATTAAATTACTCTGCCCAGGTGTGAAAGTTCTTATGGCTGTACTTTCTATATGTATAAAGCATGCCAGAAGTCCCTAGGGTCAAAAAGAATCAAACCTGGGTGTAGGAGGTGATCTTTTCCGTAGTTATACGTGTGAAAAGATGACATGACGACTACCACGAAGGTAACGGATATACATCCCAGTACCAGGATGGTACACATACCCAATACCATATAAGTACCAGTCCAGTCCAAGGCATGCTGCTAATTTCTGCCATCTAATGCAGATAGCTACATTATCAGACTAGACTCCTCATATCAACAGTGAAAAGAGTTAGAGCTTCTAATTTCTTAATTCCTAAGGCTGCTAAATCACATGGTATAAATATTCCCACACCTATCTAGGTTCTTTACCTCATGAGAGCCTCAGCCATTCAGATGGCTGGTGGACATGAGCATGGATGACCCTCAGTCACCAGGCACACTAAATCCTCAGTTTCTAGTCAGCCAGCCAAGACAGGTATTAATCCATCCAGGAAGAACGTATAATGAAACATACATCCTACAGCAACCCTCATTCGGGTGCTGCCACTGTTACTACCACTGCCAGTGGCAGAATGGTGGAGCAATGGGTTTTTACCCTATCTCACTATTATACACTGCAAATCTTCAAGCGGCACAATTGATTACACTAATGAGCACTTCGGCGTTTGTGGAAATACATGCTTTGGAAGACTATCATTTCACATCATCAGATGATGCCATTAAAGACATCTTGTGTTTACATGACTGACTGTCTAGACAGAGTGTGAGAAAATACTCATTACTAGTTACGAGTCAGCTCCTCCTCAATGCTGCATGTCACACCAACTGTCTTTTATTTGGGGCACTGGATTGCACCTGAAAGCACCAGTGGGGAGACTGGGGGGGAGTGGGGTGGAGGAAGAGAGTCTCAGAAAGTTCACATGAAATTAAGACCCTCCATTTCAAATACCTCCTTAGATGAGGTAATATTATTTACTGACAAACGAGCTCACAAGCAAAACAAATGTTACCATTAGCAAAAACAAAAGCACATTTCAAATCAATTGTCTGGCCTAATACATCCCATGGATACTTAAATGTTAATGCGAAATAATATTAGCATGTTGAGGAAGAGGGAAGGAAGAAACTTCTATGCGTCATGTAAAAGCAGACTAATGAATGTAAAACCAGATTAAACCCACTTCTGAAAGCAGTGCACTGGCAGAAATTCACCCTGGCACAGAAATCAGGTGGTCTCACCCAGGAACAGAGGTGCTCTGCTAGCCTTGCAGACCCCAGCCTCAGAAACACTCAGGAATATTTGCCTAACTATAGATACTAAAACCAGTTGTAAGTAAACTAATGAGACGACTCACGGGGCATAAAATTCCACAAAACGTTTCTAAACCTTAAAGCATCACAGCAGAGTCTCAGCCTTGCACACAAAACAAATTTACGCTGCCTTCTTTTAACCTTGTCTTCCCTTTGGTTTGAATTTTAAACACCAGGTCACAACAACAAGGAAAATCATAAAGCTGAACTGAAAAATAATTGGCAACTATTACAGAATCCACAGAAAATATAAGCAAAATATTAGAACAATTTCAGGTATTGTAGCTTTGCCGTATTTGACAGTTGTATAAAGCAGGCTTCATTTCATGCCTAGCAGATTCAAATTAACTGTATTCTTTTTTCTATCCCCC
>JANVCC010000072.1:416726-445985 GCA_025345505.1 Todiramphus chloris collaris
CCCATAAATAGATTAAAAAAAAGGATTTTATATGTATAGAATCTCAGTTTCATCAGGCCAGCTACAGCCACTACTCCAACACAGTGATTTAATATTGACCTTTGTGGATCGCTGCAGCTTCCATGGCTTACTCCAAGAGATGTGCACATGTGTGTACGTGCACACACGCTTCTACGCGTACTCAATCAAGTTTTACTTACTTGATTTCGTCTATAACAATACTTACTGTGATTTTATTTTAATTTCTTTCTTTTACATGCTGCTTTAGAAAACTGTAAGAGAGAAATAGTCTTCAATTACACTGAGGGGAGTGTTAAATGGAGGGGAAACTCTAAGGTGAGAAGTCAGACACCAGAGAGAAACCACTCAATGCTACAAGTGCAAGAGAAATACTGACAAAGTAAAGAAGTCCGATGCATTTGAACTCTGAATGTTCAACGTGGATGCACTTAACCCTTCCTATTATGGTCAGTTTTCTTGTATATGAAAAGGACCGCGTGTTCATGAAAAGAATCCTAGAAAAAGCAGATTTAACTCTTTCCATGCTACAGAAACACCCTACATTTGGCTTTACTACTTGGACATATACATTTTGCTTCATTTAGAAGTGGATTAACAGAGGGTTAGTCATTTGGATGAGAGGGAAGAATATCCAACAGGAAGAGAGAGACTCTGCGGCGAGGCAGAGGGTGGTTGAGATGGCAGCAGGGGTTGCAACATCCCCAGGATGCACTTTCAGCATCTGCTAGAGCACGAGATAGAAGGGCACGTGGAGAGAAACACTGCACGCCTTGGAAACAGTCCTGGCAATTCTTCCAGGTGAGTGTGGACCACTAGAGGGAGCTGATATTTTGCAGCCGCACAGGGAAAAAAACTCCCTTTCCAGGTGGCAAATTCAAAATAAACAGCAAGGGACTCCGAAAGTCAAAGGAAATGGCTTTAAGAAAAGTTCTTCCCGGTGTCAAGAGTTAACCTCAGCAGTGCGATGCAGAGGTGTGATGTATGTACACAGCAGCGTGGGCTATTCTGTGTGTATACATCAGTATGTACCGTTCTGTTTCCATGATATTGTCTCTCTAAATTTGGGCTATGAACATTTCTTCCTCAAAAGAATAACAAGCAGTACTGGCTGCAACAGAAAACCATTTTCAGTGCCTCCTATTGCCACCTATCTACCCCAGCCAAACAAGTCAGATATTTTCCTCCAACCTTTAACTTACGCACCCCACCCCTCCACACCCCATCCTGTTTTTGGAGATGCCTTCCCATATGAAATACTCACAGAGTGAAACTGCAGCAGGCAGCACGTCAGTCAGCAGCACACTTACAATTGCAGACTATATTCAGACATAGGAACCCAGGCTGTGCTCACACAACTATAGCCATACGTGAATTTGAAAATGCCCAACCAAAATTTAACACCATTTCTTTTCTTTGCGCCAAAACAGAGAGCCAAACAAAAACTAGTATTTTCTTTGCAGGTATAATCAGTGAGGTCAGATGGCAAGCAGGGCGGACAGAAAAGGAAAAATTACTGGGGTGGCTCACCTTGATCTTGATAAACTTCCTTCTGACACCACATATGTATTAAGAAAGATAAATCCCAATGGCAGAGACAATTAAAAAACATAAGAGTGACTGCACGGGGATCTCCTGTGAGGACGCATTTCTTTATGGTCTTTACTTGGAATAGAAGATGTAAAATGCATCAGCAGTTGTCCAGTAGGCTTTAAACTGCTTGGATATGAAAGAATAAAGAACTGCTGAACTGCATGCAACAGCTATTCAAGGGAAATTTAGAAAGTACAAAAGGAAAAACAAGAAAAGTAAATTAGGAATAGCTGGATGAAATACTAAATAGTTAACAAGACCAACTGTCCCCAAATGAGTTCCTATCCATTATCTTTTTTGTAATTATGGACCAGAGCAAGCAGCTTCTGTAACTGTGCATACAAATGACCTATTAGAAACTCAACAGGTCATTTCTAAAGGTGATTATGAGCCCTGCTTACAGAGCTACTCTGTTTTGCACAGAATTCCGTTCAATACCAACAGTCTGCACAAAATGAAGATAAAATGCGTTTCCACAAGACTAAGTAGAAAGAAACTTTTAGGAACTAAACCCATCACTTCAGAAGGTGTGAGGTGGTGAACACCAATGCAGTCATTTCCACAACTGAAATGGTAAAAAAAAAATTTTGCTTTTGCCCATGCTCTGGTGTCAGGAGAATGGAAAGAAGAGGCAGTAATTATATGTTAGAGCTCTTAAAATGCTACATGCTATAATTAAATGATGATGAATGTAACAGCTAAAAGTCTACGGTTAGACAGAAGGGATAAAAAGCATAGTAAGTTATCAGAGCGGACACCTGCTACAGATGATAGTATGAACAGCAGAAACGTGTGGGTAGATAAAGATACATCAACCAACTCCTTCCTGCATCCTGAGAGAGGATGCTCTTCATCACAACAGTCCTTGTTGGCTCTCCTTCTTAAAGGGTAGCTGTTTGAGCCTTTGCTATACATGTACACGCAGTAGGTTTTGTATTAGAAAATACCAGAAAAGGATTCAGAACTTCCATTGAAAGAGAGCAATAAAGAACAGGACCATAGGTGTTCAGCTTCCTCTGTTGCCGAGATTGTTAAGAAACAGCAGGAGACACAGAAACAGATCCTGGCACTCCCAATGTGAATGGCTTGGGCACGTTGTAAAGAAGGTAACTGAGCAAAACCAGAACAGTTTCTCTGAAGATCTTCAGGGAAAAAAGTTAAGAGCAAGCATACTAAGCTACACTAACCAAAGGAATCAAACGCAATGCCAGCTTTTGTTCAGATCAAATAGATAAATAAGAAAACAAAAGCATAAAAATATTTTATCTTAACTGAAAATGAAAAAAGATTGTGACAGATAACAATAGCTACAATATTAGCACATCCTGGGTTTAAATGTGTCCCAGTGCCTGAGAAAGAAATGGGTGAGGGGGGAAGCAAACCTGGACCAAAAAAACCTGATTCTGCAAACATGTATATGAGAATTTACAGGAAGGAGTAAAGAAGAAAATGGAATTCTGATACTCACTGTTCTTCCCTCACTTACTCTTCTAGCACAAAAAGAGAGGAAGCAAAATACATGGAGGTCCTATTATACTGTTCAGTCAGGACTGGGATCTCAGGATCTCTTGGCGCACCTTCCTTTCCTCCAGCGACTCCAAACCCTGACAAGAGTGGCGACGAGAAGCTGTATGACCTCGCTGGTTCTGCTGGTTCTGGAGCCAGCAGCCTTCTCATAGATGACAACTCCACTACTTCTATTGTTCTTACTGTTTAAAACAATCCACCTCTCTCTTTGTTGGTTTGCTTTTTTTTTTTACCATCTCAAATGTAGACTTTAAACACGCACTCTGCATCACGTTACATCATACTGGAACAGCTCCTAGAAATGTTGAACTTTACTTGTGATTATTTATCCAAAAGCTTTGTTTTCTTTGGAAAACAACTTTCTTTGGACTGTATCTACCAATAGCTAAACTCCCAAGCCTTCAACCTGCCACATCAAAGAAGCTGATGCAAAAGGGTCCAAGTAGAGTTTACCGTTGGTCTGTAATGAGAGTAAAATTATAAATCTCTGTACTGAAAGCCAGCTGCTTCGTTCTTAACTCTGGTCCCTCCCCTTTGCTTTTTGCATTCTAGCTAGCATACAGATGTAGTAAATGTGGCTCTTCTCACAAGCCGCGCAGATGTTAACAGTTCTGTAGGACATCAAGAAACATTTCAAGAATCTTGTAAGTGCTGACTAAACTTGCTTGAATTACCCACACTACCTCCTCCACATTCCTATTCAGTAACACTAGCCTTCCTGAATGTATTAAGAAAAAGTAATTAGTGTTTAAGCCAAGACATTAATACCTAGGTCTAAATGCACTACCAATAAACGAGGAATGTTCTTAAGCCATCACACAACAGATATTCAGATAGTGAACCAAAAGAAGTCAATTCATTCTCTGTCAAGATGACTAATGTATTTTTCACTTCTTGTCTATGCAAGAATGGCTAAATGACTGCCTGAAAAATATTTATTTATAAAAATCACGACTGTGTGCATTTGAAGGAATGGATCAGAAGTATAGCAAGATCTTTTCTCTAATCAAGCGGATTAATACTAAATTAGAGTGAAGGAGTTCAAAGTGCTACCTCGTACATTTTTATTAAAGTTATATTAGCATGACAGTCATATGCATTAAAGATTAAGCTAAAGCCTGAATCCACAGTCAGTTCTGGGCAGGACAGAGAGTCCAGCTGTGCAGGTAGAGGACTAGATAGCAAATGCATTCATTAAGCGGGTCTGTACTAGAGATACTGTTTTAATATTCTTCCCTCTTCAAACAGCAAGCTTAGTCTCCTTTTTTTGGGGTAGGGCTTTCAAAACACGTGAAGCAGTTTAGAAGCATGGTCATCAACAAAGGCAAATGTGACTCGTACCCACGTATCGCTCCAGACGCTCGAAAATCCCAAATCAAATACCCTGCCCCGTCTGTAAACTTCACACTTTTCAGAACCTAGTGGAAGGAGGGCTGCAGAGCGATTCACAGCACTGAGCCATAAAAGGATCACAATGTTTGACAAGTTCAGAAACAAAATGTGCAGTCGAGTCGCTACGGCGTGGTTTTGAGGCTGTCGCCAGTCAAGTGTCAATCTCAGCAGAGTTTCAAAGAGGACAGGGTAGGGAGAAATAAAGCAAACATATCAGTACATTTCCTGCAAGGGATCGATAAAAAGACCTCACTCCTACAAAGACTTACATACCTGCTCAACTTCAGATACTTATCCTATTATGGCAGTGCACTTGAAGGTAAAAATCAAGGCTTTGAAGACGCAGGGCCCAAATAATTTACCATGAAATGTGGAATTCAGAGTGTTGTTTGTTCTTTGATTTAGCAATACAGGAAATTCGAATATAAAGCAGAATTGCAACGTGCTATTTTTAAATGCTTCATGAGAACTGCTTTTAGAGAATTTCATGAAGATATCATAGAAAGTACATTGAAGCATTCTAAGATAAGCAAAAAGACAATAGACTACAACCTTAAAAAGATGCTGATGTAATATTAACAGAAGCTATGCAGTTAGCCAGTCCAAAACCACAACCCATCTTTAAGCTTCCCTGAACAAAATAAACTGGAAGGAGAGAGAAGAAAGAATTTTTTTTTAAAAGGAGAGAAAAATTAAAAAAAAAATTAAAAGAGGTGAAAGAAAACCCACATGAGCCAGAGTCCTTCACTGCTGTTATTCCTCCACAAGCGGAAATGCTCACTTCAGTCATGGCTTAGGAGGCATAAACATCATTGAAATTCAAAGGCAGCTCCGAGAAAGAGGACGCCTCAATTGGTATGCAAGTGGTGTCTTCTCGCCCTGAATACATTATGAACTTGCAGCATGCTAATATGCCATGCTATCATAAGCACCAGATGGAACAGTAGGCAGTATATGTCCCATCAAACCTCAGGAAGATGTATTAATGTTCCTGCTCATTTTTTTTCTTCCCTTCCCCTCCCCCATCCCTACTACAAGCCTTCAGCTGTGTCCCTAGACTGGCACATTTCTCAGCATCAGTCACCTGCTCCTGGAGCACAGTTCTCCAGGGTTGCCTCATCTTCACCAGGTGGTGCCAAGCATCTTTTCAATCTTTTTTATCGCAGAAGTTAAAGGCCACAAGACGTGTCAGGCTGTGCTTACTGAAGGGTACCAAGTACAAAAGATAACATCATGAGATAAATGATAGATGAAGAAAGACTCCGGGTTTAAAGCTAGCACGATTGTTTTAAATTATGTATAAAGCTGCACGTCACAAATTTCCCCCTCAGTACTATTGGTGAATGAAGAATTGGGGGGTAGTGGTGAAGGGTAAGGTTTTCTGAGTAACCAAATAAAGCAGAGGAAATTGGGGAAAAAAAAAAAGATCTTTGAACTGAATTCCTTTTTTTTAACCACTCTGTAAACCTTTTCAGAAAAGTCATCCACAGTTCAACAGGGTTTCATTTTAAGTCAGACGATGAAAATGGCACACAGACAAATTAGTGAACAGGTTTTTTGGGTTGGTTTTGGATTGTTTTGTTTGTTGGTTTGGGTTTTTTTTAAATTAGAGATACGACATTCTTTGGCTTTTCTGACTGAAGAATTGCTTGGGGCTGTAGGTACGATTCTAAAGAAGTGTAGTATTTTAATACTGCTTTGTGACAATAATTAACTCAGTCCTGAACAGGTTTTACATGACTAAAGAGAAACGTCATCTGGTATTCTGTATGAACACAAAACTAAAACACAGATTTTCTGGTATTACCTGAACTTCTCCTGTCTATGCCTAGAAATATGCCTCTTACTGAAATATATAGTTTGCAAAAAAATTACTTTCTTTTTCATTCCTCCTACTGAGCCCTTCAAAAGATAAAATAAGGTCCACAAGATTTAAAATTAAGAGTCCGTGCATTCAAACCGCAAGGAAGAAAGACCTGAGACAGCTGAAGCAAATCAGCTTTTTGCATTTGAAGTTCAAGTATATCTAGACATGTTTGTTTTTCATAAAGAAGTCACATCAGTAAACATTTTGCTAATTCCTGATATTTTAGAAACCACCTCCTGATTTACAAACAGCTCTCACTCTGCATGTAAATCTATTATTTTCTTAACAACATTAGCCTTCTCATAAACACAGTCTAATTCGGCAAGATGCTGAATATTCACAACTCACACGAACTTTCCTGGGAATTAACATTGCTCAAACACTCACAAGAGCTAGTTCCACAAGTCATCTGTTGCATCTATAAGAAGGACTTTTCCAAGTATTAAAGGTCTGGTTGACAGGGATTTCCTCCTACCTATCCGTCCCTAACTAAAATTAATATGAAAACAATTACCTTCTTCTTTCAAACAAAGCACTTTCTGACTGTTATTCCCAAATAACATGCATTATTCTAGAATCTATTCAGTCCAGATAGATTCTAATGCAAGGATGCCTTAGAGACTGAGTCAGAAATCAGACTTTTGTTTTCTCCTTTTTCTCTTCCTACTAAATATTGGGGGGCTTGTGTTGGTTCTTAATATATAGCCTTTAAGAGTGAGAGTAATTTGCTAGATTATGATTTGCATTGTGCAAATAAGTCTATTTAAGTCCATTATCCTGCATTATAAAGTAATTTCTGACACCTTAGCAGCACTCAGTTTAATTACAACACACTGAAACAGTACAGGGGACTCCCAAAGGAACCTGTTCGGATCAGAAGATGATGATATATGCTAGATGCTGATCATCTTTCACCATCAGATTTGCCATCAACTGTTTTAAAGAACAGTATCAGAACATCTGCATCATCATACTGTTTTGTGGCAAAAAGCCCTCCAAAACCCAGCAATTACACGCAACAATGTGCACATACCCCAGACTTCTAAGCAGACACAGTTCAAAACCAGCAGCTTTACTGTAATGACCAAAGAACTCCAGGTTTTAATTTTGATTCAGCAAGCATCAATTTCTGCAGCAGAATCCCCATTGGGTAATTCATCAAGGCATCTATTCTGTATCTCGTGTGGCAAGACAGCAAAAACACTTAGAGCCTCCAAAAAGAAAAACACTTGTGACGAAACTGTTGGGCATTCCTGTCGATTAAGTAATAGACAGTCATTCTTTCACGACTGTCTTGAACCAATGCCCCAGACAGAACCATATTTGCTGGGTGTCAGGATGAAATCAATGCATCGTGATTTTCTGTATTCCTTCAAGGGAGGGAAGGAAAAAAAAAAAAGTTATTCTAAAGCATCCACAAAGCTCTTTCTAAAAGAATATCAACGTTAACTGAGGAGAGTGGGCTCTATGTGGCTCTATGGAGGGCTGCAGGTTGATACCTGAAATGGAGGTAGCACTTTTATCTTTGGAGTTTTTACAGGCTCTCCAAAGCGGTTTGAAGCAAAACTTTGAAGGCAACGTAAACTGAAGAATTGTGCCAGTCTCTGAAGATCAAATACCATGGCTTTCCTTCCTCAGAATGGAAGGAATTGGAAATTACTACTCTACTAATGAACATGGCAGAGGAAGAAGCCTGGTTGGTCAGCTGAGAAGCAACCACAAAAATCCAATCTTCCTTCCACCAAGACATGGATTTTCTACACAGAGGAGTTTGAAGAGGGCAAAGACTGTTAACACCAGCACACTCCCCCATGTCTGCAAGGAAACTTGCTAAACATGCTCTGAAGACTCTGCTTTCATACTAAGCTCTGGATGAAAGTTTCATGCACAAATTCACCTCCTGCACAGCAGTTTTGCTTATTAAATAATAGAAAAGGCAAATACAGATTGGCTTCAACGACCAGAGAATAACGTAAAGAGAGATGTAAGTAAATTAACAAAACAAGATGAGCATTCTTCAAAGTTTTAACATTTAACATGAAAGACACAAATAGCATTCTCAGGGAGGCCACTGTCTAACTTCTCCATTTGCAAGGGGACAATAAAGTGCTCACTTTTGACTGAGCAATTCAGAAAAGCAAAATACACACTCATTACTGCACATATCCCCTCTTTAACAATTGCTTTAGTTTCTGAAGATGAAGCTCTGTCTAATGGTGATATCAGTGTAAAATAATAAAATATTTACCTTAATGAAGTAACAGATTACTTTAAAGATCTAGTATGAATGAGATCAACAGAAGCTCTCTTTCTTTAAGACCCTAGAGTGAGAAGATCCTACAATGCTACAGAAGGATGAACTCAACCAGTGCGGACCACTTGAATTCTAGAAACTAAGTTTTATCGCTGTTCTCCCTCTGCCAGTGAAGAACAGAAAACTAAATCCACCCAAGACCAAAGACAAGCCAAACTCCATTGCAAACCAGTTTCCAAGAAGAAAACCAATGACTTTCAAAGCTATTCAATGACAGTGCCATCTGACCACACTGGATGTCTAATTATACCCTTTCTTTTATGTATATAACCAAAGCTGCTTTAATTAGCATCTCTCAGCTTTCCTTACTGTGTTAGTAACTCTGAAAGTCTCTATGGTTCACCGGGTATTTCCTGGTGTGTGCTTTCAAGACTGGTAACAAACTCTGACGCCTTCTCAAAAAGAACAAGGTTATCACACCCTTCGTTTTTGTAGATTATTATTGTACATTGTAGCCTTCATACTTTTAAGAAGTCAAAAGCCACATACCTTGCATGGTTCCAGGCAAAAAAAAAAAGCAGCACAAAGAAACAGCAACACTGTCCACAGAAAATGACCTCTTCTAAACTTTGGTTAGAAAACTTTCTCCTTAACTACAATACAAATAAGTGCACGCAAAGCCAGCAGATATAATTACGCAGTCAACAATTATGTAGTGAAATGGACTGGGAAAAATAAAATTAAAACAATAAATGTTAATTTGTATTTGCTAACCAGGAATTATGTGTCTCAGGCTCTGCAAGGCATAAAATCCTTTTAAAAAAAAAAAAGTTCTCTTAAAAATTCAAGGAATGAGCTAGGGAAGTCTACAGAGATGGCACTCATTTGGATTATAAAATAGCTACAAGGAAAATTCACATGTACGCATGCTTGTTGCCCTGGCTTAAAAGGGCCACCAGAATATATCTGGAATGCACAGTTTAGAAGCAAGAATCTAACTATGGCTGTATTTTCATATGATCTGAGTGCACACATTTTCCAAACGGTAATCTTGTGGGAGGAAGACTATTTGAGTCACGTGTGTTTGCATGACTCACGAAACACATCTTAAGGAGAGATCTGAAAGAAGGAATCACTAAATCACTGTATCACTAAACTGGGAGAGTACTCCTCCATCAAGATGTGGTTTCAAAACAGGAGCATAGTAGAAGAGTGAACCCAGAAGAAGAATCAGAGGGAAAGGGAAGAGACTACAAGAATGCACAGGAGGGCTCCCAAGGTTTGGAGAAGTGGATTATAAGAACATAAAGAACGTACCAATAAAACATTAGAACTGAAAGGGTACCAAGTTAGATTTTAGAGCTGCTTTCTGAATGACTTACAGAAGACAGAATGGGGTGTTAACCCTCAGAAGAGATGTATCAGTAAGCTAGAAAAGGCAATGGAAGTTGAAAGGTAAAACATTCCCCTGCTTCTTGAATCATCATTTCAAACTTTGCTGCAGTTAAACATACGCAAATCCGACCTCCTCAAATCCCAATTCATTACCACAAATCCTTTTTTTTTTAACCAAGAATGATACAGATCTGACCCTGCATCAGCTCTGCATGAACTTGCAGTATGTTTGAAGGGTTACCAAAATACGTTTTTCTTCCTTAATCCTCAGCCTCTCCTCCAAGGGGTGACCAATACTGATTTCTCTTGCTCTTCTAGTTCCACATTTCTTTTGGTCTTTTGTCAGCTCAGTATTGTCAACATGAAAAAACGCGGCAGAGCTTGTTAGGGTCTGCTTCCAAAGGGATGTCCATAATGAATGAGAACCATAAGAGCAGTACTCTTAATAATCGTGTCCACTGCTGATAGTATTTCCTTTCAAACTTCAGAAATATTTCCTGACAACTTTGACTTAGACTTTGTGCCATTTAAAAGCAAGGTTAAGAGTCGCAGGCACTGTTCCAGACCATATATCCACATTAATGCTTGAAATAGCTGGGTGGATAATTTAAATTAACTCAGATGTGTGGATCCTACCAGGTAGTTATTCCTCATGAAAATTTCACAAGATTGCCAGATCCCAAGAGCCAAGAAGAGTAGAAATAAATGCACAAGTCATTATGCAACATCATGGAAAATCTCAAGTAAGGCAGCAGCTTCATGCCATAGGAATTTGGGCAGCAAATTTTTAGAAGCTGGACTGGTTCAGCATCTCTTCTGACACTACAGCCTTAAACCAGCTGCAATAACAGTACTACCAGGTGGTGTGCTGCAGCACGGGGACAAAACCAAGAGGTCTGCGAACCTCCAGCTGAAGCAGCTCCTCTCAAATCCCAAGGTCTCCAGCAACTTGTTGTCTCAAGTTCTTACGCAATTAATGCTCACAATGAGGCTATTTCTCCACATCCTGCCTAAAACCGGTAATAAAAGAAGAAATTACTAGTAGGGAAAATAAGTATGGAAATAAATAAATAAATATAGAAAAACAAAGACAAAAACAAACAAAACCAAAGGAGCAAAGAGAAATACATTCCGCTTTGGCATATGGAAGCACAACTCCATGAGCTATCACGGGAAGGAGGTGAAGCCCTTTCAGCCAGCACTGAACCCATCAATTCTGTTCTTCTACCAGCATGCAAAGACAAAGTTCATTCTGCACGTTACAGACCAAGAAATGGTTTCAGACCAGACTCAATGATTCAATTAGTTGCCCAGAAGCTCAACACTGCTGAAACCTCCCCCTTGAAACACAAAATCTAGTGCCATGGACTGCTCTGCTCACCCCTACAGTACACAGGGCTGAAGCACCCCAGACTGAGTATTCCAAAACAGCTAATGGATCCAATAAAACACAGAATCATCATGAAGACTGAAGTGGTATCAGGAGATCAGATAGTCCATGCCCTTCTGCCTCATAGCACGTGCAGTTAGGTCACGTTGCCAGGGGTTTGTCCAATATGCTATCTTCACTGATGGAAATACCACCACCTTTCTGGACAACCCCTTTCAGTGTCTGACCATTTTTTTCCTGGTATCTACTTGGGATTTATCATGGTCTACTACTTGCGCCTTCTGCGTCTCATCCTATCACTATGCACCTCTGAGAAGAGTTTGGCTCCATCCATCTTCTCTGCATCCTCCTATTAGGTAGCTGTAGATAGATTATGACAGAAAAGATGTTATCAAGTTAGTTATATTTAACCAGCAACTGCCTACAGCTCACCAACAGTGAAACACTGAAGATGGGATGTGTTACTCCTGCCTTTCAAGAGTCTCAGTAACTTGCAGACATGGGACCCACAGCACTACTCCCTCCTCCAGAAAAGATGTCCATATCCTCACCTTCAGAAGACTGGAAAGTAGAACTGGTTTGTGTAAGAAACAGATAGGCGAGATGGAAGAGGTGAGCTTTGATTTTAATCAGGTCTCTGGAGTGGAAGCCTCACTCTAGAAGTGAAAGACATGAATTCAGATCCTCTTTCTGCTTGCTGAAGCTCATGTCTGTAACGTATTCTCTCAGTGGCAGGGAAAGCTACTGCTCGGCAGCAGCTTATTCTGAATGGGAGTAATCTCCAGTGCTGTTGTCCTGCCCAAGAACTGAGCAGGAAACACTTCAGGAGGGACCAAGGCCTGAGATCAACAGCAGCAAAGAGGAAGCAGCTCCTGCACTGGTGCTGCCCTTTGTCTCGTGACTCTCCCATACAAGAGGCAGAAAGGACAAACACATACCGTAAGATGCAGCACGGTGAAGAGATGGCTGAGCTCCTGGAGAGCTGAGCCAGTGAATACAGATAGCATGGTACAGCACAGAAAGGATGTCACCAGCTTTGCAGAGGGACTGTGTGACTGTAGACATAGCACAGTGGGCTGTTGAACGAAATCAGCCTTACCAAGCGGGCCAACGTGGCTAGACTGTGTCTGCGTACAAGTAAAAGTCCAAGAGCTGCCTTGCTCTATGGATTTCCCTATTTAATCTCTACTCACCTCAGCATCGCCGGCTCTGCGCTCCCTTTTACGCCACACACACTTCTGGGAACAAAAAGTAAGGCTGCACTTGTGAAGAGACCAACGTTTCTGAATGCACGTTGGGCTTCCCCTGAGACTATCTACGAGAACCAAGCGCACAAATGACTCGAGACACAGCAATGCTTCAATTCCAAACAGACATAGGTGTGAACTCAGCTCTAGCCTGTTTAACTCTGTGGGTACTGAGACAGAGGTTACCATGCACAGATGCAGCTTGACGTGCTTGGGAAACTTCAAAGCTGTAACAGTGATGCATCTGGAATGAGGACAGAGTTGAGGCGTGCAATTTTGGGTATGGAAGCCAGCTATTGCTTCAAGTGCAGAAGTCATCTTGTGCACTTAGCTTTAGTCTGTGACCTGGTAGTGGAGGATCAGGCTTCAGCTGATTTTTTTGTAGAGTTGTCCTACACTCACATAGTCACGTGGAGGAAAAAAGGATGCAGCAAACAAACCAGAAAACTGATACAGGTATACATACAGGTCCTGAAATGGACCAGATATCAAATCGTCTTCTATCTTAAAAGCATCAACTCCTCTCTTTGGACTTTTCAAATTGGCATATCACATCATTGTAGAGTTTATTTTACCCCGACTTGGTATTCAAGTCTTTCTTTTTAAAATCATATATTTACAAGCTATGATGATCAAGCCTTAAACATACAAGAGTAGAGTCCAAAATGTGATCAGTGCTAAACACCCTACCTATGCACGCCATGGAAGTACCAGTCCTGAGAAACCGATTTGTTTGTTCCTCTGAAAAATATATTTATATACAAATGTATATATACATTAACAGCTATTTCTGCAGCATGATCTGCAGCCCATGACGTGGTAGTTACTTTCCATGCATAAGTAGCAAGATGGAGTTCACAGCCCCATGGGTTGCAAAGCAGAGCAATAATGTAACGCAGACTTTGGAATTTATTACTACTGTATAAGAAGAAGAAATGTTAATACTTTGAAAAGCAAGTCATTACACGTCGTCTCCCAAACCCTACGATACGTATATGAAGAACCTAGTGACCCACAGTCCTGTTAGGGAAAGAGCTTTTCACTCCTACCCGAATCCTGAAGAAGATAAAGTCATTATGTAGGATGATTGGAATAATGACGCAAGGTTAACAATCAGACTTAAGTATTTCCAGACGCATTTTCCCCACTTGGCAGAAAACTTGTTTTGTAGGACACAGAATTCTCCTAATATAACAGCATAGCAACTGCAACTTAAAACAGAACAAGTCGGTTAATGGACTGTTAGGAGACTTGCTGTATAACAGCATTTAGACGCGTGTATTTAAAAAACAGGTGGATAATCCAAATGTTCAGTTACTAGGACACTCACAGTTATGTCCACGGCAATTTTGTTTCTGTTCTTTAAACAAATCATCACTTGCAAGCACTAATGTTAAAACCAGAAAGCCAGTCTAGTACACAGTGGCTATAAATGCCAAATCAATTTTCAGCAGATAATAAAGTCCATGTTTTACAATCAGCAATGCACTGTTTTACTACCCAAAATGTAAGCTAATAATATATAGCTCTGCTAAATGGAAAATGCAGATATGCTGTTAAGAAACAGGCTGGCTGTGAGATGATGGATCATTTCTGCTGGGACCTTCTTAAAGCTATGTGCAAATGTTTTGAAAATATCACATGATGTGGCCATGTGTTAAAAATTACAGCCAGTTAAGTTCTCTGCTAAGAAAAATATGTGGGCAATTTATGAAATGCACTCCAGGATGGAGATATCTTAAGTAAAACCAGATTTTGAAAACAAACCCTTTTTTTTTTTTTTTTTTTAAATATTAACTTAAAAAAAAAAAAAAATTGCAGTCACATCTGGAGAGCAGAAGTAAAGAAAGGGTGGTCTGACCTAATACCAGGCCATCTTCTGAATGAGCAGCATTATTTCTGGGCTACAATGACTGTGATCACTGATTGTCCTTTTAAGGAAACCATGCTGAATACTGCCATGGGCAATAATAAAGCATTTTGTAGGCCAACATCTGTTCTTTGAAAGTACTATAAAATGACTGATAGATTTGTAATGTTTCATAAATAAAGTCTGGGATAAACAGCTCTAAAAACAAATAATAATAATAAAATAATAAACCCACATTCACAGTAATCAAACCAGTATACTGTATTAGATATGAACACTGTTCCCCCAGCATCAATTACTCAAGAGAGAAACACTTCTTCCTAGAGTCGACTACACAGAATGCCAAAATGGTTAACTTGGTTACTGCAAGCTGCATGTTCACGGGATTATCTTTCTAGAGACTTTCCTCTGAGTTGCAGCAGTGCCTTAAGAGAGCTCCGAGTCGCTTCTGCAGTGTTCCATTAGCAAGCCCCGCTGCTGTCGCTCTGCCCTGACAGGGAAGGAAGGAGGTGAGCAGCCAGTCACAATTGTAACAGGACAAGCAGTTCGTCTTTGAAGGGCAAATTTAGTTTGTGTAAAAGTGTTATCGCTACACATAAACCAGAACCCGTCTTTATTACTTCCTCTTCTTTCCTTAAAAGAAGGACTTCGGATGTCAGAATCACTAAAGGGATGCTTCTGAAATCAGGACTTCACACATACACAAAAGGCACTGACATAATATCAGATTACATAAAAATACACATCCTTTTAATCTCCTGTACATAATGTGCTTACTTTTAAAATACAAAATCTGCCCCAGATGGCTAATAATGCCCATTTGAAAAAACCCAGCCCCACAATATTAAAGGGCTAAAATATGCTGTGAACAGATTGAGAGGCAGTTCATCCTAGAGGAGAGTAAAAAAGTGCAGATGGGTGTCAAAAATAGCCAAGTGTCAGATCTGTTCAAGTATCTCCATTCTGGCACATGCTCCCAGTCACAGCTGTTAGTGTATTCTCTGTATCCAAGTGCAAGGTTTTCTAACACTCTGAGCTGACATTAAAACACACTTCTTGCTTGTTACTGCTTTAAGAGAATGCTGGAAATTAAAAGATGTATTTAATGGTAAAGCCTAACAAGTATTGATAAGGGTATACATATTTGAGTGTAGAGCATGCTACTTTGATTAAAGATGCATGAAATTTTAAGCAGCAGGTAGATTAAGTAATTTAAATGCCAAAGGCTTCATATGTTTTCCAAAATCTCCACTCTAGGCATTCCAGCACTGTTTGCCAATAGCCCCAAATAATGCACACAAGGATCAAAACTGATAAAATTGTGTCATTTTAGAGAATTTAACTGTCTCCCTAAAAGACAGAAATGGTAAACCTCACTATAAGATGAGCTTCATACAAATATAAGGGAAACATCAGTGGATTGAAATTATGCAGAAAGCAGTTTTTCCAAATCAATGAACTACTGTGATATTCCTAATGAAGACCACATTCCCAGGAACATAATGCATGCAAATCAAATTTGACATTTAAAGGGTTAAATTGACCTTTCATAGTCCTCAGTTGTTATCTATGCAAATTAATTTGCCCATATTTCAACCATATAAATCCTCTTAGCCCTGTGCTTTGAGCAAACAGAGCTCACTTTCTTGTTACAACCAGAGGATCAGCGAACATACCAGCAGCAGGGTATGACCGACCGTGTATAAAAATCCTAAAAGGAAAACATTCTTCCAACAACTGGCAATACCTACATGCAACTGTGGTTGCAGCAAACTGGCAGATACTGTTTCAAAACACCATCTGCGAGGTGTACACACTCTCTGTGATCAAGCATAGCCTCTTCTGCCTGTCCTAACCAAATAATCCACAAGAACCAGCCAGCTGTAGGATCTCTAGCCTCGTCTTTTTTTATCCAGAGACACAGGCTGCTATAATCAGGCGCATGCCTTTCCTTAGTCCTTACCAAAGAGGGGAAAAAGCAAACAAAACACACCAAATTCGAGCCACTCGGTAGTGGTCGAGCATCTCACAAAACCCCTCGGACAAACCAGCCCGCATAGAAGCGCCGTTTTTATTGGCAATAATACTCATCAATTAGACAAGCTATTGTAAGATCCAAGGATAATATTTTCCCGAGGAAACAGACCTATTAAAATTTCCAGCTCCACAGCAATTCCTCTAATTCAGCAGATTTTTTTTATTGTTTTATTTTGAATCGACATATTTCAGCGATCTGCCTGGTGACAGTTAAGGACTACAATTTACGGCAATGCTGGAAGAATTTGTTTTATAAATCTCCTTCACTTCTCTAACATAAACAGCTTTTCACAGAGATCATTTCAGCTGATGGGTGAATGCTGCGAATGATCTCTGCCGGTCAAATGTTTGCAGATTCAAGGTACAGCTGACAGGCATGAAAGCCAGCCCAAAGCTGTATTTCTCTTTGCTAAAAAATGATCCCCATGCAGAGACCCGCATCCACAAAGCCGGTGACTTTCTGCTATTTCTATCCCTTTTCATTGAAACATCCAGTCCTGCTGCAAGTATCATCTCCGGCGGTTTCCTCGCACAAATTCCCCTCCCCCAAACATATACACAACAGAATTAGAATCCACGATCGCTCTGTACCGGTATCAGCTTGCAAATCACCCTCTATATTAAAGGGGGGGGAACACAGAGGAAAAAAAAGAAAGGGGGGGGAAGGAAAAACAAAAAATACTATCAAAACCCAATTAGCGTTTCCTCATTTAAAACCCAAAAAGCTGCAATAATTTCAACTCACCAGGCATCCTCGGATAAAATATACCACACTGTAAATGGCTCTCTCCTAAAAGCAAGCTTATTTAGGGCTCAGTGCCTCCTGTTCTGGAATGAACAGAGAGAAGCGAGGAGGGCCATCAGAAGTGGCTGTGGCAGCGTAGCTGGAGGCAGGATGCTGGGCGCGTGCGTTTGCCAGGCAAAGACAGATGGAGAGCTGACACTCTGTATTGCACTTGGAGCAGAAATGTGAATGATGACAGGAGCACATGTGGCCTTGAACCCAGCCCTGTCTCTTCAGGCAGAACAATGACAGGGATGTGTGTGCAAATTATCACAACCCCGGCTCCCCTCAGCTGACTCCTTTTACTCTACCTTTCACACCAAGTTCCAGATGACCAAAGAATAGAAAGTAAAATGCAGAGTGATAAGGCAAACACTGAATTATTCATTTTTTTTCTTTAAAAGTTAACCCCTTCTTCTGCCGACAGAAGCTGTCCTCCCAAATCAGCTCTACTCCAAAAGTGAAGACAAATTCATTCCGTATTTTAACAGCCCCAGTTTTGCACTCCATAGGGCTACGTTTGTTTATTTGGCTGGAAATTCCAAATGCGTGCAAGGATATACGAGAGCCCCCCACCTCCCCCTCCTCCCCTCCCCACGTTTCTATCATTATTATTCTGTTTTACTATACTGAATGGAGTATCAAAATCACTCCCTTTCTCAGATTCGCAGTAGTATGTGTAAAATAGAACACACTTAGAAAGCAGACCACTTTTATTTTACTATAGTGCTTTTAACCCCCCTGGGATTCCTGCATTGATACGTTCCAAACATTTGCAGCTTACTCTCCTTTACCTTGCATGGTGATCCGTGGGGGATGAAAACAAAATCTTCCCTGTAAACCTTTTTCAAAAGCTAAACAATCATGTCCTCCCCATTTCTGATTTTGCACACCCCTTAAATGTTTATCCTTCACATGAATAACGTATGCCTGGCTAGGTTCAATGCACTCTTCTCTATTAAGCTTTAATGGACACCATGATACATAAAACTACAAGTCTTTGTTACAGTGCTTTATCTAAAGCTGGCTATTTTCTTCTCAGCAGTCCCTCTTTAGTCCTTTGTAAAACATCTTTGGCTCTTAGGAGAAACACACGCCTGACTCGCATGCCTTCTGTGGCACGTATAGCCTTGCACAAAATTCCAGGCACAAGGAAAAATACCTTCTTTTTTAAAACTCTTCTCCCATTTAGCACTTGCAAGAGCTTCTCCCCTCAGTAAGAAGCATCTCTCCAGCAATTAGCGCGCAAGTCCTGGTGCTGCCTTTGCAGCATACATTTAAACCCATCTAGAAAGGCAGCGATTCTCAGACAGACCTTCAGGAGCTGCAGTCTTGTCAGTCTAAGACTCATCCTTTTGTACTTACTTATGCATCCCCCTAATTTTGCATTATGCCACCTTCTGCCTCTACTACACACAAACAACTCCACTTCATACCTTCCTCTTCTTTCCCCTAGCTGCTCCAGAGCCTGATAAGGATCTATCTTGGAAAAAGGACACACATGCAAAATTAAGCAAAAAATAACAACCCTTCCAGTATCTGGACTGAACTCATGAATATTTCTTACTTAAAGCGAGTAAGTCACTTGATTTGCTGGTATTTCCACAATAACTTTTTAACGCTAAGCACCACCCTGAAGCTTCACTTCAACAGGAGAGAGACTCCAAACACAGGACTGGCAAATTTAAGACAATCAAAGAACAGAAGGAGCAGCTCCCCTCACCCCAGTAAACACCCTGGCACTAACACTGTAACACATCTGCTGCTTGAGGCAAGTCTTTTCTTCATCTGCATCAGGTATCTACTGTAACAAAGGTGGCTATAATGGATTTTTCAATGTCAAGGGAGACCAAGAGAAACACAAACACACAAAATCATTTTCATGACAGAACTGCTTTGCAAAAGGGGGAAAAGGAGAAAGGGAGACAACCGAAGTCCGCACCACCCAGCTTTTAAAGAATTTACCATGCTTTTTGTTTCATTATTTGATGCACCATTTAAAACCAGTCAGTCAGTATTGTATTTGCTGCGTTGTTTTTCTTCTTTAATGCTGTACTCTACATGAAAGGAAAAACATTTTCACAGTTGGAAATGCAACCTTTCATCAACATAGATGCAGCCTGAATCGGCTTCAGAGTAGAAAGTAACGTGTCAAAGGTATGACGCATTTTAATAAAACGGAACAATATTCACTCTTAAAAGAAGGTCTTAATATCAGTACATTGTAAATCCACAGACCACAGCTCACAAAATTGAACTTCCATATGCTGTGTGATTATGCATCTTTTTTTTTTTTTTTTCTGTGTGTAAAAAGCCTTTTTAAGCTGTTATCTGACTACAGTAATTGCCACTTAAATTGATCCACGTCAACAAAACCTGGATCCCTGGAGATTCTCACCTAGAAGTCTGCTTGTGGAAGGGGCTAACAGAATGCCTGTGCATCTGAGACTACTTCAGCATTTTCTCAAGCAGCCAGCTGCATGAATAGTTTTTCCCTCTCATTATTTAATACACTGAGGCAGGCTGCAACCCATTTGGCAGTCCTTCCTGAATAAATATCTGTGGATATTTATTCGCCTTCCCCACCCCCATTTTTAACGCAGTCACTTAGAGCTTGCCCTGACAGTTTTTGCACCGAGTCTGAGATTTTAGCCGGCTAAGCAAAGGTGGACAGCCCGTCCTGTAGCACGGTTTTATTCTCAGCTAAGACGGGAAAGGCAGTGGTTTTAACACAGGAACAATTCTGCTGTGTTCCAAGAGTCAGTACTGTGCGTAATACCAAAATGAAAGGGATACAAAGAGAGTGAAAACTCCCAAAGATAATCTTGGGCCAGTTTCTTTATAGGGCACATTACACTACACCTTTCTGGGTAGGAATCAGCTCCTTCTTTGACACTCATTCAAAACACTTTACAAAATCATTTTAAATACTCCTCTACAACTCTTAATTTTGAAAATGCGAAAAGAATGCAAAACAGTCCCCATATTCATATATCTGATGGGGGGGGAAGATTTTTTACGCAGTGGATGATATAAGGTCACTAAGACATAGATCTGATGGAGAAGAGAAATTCCAAATGACCACCATTAGAAGCACAGAGATTGCCTTTTGCACAAACCTAGCTTAATAACAGGGCCTGGAAGTCCACTGAAATGCATCTGTAGTTCATGAAAGCTCTCTATTAACGGTGAAGGAAGAATTTAACTCAAAGCTTTTCTGTAGGACTTCTCAACTTCCCGCTCTACTTATAGCAGACTGTTGTGATACATTGTGACTTCACACAGTGGGTATTAAGTGAGTTAATTCAAAGGAGCTGAAACCTCATTGATCCTAATTGAAAGCAATACACCCAACCAAATAGTTTTCTACCCCATCTGCTCTGGCCTGCCACCAGCTATTCAATACAAGAGAATTAATAGTTTCAGATATTCTAACCGACCCAATAAAAGCACTCATTTAAGCAGGACTGCATTAACAAAGTGAAAAACCAAGGGCAAAATGGGTTCAAATGGAGCATTTTACTCCTAGTTGGCTTTAACAAAGCTGAATAATGCTTATTCTGACTTTTTATGTGCAAGACTTGATAAACTGAATGAGAAGGCACTCAATGATCAGTCAACGAGCGTTGATGAATGGTCATTAGGACCCCCCCAATCTCAGGGAAGGCCATTCCACAAAGTGGCACACCAGCTTGAAAGGGCGGACTCACTAATGTCCAGATTTCCCCGCTTGCTTGTTCCACTTTCACTTTCAGACCACTGGCCACCAAATGAGGCTGACATATTGGAAAATAATCTTTTATGGGCGAGTGGTAAATAAAAATGGAGGCATTAGCTGGGCTTTCAAATTCAAATCTGGGAGTTTTGTCAGCCCCCAAACGTTTTGATTTTCCACCCAGCTGGAAGCTATTAGTGTTTTCTTAAGGCATCCCACTGACAGGGCAAACCCACCTAATGTGTGAGCTGTAGAGCTGATGGAGGGGGGGGGAAAGGATGGTGACCACTTCTGGATGCTTTCTGAACTTTCTTCAGTTGATTGTCCAACCAAAGTACAGTAGTAGCAACGCCTTCAGGAGAAGTTCACCAGTTTCTTGTTGCTCAACATCTCCTGTTGGCTGGTGCAAGAGTAGTCCACATAGGGCTGTAACAGGTACCTTCAGTGTGACTTTCTCCTTGACTTTGTACTTTGCCTCCCTTGTTTTTACTGCACTACCACAAGAAAAAAAAAAAGTAAAACAACCAAAAAAATTAAAAAGAAAAGAAAACCCACCACAAACCTCAAGCTATTGAAGAAAGGAACTTCTTTATAAGCTTCAAATTCTTTGCCTGGAAACCGAACTAAAATATTCCAATAAGAAATGTGCTTATCTGTTAACAGTAGCTCTTAATGCACGCAACAAAATACATTTGCCAGATAACACTAAACGAAACATTTCCCCAAGCAATTCCTTATTGCCAAGGATTTCTGGATTTCTGGGGGGGAAAAAACCAACAACAAAACCAAGACAAATGGGACCCTTAAAACATACATAGCTCTGCGAAATCCAGACTAATTGAGAGTGCCTACACAAACGCTCAATAGTTGAAAGCCAGAGTCACCAAGCTGGGGAAAAAAATTATTGGTTGTCTAAGAGAAACTGTTCATCACGTTACCTCTAGTACCAGATTAAAATCATTTGAGGTGAGAAAGGATTCGTCTCTCTTTTCAGTTAAGAAAACTTAAGACTCATACTATTTCAATGGGAAAATCATAATTTTGTCCTCTTAAAAAAAGCTTTCAAATCGTCTGTTGGGAAAAAGCAACCTTGACAGTGGGTCAGACCTGGAAACCTAGATTATTGTCTGTGGCTTTTTGATGAAAAAACGACGAATCAACAAAATTGATTCTTGTTGAACTCCGCCAAAAATCCCAGCAGCACTTCAGATATATTTCAGGTTTTAAACCACTGAAAACATACATAAAGACCTATCACGGGAGAAGAACAGTGCCACCAAGAATTAACTACCTCAGAATGAAGGCCAACATTGGCTTCAAAACACATGCTCTTTTGCTTTCTGTACACGTTTTAGTAACAACATTGAGGTGGAGGAATCACATTTCTGTACCTGTTTTGGTGTCTATTTCTTCCACTTGATCTGGGCCAAACCAAGGTTTGCCTTGCGCTTTTCATTAATTACAATATTTTCTATTATGTGGGTAAAGTAAATTAGAATTGACTGCTAATTTGTGTCATCAGTTGGATTTCAAAGGAATCTGATACACCATCTGAGAGCAGACAGCACCGATGCACTTTAAAAAATTTGATATTGATTTGATATTATTTCTGAAAGGAGACAAGAAAATAGCAAAAATGTCGTTTCGCTGACAGAAGAAAGAACACATTCAATGTGAACCAGTGAAGCCTGGGTGAGAATATCTGGTCGTGCTGAACTAGGGTCGTATTTTAAGATTAGGAAAAGAAAAAAAAAAAAAAAGCCCAGTAAAAGGAAAAAAAAAGGGTTCAAGCTATCAGTTGCTTTTTGACTTGAGGCTCAGACTGTTTGCTCATTTAACAGGGGTAGAGAAACTCCTCCTGCTGAAGTATATTAACCCTAGTTTTGACCTCTAATCGATGCCTTTTCAATGCATAGGATTTTCATAATAAAGATAATGTGAGAGCATATTTGTGTGAAAGCGTATCTACCACTACCCATAAATTCAAGCCTTGCATTTTTCTTTGTAACATGTCAATATTTGTGACACTAACTAAACATATTTTATTCATTTGACAAGGACTGTTATATTATATTGAAAACTTTTGTTTCAATGTCACCACCTCCCCATTTTGACTGATGGCGAGTTAGTTTTGTTAAAGCGCACGGGGTGATAGCGTATGCTCCAGTGAACTTTCCCTCCTCTCAGCACCAGAGACAAAAACCTGCAGCTCTGCTCTGTGCTGGCAGCCATCTGGCCAGCTTTCTCTCAATGCCTGCCCCACACCACACTGCAGGCAAAATTTCAGGGCTCTAGAGCTCTGTGGAGCTATTCATGACATACCAATTTCACATTTTCTGCTTGTAGGCTTGCAACAATAAATGCTAATGAGGGCTATGAATGACATTTTTAAAGACAATAAAAAGGTCTCCAAATCCCTTGCATATGGAGACACTATTTTCTAAACTTCACCTTCTGTTAGGGAGCCATTACACTCGAAAGGAAAAAAATAACCTAAGGAGAACAATGAGATGATCAAAGCATAACCGAGTCCTTACGAATTCCAAAGAAAACAATGTTTGCAAAGCTGGCGTAATGACAGATAGATTTTATGCCGATGTGCAGCGGTAACACTTCGGTGCAGGAACTCTTCTTTTTCAACAGCGCTGCTACTTATCCGGGGGGTGGGAATCCACAGCAAATCCTCACTTCCACTGATCACGTAGAACTCCACAAGCCATAGATTTGAACTTTTTAATTACTAATCTCTAGATGAGTGCAAGAGTGAACTGTTATCATTAATTGGTTCAGAATGCCACGAGAGATTACCGCACTGACCAAGCATGGCCAAGAAAAATGGCAAAGTTTCATCTTTTCTTTCCCCGGATCTCCCTTTTGCACTGCCACTGATGCTCTAATGAAAAGGGGGGGTGCGGGGGGACAGAAAAAACAACCTGCCTTCAGTCTTGGTACTGTGTTTTATCCTTAATTAAAGACAGCTTTGCCTTATTAGCAAGGATTAAAACCACTTTCTGGAAAATCCACCAGGTGGAGCAAATACACAGCGATACAAAACATCTATTTCTGCTCGGACTGCCATTTCCAACAGGGGGGAAAAAATGGTTTATATGGAGATAGTCTGGCCTCTTGACCTCCCTCCTTCACCCTTTTGTCATATATTGATCAATTTGTTCTTATTTACTGCATTTGTAATGGTGTGTAAGCTTTGCTCAAAGAGGCCTCGATACGAAGCTATTGTTGCTGATGAGACTCAACACAAATTTGAAAGCCACGACAGTCATTAAATATATAAGGCAATTTATAGAATAATATTAGCCAACGTAAGTATATATTCAACAACATAAGGATAACGTCCTGCTTGTAAAACAACCTGACAAGCATTCAGAAAATAAAAGATTGTGGCAGACAGCAAAATCTTTACGCTGGCCTCCCCTATAATGGGCTGGAAACCATTCTGTGTGCCTTGGGATGTGCTGAGATACTTGGTAGCAGCAGTAACATCACTGCAGTGCCATTGTACCGTGTGTCAGTGTTTACTAGGAATGCTTTTATTTTAGTGTGACACCCGTCAACGACTCAAGAGCGCTGTGAATGAGGACTGCAAATGAATATTTGAGCGTATCTAGGACAGCTAAGCATTATTTCCCCCTGGATTTCCAGAGCCAGGTGAGAAAGCCACTTCCTCATCAAATATTTTAACTTTCCCTGACAAATGGAAAGGTCTAATGGCATAAAGGCAGGGGGCACCTTTTTTGCATGATGAGAACTAAATTCTAACAGAAAAGTGGTTATGGATGAGTCTTCGCACAGTTATAATAGGACAACCCACTGGCAGACCCTGTAATTGCTAAAATGGCAAAGCAGTATTACCAGGTGAACTGCTCTAACGCAGTTCAGTGTGTCAAAACACAGCAAAATCAGTACACAGACTCATTCAACCCTTCCAGATGGAAAAGCATTATCGTTTGAGCAACAAAGGGAAGGTGCTGGGTTTAGTCAAAGGCATCTTTTTCTTTCCATTGTTTCCTTAGTTACACCTCCCATCACGTTTTTCTCTCACTTTTCCATTCAGTACCCTCTGCCATAAGATCTGCTCCTTACGTCCTCAATTCTGGGGCCACCTCCTCGCCCTGCTACATACCTCCCTTCTCCAAACCACTACGTGACTTGTCTCTGCCCCTGCTGCCTCGGACGTTCATCCTCTCCCACCTCTGCCAGCCCTGAAAGCTTGAAGTTCCAGAATTCGAAGCCGAGTACTACCATAAAATATTTCCCACAATTAACACCTAAATGAAAAATCAACAACGAGCACTCTGAACGCTGTAGGACAAACACTGTGCCAGTTAGGTTTCCATTACAAAACTGAGACAGAAGTGCAATTGGAGGAACACACCACAGTCCCTGGAAGCATAACGCGCTGACAAAAGCTTTGTGCTTTTAGTCTGACCCGGACAAATCCCATCATAGCTAAGGAAAATTAACATACAAAATCTTTGTTTCTTTAGGAACGAGGAGGAGCCTTGAGGAACAGAGGCCATTACATATCATTTCATTTTATCTAATTATGTTGCACTCCGCATGGTGCTTCGTTGTAGCCATTCAGAAGAGAAGCAGGAGAAGAATGCAGAGGTGATTATGAAGTGGAATTTCATACCAAGAGCAAATTACACCACTTCACACTAGGAGAACATCTGCAAAGAGCAGCAGTAAGTGTTTGGGCACAATGCAAGGTGCCGATTTTAATAAAGCCCAAGACAGCTTGGGAACTGTTACCCGTCAGAACTTTCCTTAAGATTGTCACAGCAGAGATGCTTAAGATAAATATTTTTTTTCAAACAGAATGCTGATTTGAAACCATTATCTCTGAGGCATTTTTTTGAGACGACAACCGTGGATTAAAAGCCATCATTTGCTGCAAAGAGGAACTAGACACTCAACGGGTGGGAGGAAAGACAGTGTGGTTATTGTCATCACCACACATCCACGAAGAACTTTCTTTTACTGTGTTGCTGGTTGAGGTGGGCAATGACTGGCTAGAGGTCATGGACAGTTCATTAGATTATGAACTCTGCACAAACCATAAAGGCATGTAAAACACTGGAAGGAGGGGCATGACTTGAAAAGGTTTAACTAACTGATAGCTCTTTCATACAGGCATGTAATTTCCTTTGTACGTACAAAACCTACAGGAACATGACACTGGCCACAATAAATAAACCATCTATTTTTCATCCTGTAGATACAAGCAATGCTTTTTTTTTTAAACTATGGCTTCTTTGCAGTACAACAGGATAAAGAAATTTAAAACATCACGTCTAGGGAATTCATTTTTACTTGAAGGCACCTTTAGACCAGAATAGTCTAAGGAGCTCATAAATGAAGAAGAGGGCCTGATTCTAAAGGTGAAGGATTATGGCCATATTTAAGAGTTTATTAGATCACGATTATAGATCTGATACACTGTAACAGCTCTTTTGTTGCACCATCCCCTGCAAATCCTTCTTAGCGTGAGGATTAGTGGCACAATGTATCATAACAACTCTTTCGGTTCCCGCTGCGCCAGGGCTGGCTCCCAGCTGCGGATGCGCACTGAAGGCTCCCTTCTCTCAATGAAGGCTCCCCAGACCTTCACCTGGTACTGTTTGCAAGCGAGAAGAAAAGTACACCCTTAAATCTGTTTTACAAAATCCTAATGAAATATTAGCAGGGAAAAATAAGTTACTGCTCAAACCATTTTGATATCTACCTAGTACCCAAAATCAATAGCATGTGAAAATGTCCTCCAAGACTGCCGGCATAAACGGTACAGACTGGACCAAAAGCCTTCAGCATAAAAGAAAATGAAACTCCGGTTAACTTTCAGATCTCCTTCTGCACAAATATCTTTCTTGGACCAGTTTCTGCCTGTAACAATAAAAGGCAATAGTCACATGCTACACTCATTGCTGCTGCAAAGCCTTATCAATTACGTTCCCTCCCTCTACTCCTTGTACCTTGTGATCTTAAATTCTGCCAGTACAACTACAAACAGCACCGTGCAATAAACCAGAGTATTAAAATTATCCAAATAAGTCATATTTTTCATTTATCATTCAAATGAGAAGTCATACTTTAATTCTTCACAAGTAAAATATTTTTTTTTAAAATCAAGATATTTGCTTAAATGAACGCTTCAGTATCTTTCAGCTGTAACTTTGAGCTTTACATCCTGCTGAACACTTTCCATCTAAAGGCCCAAACCTGAGCAGTGCACAGAGCCCGGCCCCATGCACCCACAGCTTCAGCTTATTGAGTAAACTCAACAAACAGCAGCTATAAGGAGCAAGGACTACAACTGACCCTATCCCAACATTTTAACGTTGAACATCAAATGGGACATCTAAGAAAATCACATGAATAATGAGAATGGCAGCGTTGCCAGAACCAGAATGGCCTGGTTCTGGCCATGCCAGAATAAACACTGGCTTGGGTTTGAATCCATGGGATAAATAAAAATAATGTTTCCAAGCATGCAGAAAATGAAAAAAATTAAAGTGGCAAGAACGATGATTGTGTTAATGATGACTATTAAAAAACAGAAACAAAAAAAAAACCTTTTCAAATGTTTATTTGCTCCCTAACACAAACTCTACCTGAAAGAACTTGCTCCTTGGAAGATTTTTAACACTGAGAACAAAAGAGACTGAGCAAGATGAGAAAGAATAAAGTAAAAGGAAAAAACTGTAAACTCAGAAGCGAAAGGGTTAACGTGTTTTGTTTCAGTTGGTATTATACCAATGCCAGAATTACAAGGGAAAGGCTAAAAAGAGCCAATTTTTATTTTTTTTTTTAATTATTATTCTTTAAAAGAATCAGGCCTATCTGTCACAAGGTTGTCCGGGCTGGAAGAACCGGCAGGAACCTCAAATTCCTGACCAAACCCTGTTCCACACAATGCCTCCTGAATGGAAGGAACCCAGGCCCGGCAGAGATAGCCCGCTGTCAGGAACAAGCCCTGACGTTTGCAGACAGACAGGGCTGGCCTCGCAGGATGTCAGAGCAGCAAACTGCTGTTCAAGATACTGGGTTTTCACACACTCCCAGCCTGGATGTTTTGCTCTTCAGGTAATTAAACAAGGAAATGGGGCTGATGTGTACGAGTCTGACCCCCGCGCCGCGGCTCCGCGGCTCTGCGTATCGACTTCCGCGCCAGAGCCCTCTCCTCCTGCTCCCCACACCAACCTCCAAAACAAATCCTCCTGGAAATGTCCACTGCTGTCTATTCCGTTCAGTTTTTATTTATTTTATTTCCTTTTTGCTCTTATTTCAGAAGGCTGAGATTACTTGCTCTGTTCCACACGCCTTGCCGCTTTCTCATAAAAAGAAGGTAAAAAGGACAGAAATGGGTACTTTCAGGTAGCTGCTCTACAGCCAGCCATTCAAAATATTACATATCTGGGGAAGGGGAGGAACAGACAGAAAGATGAGGCAAGGAATTCCCACGTGAATGCTTACATTAAGGTCATCGCTCAAAATGAAACAGATCTTGGAAAGTGTTTCCAATTCATCCAACCAACTGCCAGACATTGACTTATTAAGAAATAAAATTATTCTAATTTAAGAATCATTGAAGGTTCTTTGTCTTACAAGAGGACATAAATCATAGAACCAGTGTTTTCTGTCTCTTTTTCTGCAAATTTAAGAAATGGGAAAAGGCAGGTGTTACCACCTATACGTGGTGGAAACCCTACCCAGGCTGCTGCTCTGCCACTGACCTAGTTTCTGTGCTCCTTAACGGCTATTTAAACAAAAATTATTTTTAAAAAAGGTAACACATTCGTACTTCTTTCTGAAAAATGCACAGAATAGAACATTGGCTGAAAAGAGAGGAGCCCAGAAGAAAGAGGAGTACAAAAGCATGCCTGCTTGTCTGTGTTCAACACAAAGAACATTAAATGAAAACAACTGGCACGCCGCCAAATTCCTATACAGGCAGAGATTCAAATAAATTGATTTCACGCATCACACTGACCTGGGATCTGTGAGCAGTGGTACAATACACTCGCTGCTCCATGTGGGGCAAAGCCCATTAACGTTATCAGTGCCACAGTACGTTACCGATGGGTGCGGAGCGATGTCATGGGGGGGGGGGGGGAGCGGGAAGAAACGCCACAGAGCACACACCCAACGG
>JANVCC010000072.1:446085-503606 GCA_025345505.1 Todiramphus chloris collaris
GGATGGGGGGGGGGAGTAGGGGGGCAGGAATAAAAGAGAGAAAAAACCCAAAACTCTGCAAACTCAGGGCAGGGAAAAAAACACTTTGAAAAAGGGACTTGGGCTTCAGCTGGAGTGCTTGGTTTCAGGTTACTAATAAATATATCATATTGTGAGAGCTCGTCCTCTGCTCACCTTGAATGTTTCAAGGATTATATTTTCAAATTAAAATAAATACTAATGTCACACACACACACTCCCCTTTCATTCTACGTTTAACACAGTTGTTCTCAAACTCAGTTATTCTCTGTAAATTTCCTCCCTTCCCCATCCGCCAGCATTTCATATAGATTATGGGTTATTTTCTTTGTACTTCAAAAGCTGGATTCCTGCCCAGGATACTCTTACTGGCTCGGAAAGTAAGCTAGAGAAATCAGCCACCACTCTCAGCTGGTCCAAAGCAACCTGACCTACAGAGAAAAATGAGTTATTTGCAAGGCAGCCAGGAGCAGGGCCCCAGTTCCCTTTGCAGAGTCACCCAGGCACGCTCCCTCATCACCAAGCGTTCTCTACGAGCCAGCGCATTTCGAATTGCACTTTCTTCCGACCTGTGAAGTAACCCACGTGTGCCGTGGAGTCTCTTCTTGTCATCCCGGCTTTGTTTCTCATTAAGAATCTCTCACACTCCCAATCGAGAGCGATGCCAGCAAACCACAGGTGTGAGCCACATGAACAGATGAAAATCTGATCGTGAGCTGTGTAACGACAATTCACTGTCTATAATACACTCGTCCCCTTTTTTATCTGTTATATGTTAGAATGAGGGGTTTATGATTATTTCAGTTGTACTCTTTAAGATACATAGCCAAGCAAACAAGAATTTTGAGGATAAAAAAAAGGCAACCAGGAAAAGAAGACTCTGCCATAGCAAAAATATGGATGAGGATGCACAAAAGGGATCACAAAAGCCTAGGCGGGTAGTCTAGGGCTACAAGATGCCACTGCTTCAAGGAGGTGACAGATTCAAACACCTTTTATTCCACTGCGGTTTCAAACAGTAAGTCAAATCTTCTTGGGCATAGCAAAGTCTGTATTAAATTAAGCACCAAAAGTGTTGGCCTCAACTCTCACCACTCATCCCAGCTTGAACGTGGAGCTTCTTGGTCCTTTAAGACTAAGATTTTTCATCACGTGACAAACACATTTCAACCAGATATAGCTACCTTAGGCAGTCACCTCATTTCAAGTTAATGTCAAAACAGGAATGCCCAACCTAAAGATCTAGCAATTGCTAACTGATTGCTACCGATTACTCTCTTTTATAAAGAGCTACAAAGCAGTTTTGAGCTATCTTCATCACCAAGGTGAAAACTATACAACATCATTAACTCTCTAAGTTGTATTATAGAGGGGATGTGTTTGTTTTGGTAGAAGGCTACACTGACAGAACCGCACAGGAAAGGGAATCTTTCAGTAGACAGCAATTTCACAGTGGTAGAGATGTGCCTGCACCCAGGTGATACAGGCAGCATGAGCTGCCCGATGGTTAACAAGACAGATAACAAGCTGTTCCCGCCCATTTATGAATATTTCAGTAGTACAACCAGATCGTTTGGACTTTGTAAGGAGGAAGTGAATTTTAGTCTCGTTAATTCCCTCTTTCTATAAAAATGAATAGTATTAGAAAACAAGCCTTTCTCCTAAGTTGTAGGAAATTTCCATTATCTTGCACGTGCTCTGACAGCGGTGAAGTACAATAAGCTTCCCATTAGTATGCCAGGATTGCACGCTTCAGACATTAAATCTTTACTTTCACATTTATTTATTTTTGAAATCCTTTATGAAGACCCATATGGCAAAAGAAACCAACCAACAACCACCTGTACAGGGTACACTTGCACTGTGAAAAATAAACCGTAGATAGAAAAAAAAGGAGAACTAGTCAGAAGCTATACACTGCTAAATCAGCAAAATAAAATGAAAGAAGAAACCCTGCTAAGATTACTCAGTGTTTTTCAACGCTGCTTGTGTACAGGAAGGTCCCAGAGAAGCATTGACTTGTTTTAAACTGAGCTAGGAACTCAAATTAGAATGCAAATTCATTTTTAATAGGATTTAATTTTTCAAAAGCGCGTTCACACCGGTGCCTAAAACCTCAGCCCCGGCCCTGTGGCACAGCGCGATGCGCAGAGCCTCCTGCTGCTCTCTCAGCTCTGCTCCGGTCCCTTTCCACGCTCCGCAGGCACAGCAGCCCGGCCTGCATCCTCTCGGGTGGGGAGACGACTGATAGGATCAAGACTTAGCTCCCTTCCAAACTAACCAGAGCACAGCCTAGAGTACTCAGATACTGTTTATTTTATTTTGGTATCATACTCTGTCAAAGTTAGGTCACAGGCGAAACGGTCCAACGCTGAGAAAGTATCAGTCTTGGAAAGTACTTAAAATCAGTTCAGTAGTTCCTCACCACCTAGACAAACCATTTTAAGAGGAACAACATAGCTACAGTAAAGACTGGAATGGCAGTCAGAGGTTAGCTAGAAAATCTGTTCTGCCATGGCAGCTTTACTTTTCCAGTATGGTAAAAATCTTTGCACGTAGCAGCAACAATCTCCATTCTCATGATCATCTCAATCAAATCTATCACAGATTCCCAATGCAATGAGTTAAACAGAGGCTTCCAGTATATTACAAACTCAACCATTTTTGTCAGTTTTGTTCCTTAACCTGTCTGCAAATACTGGTCTAAATTCACAGCTCAGGAAACTGAACTTTATTCTTTTCACAGGACAACCAAGTAATATTTACATGGAACACAAAGAGTACATATGCCATCAAACACAAAGAAAAACACAGTTAAGAATTTCACATGGACACATTTTTACGTTAATAGTTTTGAGATGCCATCACAGATGGATTTTATTGGCATTACTATACTCTTCTTTCTCAGTGATATTAAAATGAAGACACCACTTTCACTTATTTAGGCAGACTCTTTGGAGGCTAAAGGGAAAGATTTCTTTTTTAATTACAGTTTACAAGGCAAGGTACAGTCATTACAAATAACTTCTAAAAAGTATGCATATTACAAGATCAAATATTATTCTGTTCCTTACCTTGACAAAATTCAAAGTTCCCTTTTTTCCGGCAGTCACCTATCACTAAACTCAGTGCTCTCCAAGTGTTTCTTTTGACAGATATCATTCTCCACCAATCGCTCTGCTAATTTCCTCTTTCCTTTTCGGACTGGGACAGATATTATGTTCACCAGCCCAGAGATCAATCTTTTCTATTGACAACAACAAATGAAAAGAGAAAAAAAAAGAAAGGGGAAAAAAAAAAAAAAAAAGATTAAAAAAAAAAAAAGAGAAGAAAAAAAAAAAAGAAGCACATATCACAGCCAGTTTGAAGCACCACACCCATTCAATTGCATGATAATAGCAGTCTCTTAAATAAAAAGGGAAGACAGAAACACTATCATTCTAAATCAATTTTCTTAGTTAATATAAGGCAGTACTTTATAACTGTATTAATTCTTCGACAAAAGCTGTTTCATTAAAACAGCTGATATATAGAGGGGAACAAAGTAAAGGCAGCCTGTGTTCTGCCATGAAAACAACTATTATTAGCTAATTCTGTAAAAATGCCTGGTGTTAAATACATTCGTATAATATAAAATATTACATACTTTACCTTGTTCAACAGAAGCTCTAGAGAGCCATTTATTAAATGAACACGGTTACTAAAAATAGAGCCCTCGCAATGACACATCGCTCTACTAATTGGGATTTGTAAATCGTAACAGAAAATACATTTAAACAAAGGGAGATCAAAAAGCTATTGATGTATTTGCAAACCATCCTCCTACTTCTGAAAAGGCAATTTCCCTCCCACACCAACACCTACAAAAACTGTTTATTTGGGTTACACAAATACTTCATCATTTGTAGGAGTCTGTGTTCCAGCATTGTCAGTTTTTCCAGGGCATTAATATGATTTTCAGGGGTTCAGAATTATGGCAAGGCAGAAAGATTTTCAGAGCCAGGCACACACGGTTACACACATGCTTCAATCAGCATCCGCTATTCAGGTATTTCGGGATGTAAAGTTAAGCATGCATAAGGATGTAGTGGCAGCTGCATGCATCTAACCAAGAACCCAGCCCCAACCCTCTCCTGGACTAACTTTCACTACAAAAAAAAAGGAAGAAGAAAAAAAACGTACCCCTCAAGGGCGTTTGCAAAAGCTCACGTCTGCGTTAGAAAGTGCAATCTTTCCCACAAACAAGCTCCCTCCTCACACCAAAACAAGCCTTCGAAGTTAAGGTTACAGAACAAAGAAGTTCATCACTCAAAGTCCTTTCTTTCCCATGTTCATGGCTGGACATTTCCCCACAGCCCTGACACAAGCCAAAATTCTATTGATTTTGGTAAGAATGAGAGGCGTGTAAGGACTGCAGGACTCTGCCCAGCATCTGGCAATTGTAAAGCTTTCAATATGACACAACCGGCTTTGGCGTTTGGAAAACGATCTCCACAATGTGGTCAGGACTCCCCAACTTGGGTGCCAAGAACTACTTTTCTGAAACGACTTCTATTTTGTACGAAATTCTCTACTTGTCACCACGTTCTCATAAAGGCAACAAATTTACCTTTCGGTTGTGCCTTATCACGAATCGCGGATTTTTCAGCTGTCCAGACTTATGCACAATGCTTTACATCTCCATAAATGCATACAACTTCCACTAAATGGTTGTTGTTTGATCTGATTTTTTATGGCCATAAACTCATGCCCCTACCAAAGCTGAAAGCTCCCTCACTGACCAAGCGGCCCTACTAATTTCACTGGGATCTTTTAAATGTTAAGTTTTCTACCGAGTGACGATAGCACAATCTGGTTGAAATATGGACTTACAGCAGAACATTAAATTAACATCATATTTTGGATTCAGAATTACACCCAGCAGCCATCTGTAAAGATGTATTCATGTTTTGCTAGCCTTTACTAATTTGGCCACTAGAAATAATTATGATCAAATACGTTAAGCAATGTAACATAACAATTTAATATTTGGGTCTGCTGAAGAGCACACTCCTTTGTCATGGCTGGTAAAGGTTTTTAACTTTCTTACTGTAAAAAAAAAAAGAAGAGTTCTGACTCAAAAAAGTACCCATCTGTTGTCTACTTCACAATGAAGACATCACTTCATCCCTTTAACTTGCTGCTCTTCCTTTGTTTCAGCCCTACGTTCATTTTCCCTATATGCCACGTTTTCCAGAGTGATGGATGCATTCTGCTATACCCATTCTACACTAATCTCTTCTTTTAAATTTATTTTTTTGCCTCCTGAATTGTAAATTGCTGCTGTCGTTTGAGCGTTCACGCGCAATTGTCTAAAGTCTGAACTTCACTGCAAGCAGAATGCCTCAAACAATTTGTAGTCTTACAAGAGTGTTATAAAAAAGGATCAACATGTTGTATTACCATGGAAATTTTGAAAAACATACTTTCCCAAACAAATATTACTTTTTCTCAATGGTATGAAGTAATGAAAACCACATGTGTAAATCTGCGATCCGTGCAGTAGTTCAAGCTGCAGCTAATAGAAAATACAGAGAGTGAACTCTGCCATATAAAGGATTCTTGTTACAGAAATATAATGTGAAAACCAGATGCAGACAGAAAACCTTAATCACAGATGGGAATGTAATCACTGGCATACAGAATACTTTTTTGATCAATCTCAACCATATGAGAAATGTATTTATTTTCTAAGGAATGCAATAACTCGAGAGAGTCTTCTATTTGAATTCAGTTAACCTCATATTCACAGTGCTTTTATCTTCCGTGTGGAGAGAAGGGGGATATAACCCGAGCCAAGATTTTTAGAGGAGCCATTGGCCCTGGCAAGTAATTCTTGTATCAGCTTATCTTTCATGGAATTAATAGGATGTAAAGACTACAAATATCAGGATCAGCCTCGAAAGAAATCAACCACTATTGCACTTCCTAGTCACTGTCAGAAATGCCTTCATCACCTAAGCACTTCTCTGGTTAATTTTTTCCCTTAATATGTGGTTCTTCAGAAATACAACGCTAAGAGCTCCGCGCCGTTGTGCTGAAGTTCTGGGAATCAGAACTGGAGTCCTATACCAAAGAATCTCCCCTGTTCTTTATAAAAGTTGAAGATTCATCTGTTCAAAACGAAGTTTACTTCAGGCTTCCTTCTAACTGCTGGAAGTCCCACTGGATGCCCCCCACCCACGCAGCTCGTGGGTATCAGCAGAAGACAAAGAACCGCAACACACTGCAGCTATGCAGTTACATCAGGTGTCTAAAAGGCAGACTGCCTTCTACCAACCACCCAGACCAAGGTGGGACCAAGATAACTCCTGCCAGCTTTCATTGCTGCTCAACTTTTAAGAGATGGAAATACTACAGCAGTAGGAAAATCTGCACATAAATATGGAAATTGCCGTTAAAATCTGAAAAGGAAGTTCAGAATTCAAGTCATCCATGCTACCACTGTTACAAAGGCTCGGTCGGCATCTTCAAGCAGCCACATTCCTACAGTTCCTCAGCCAACTGATGTAAGAGTTACTTTTGCCTAGATAAATTCTACACCTCATGATTGACCTGGACTGTTACATTAAACTGCAAAATATATATATATATATAAGGAAACAAACAAGCAAACAAAAAACAAACCTTACACTAGGAAATAAAACTTAATAAAAGCATTCAGAGATGACAGATCCAAGCTCTTGGGTACCAGCAGGGGTAGTTTATCCCCTGGGAGTCCCCGATTCCTATTGCACCCCTCTCCTGCAGATACCCACTCTACCCAAGAATACCACAGCTCTTTACACAGCACTGCCTGCATGGCACAGTTCTCAAATGAGCTCATGAAGCCATAGTATTTGTATACAGTTGGTATTAATTTATTTTAATAGTACTCAATAACAAACTACAGTGATTTGGTAGCTGTTAGGGGAGCAGGGGTGACAAAAGCCTTTGATGGGCACAGGGTAGACAGATTCTTCCTCTCTTAGAGCCTTTAAGTCCCAATACCATCATCTCATTTTAGGTATCTGCAGTAGGAGGACACAGTCTCTTCAGTACCTTACCACAGGACTAGCCCAGCAACAGCTCATCACAGGTGTTTATCAGACTATTTCTGCTAAAGTTCCTGTAAATGTGCTTCCTGAATTTACTATTTGTGTGCTAGGTGAAATTTGAAGTCGACTACTTGCTTCTTCCCCTCTGTGGACAACTAGCAAATTATTTGATGAAAACACTCTGTTTCTACCACTGCAAAAGAAATTTGTTGAACCATCTTGCCTCTTCTGCCATTTAAATTTCTGAGATTGTAGCATCAATAGTAGTGCAGAAGTCAACATATAACACTAAAGTAATACAGGCTGGATATGCTTGTCTTATTTCTAAACAAGCATGCCTAGATTAATAATAAACTTTGGCCAGATAGATAAATTTGCATGGTCTTCATATAGCAGCAGCATCATGTGTGTAAAGTGTTAAAAAGGGGAGTGAAATCTTCCAGCTGTAAAATAGTTCCACGTGACAAAACAGAGAGGGATCCTGAAAACTCCTGCTTCGTGTCATGTGTGAGCGTGTGTGTCTGCATCTTTTTTTTTTTCTCTCTCTCTCATCTAATTTCATCTGTGAGAGACTGTCCCTGGAGGACAAGAGAAGAGAGAACCAATTATATCCAGAGGTTGGTTTCTCCAAAATGAAGGCATCTGTTCCATGCCAACGACTTCCACATGGAAGAAAAACAGAACTTTGAAGGCATCTGTGTTCATGGTTGACAGTCGCAGATCTTAGGGTCTACTGTAATTGCCCAGCTGCAAACATGATTTGGTTGCTGCTGTTGTCAGCTGATCTCCTTGCACTGAAATGAGGAGAGCTTAAACAGCAAATAGCTGGATAAAAATCAGGTATTCTCCACAATACCGACACCGTTTCTCTTCTGAAGGAGGTATTTTTCCTGGTATAATGGGTTTGACGGAAGTAAATTGCAAAGTGGTTGTTAAACAAACATTTTACAAAACACTCTGCTTTAAAATGCTATTCTTCAAATAACGTTCACATCCAAGCACAGTGCGCTCATTATTTGTCATTATTTCAGGCTGGTATTTTCTAAGAGTGATTCAGAAACCAGTATGATTCATCAGCTACATAATCCTGCAGCCCACCTTACTTCGGCAAATAACCTCAGTAAAACCAAGAGTACACCTGAGCAGAAGCTCAGTTTTCACCCAAACTGCATATGGCAGATAAATAGTTAGTATGATATTCATTGCTCAACTGGCATCTCGTCCAACGTGAGTGGATACTTTCCAAAAGACTCTTAAAGAAACATTACTGGTAGTCGAAAGCCTGGCTCACGACACTTGCAGCGAGACACTCAGCAGTGCCGTGAAAAATCAAGCAAACGGTTAACAAGAAGCTCATCCAAAGTAGCAAGACCCTAACTGATTTTCCAAAGCTTCCAAAGTGCCATTTAGGGATCCAAGGCTACTGATGGTGCAGTCGAAACAAAGACAATTAAAACTTGACTGGCCTAAGCAGAAAATGAAAAGAAATTTATGTTCCCTATCCTTCACCGACCAGATCAAAGCGGAGCAAAGTTTCGAGAAGTATTTCATGCGCCTTGTGAGTTTTTGTAGTTTTCTTACCTAGGACTTTTATCAGTAACTTTAAAGAAGGAAGATGCTGTGTATTAGGGAATTACCTTTTTAATTTTTTTAGGTTTGTTTTGTTTGTTTTTTTATAATAGAATTCTGCTGGATTCCAGCTGCAATGCCAAAACACACTCTGCAGACACACAATGGCATTCAGCCCTTCCAACCAGGTAGCCACAGAGCTTAGGAAGGACAGTAAGGATTCCTATGAAGCTTCCCTTGCCTGGCACATACCTCCAATCACTATGAATGCATGAAGTAGTGAACCTCAGGGGATGCAGTGGGCCTGACACTTCCTGACCACTTCTCAATTGCCTCCAGGAAGGGCAAGAGTTGGGAGTGAGGACAATTAACACAGCCACCTGCTTCCTGTGACCCCCTGGGGAGCAGGCACGGCCACTGAAGACTTGCTCTGGCAATGTCACTGAGGTCCTGCCCATCCTTCTCTTCTCAGAGAAGCTACAGGGTAGCAAAAACAATAGTGGCCAATAATAGCTCTGTAAGAGAAGGCAAAATTTAGGCCTGGATTTAAAAATAAATTTTAAAAAAAAAGAATAAAAACTAGGAAAATTGACCTCAGAACCTCCCCATGTGAAGAGGATGGGACTAATAAATCTCAGAATGTGGAAAGGAAATTATATATTGATTCAGTCTTTAAAACTACTGTAGCTGTTACTTACTGTAGCTGTACACTTCTTTGGACTTCTGTGGACTCAATGGGTACCTCAAAGAGTATTATTATAGAAGGAATAGGCTTCTTTCTTTTTCATACGGAAGTCTTGTAAGACAAATCTGTCTATCATTTACAATTCAAAGAGAATTACTTATTTACATTAAGACCTGAACTATCCCGCTTAACCGCACATCAGGTAATGTCATTAGGGCTGTATCTGGACCTAAGTCCCAGAATCGATCCAACAAAGTATTGTTAAGATCACAGAAGTGAGATGAGAGCACAGAAAGCCTGAAGGTTCAGATCCTTAGACTGATGTTCATACAAAAGAAACACCATCTTCACAGCAAACCGGGCATGTAAATACTATGGAAGGTCCGAGCTCCAGTACCTTCAACGTTTACAAGCTCTGCCGACCCAAAGCTGCATTAATGTAGGATGGCAAAATGCATGTAACAGTCAGAAAGTAAGCTAGGCTATTCAGTTCAGTGCAATGGTTTCCCTGCTCCTCTGAAGCACACTTTCATTCAGGTTGCAGCATGCTTTTCCAGCATTAAGTGGTTTGCCAACAAGCTTTAAAAATAATAAATAGTACAGTCATGAAACAGCTTTTGCTTAATGGTTCCTAGAACTCAGTGACTTCACTTACTAAAACCCTTTCTGTAACATCAGCCTTAAATACTTTTAGCAATGCCACCATTAACATAAAATAAAAAATCATCCTGGCACTACCATCCATTGATAGCACACCCGCAGGTGCCATTACCCCTAAATTTGCTGGCAGCTTTCTCTGGCACTACTGTGCTTTAATGGCTCTGGCAACAAACCCCACACCTGGATGTCACTGAAAGCACTCCTTTGGAGCACTCCTCCCTAATATCCTTTGTAGCAGTATTGTTCTGTCTCCTTTGTTGCATCCTAAACATCTTGTGTTCTGGCAATAGGTTCATCCTCTCTCACTGCCAAAATCTGAACTGGTCTGGGGCAGTTCTCTTCCTGAACTTGTCCCATGCATGTGTGAGTCAACATTGGGATGAATTTTCCAAGAAGATTTTAGGACAGTATCTTTGCTGCTCAGGTTGGGTGTTCACTCACATTTCAGCTTTAAAATTCACGCTATTGCATCCTTGTAACACAATATAACCAAACCAACAGGAAAGCAAAGCACAGATAGAAAACTTTACATAATTTGACACTTTGTAACAGAGATTGTTAAACCTTGGTACTACCGAAAGCCACACGCAGATTTACTCAACGTGCCACCCAACCTATCATGATATCATGAACAAAACTAGCACCTTGATACTGCTGTTACAGAAGTAAATGACAAACAAAAACAAAACAAACAAAAAGAACTAAACAAAACAAACAAAAAAATCAACCAAACAAAACAACAACAACAAAATCAACAGAGATTATAATTATGGGAGAAAAAAAGTGAAGGATTGGATTATTTTGCCCAAGCTATTTAAAATTACACCTGGGCCGCAAGCAAAAGGGGCACCTGCATGGTCATCATCAGTAATCAAAAAAATGTAGACACTAGGTCTCCCACTAAAAGGAAACACAAAAGAAAATGGCCAGTGGTAATGACTACTACTTATGCAAATTGTATATTAACACCCAACAAGGCAGACGTACATAAGCCTCCTACAGCTACAAAAGTAACTACAGTCTCGTACAACTTGTAACGGGCACGCAATCACCTCCCCAGATGCTTGTCGAAATTCCTGGTTTTCACTCACTGCATCAACCTGGCTTTTCATAAAGCGTGGTTTATTTTACTATATGCCATTGCCTGCCTCTCTGTGCAGATTAATTCCACTCCACTAGGTGGAGTCTTCTGTCTTTCCAGACTACAACCTAATTTCCCAAAGTACCTATTCTCCTCCATGAACTTTTACACCAAAGACCACCTCTCTTGATGGACAGAGAGTGGCAGTGAATCAAACACCTTCTCAAAACACCTGAAGAAATCACCAACTATCCCACGAAGATCCTATATCTGCATGTTGCAATATGGGATTGTTCAGGAATACTGTTGCTGTACAGTTGTGTACGAAAGAACTGTGCTTCTATGAAGACTAAATTCAATAAATACTATACTGAGTTTAAAAAGGCATCACTTAAATAAGTCACCATATCACACATGCCCAAAAAAAACCATAAACAAAACCAAGGTGATGAACTTCTTTTAAATTCTTTGTGCGTATTCAGAAACACTTTTATTATCTAAGATGCCCTTCCTCTCCAGGCATCCCAAAACACATTACTGAAAATGAGAGGGGCATGACAGGATTTCCTTCCAATTCAGATTTCTGTTCACAATCACTTGAGTTAAATATGGCAACTACTCAGTGGAAACACCAAAACTGCATACCAAAAAAATCCCACAACCAAAGAAAAAAGTCCCTTGGTTTAAACACTCTTCAGGTAAACAGCATCTCCACTGACACTACCTCAGAGCATTTGCTTGGCAATATTCACAATCAGAAAGCTCCACATAGGCGCCGGGCACTCACACAAGGCTCCTCAAGGCTCTCGTATCCCCAGGTCAGCTGAGGTAGAGCCTCCTTAGCACGGCTTCTGCTGTCGGCAGATATCACAAGCTATTTCAGGCTACAGACATTGTGCCCCATGAGCCACGTTTTTTGTAATATTTACTTCTTGTACATATGTCTATAACTATGTATACGTCCCACAGAAGGTGAGGTTTAACAGGGTTAGCTTTGTTGGGAAAAAGAAGGTTTGGAGGAAAGGAAACAACTTTCATGTTAAGAAGATTTGAATCTAGTGACTGTCATGGGATGTAAACACTTTTCTGGGGAGGGAGTCTTTGTTATGTTTCAGGAGTGCACAGAGTTTTGGATAAAATCAGTATAAATAATCATCCTTCTGTCATTCAGCATAAATTTATGCACACGTGTGCACACAGTTATGTTTGGGAATACAGACTATAAAGTAGACATGCCACAGACTTCTACCACAAGCATGGGTCTTGCACAAAATCCATTCTATATTTAAATTTCAGTTTCCTGAATTTTAATTCTTTCTGATCTATCGATCACTTTTGAGGAAAATCCCCCAAGGTCAAAAGCTTACAAATCCAATTGCAAAACCAAACAGAAGCATCAGCAAGGCCCTTTTCCCATGCAGACACCTATCAAAAAACCTGAGTTCCTGACTACTAGATTAGAATTCAACAGCTAAACCCATTCCAATATTAAACCCGAGTAATTCTAGATGTTGAAACAAACAAGTAAAAGCTCTCATTTTATTCAGGATGTTTACTCATTTTATGTATGCAGGGCTCTACAGATGCAACAGTGAATTATTCTTCATTTAGTTCCTTATTTATAAAATTAACAAACACATTCTTTTATTTATTTATTTGTTTTTTTTTTTTTTTTAAAAAAAGCAATGATGTTATTTCTCTGGAGATGCCTCAGATAGGAAATCTATGCTCTACCAATGCTGTGCTTTCCAGGTTCATAAAATTCACCTGGATTAGCAGCTCCACAGTATTGAATACTTTTGTATATATGCATTCGAGCCCGATTTAATCATTTCATTTACAATGGAAAAAAAAGTTACTCCAAAAGGCTCACTAACTAAAATGTCCTTGACGAGCCTAAACTTAAGATTTGCATGTATAGCAGGAATGATACAAGCCAAAGACTGTTCTGTTATACTCAGAACATCCATTGCACAGGGTCCTCAGTAGTAGGTAAAGCTGTATTGGTGCAACGGGGAAGCAGTCGCTTGTCATTTTAAGATGCAATCACAGTTTATTAATAAAATTATTTTAAATCTATGTGTTAAATCCCTTTACCAATACAGTGACATTCAGCTATCCGGTGCCATTTTTACAGTCCAAATAGATATGGTCCTAATTGCATAATGACATTTTATCTGCTGAAGATAAAAGTGCCGATAAACAAAAATGCACATTAGGCAGGAGATTTTTCAGAATAGATTTTTTTTTTTTTTTAAATAACCCACTTGCATTAACAAAAGACTGCAATGGCTTCCAAATTATAGGGTGTTATTTTTAGTGGAAGTAGTTCAATATTCATATTGGAGCAGATGTAGCAGTTTAACAAAACAGCTCTTCAAATCCTGCACAAATTGAAAACAGGAAAACTGATTGCATTTTCTCTTATCACTTTCCTTTTCTGAATTGACACTTTTGGCCTTCTGAAAATTTACACATGGCTTTCATCTCAACAGCACCTGCTGATCAAACAGAAACCTAACATTTTCATGAAAATGGTATAAAGGACTAGTTTTCTTTTTACCATCTTAAAGGGCATCAGCAGTCCACTTGATGGCAACAATTGCCGAGTAGATGGCACACTCAGAATACATTTTATATTTTCATTACACTTACTTTTAAAAATGAGTTAAATCACTAGTGGCTCTTTCATATTAGCTCTTTGTCTGCTTTAAATTAATTTCAATCTCTATCTGCCTAACCCTGATGCTTCATCCTACAGTCAGCTAGATTTTAAAGATCTGCAAGCCTTTGAAATCTTAAGACATGTTGCATGCTCTGCAGCCACTGGGTCTTATTTATGTATGCATTTATATGCAATCATATAAAGTAATATATACAATTATGCATACACATGCACATACTGCACAGACATTTCTTTTTACAGTGTTTATACTACGGCAAAAATGTGTATGTATATCATTCCGCTATAGTCTCGCTGCATTCAATTCCCCAAGCACTGTCAACAGAGCACACAGAGGGGGGAGAAACACAAAGTGCATTTATTTATTTTAAAGTTGTTCTTTGTTTCCTCTGCAATCTTCAGACTGGGAGCAGGTGCTCTGGAACTCGAGCATCAAGACCGGGTTGAGATGCTGCCACTGGCAAACATGGCAAGCATGCAAACAGCACAATCAGAAGTCCTTGGGCTCCTGCAAAAGTTTAAGGTATCAAGTCATGTATATAAAATATGAAACATAAGTACCTTGTTATCCTGTCTGCTTCTGAGCCTGTAAACTCTGAAGCACAGCAGCAGGTAACAAGGACCATCTTCCCTTGTACATAATTCTAGGTGTAATTAAAGATACTCCCGAAACCTGCTACATGTCAGCTTCTTAACTGATAGAGCCCTAACCCCTCCGAAGTGCTCTGCTGCCATCCATTACCATTCTGCTTCAGTGATAAGGTAACCTGAAGGCAGAGATGACATACAGTAATATATGTGCCACTCCAGACAGTTGGTTCGTGAATTTCAGTGTTTCATCATGCTCACTGAGGCAATCGCAAACCTGAAATGTCAATATGTTCAGTCAATGGAAGTAAAATAATGGGGCTCTATTGTCTTACCCTATCGATCCGCCGCTGTCAACAAGAATACATGCCCCCCTGGCTTTAAACAAATTTTAATTAGGCTTTCAGTTACAGGATCGTATCTATATATCTATGTATCTATCTGTGTGAACATTTTACAAAGTGAAACGGCAATATAAATATTTCAAACTTCTAAAATATCTTTTAAAAGCAATTGTTTCACGTTGCTTTAAGATAGGACGGCCGATAAAGGCGTTTGCTAAAGCAGGGTGCATGCGCACGCTTTGCACGAAAGTCATCTTAATCTGGCGAGAACTAAAAAAGAAATCACCATCCAAAGTCCAAAACAGGGAAAAACACAACAAAACAAAGACAAGAAGCTACTTTTCCTAAAACCCGCTGTCATCCTCTGCGGGGATTCTGGAAGCCTGGAGCGTGCGCTGGAGCCAGCCCGACACTGACCGGGGGGTGCCCGCACGCCCGGGCTGGCAGCCCGCTCCTGTCAGCGCCCCTCGCGGGGGAGAGCCCGGCTGGCGGGCGGGCAGGCAGGCAAACCACACCGCCCCGACGAGCCCGGGAGGGCGACCTCATGCAGAAGGAAGGTCGCCGCCGTTCACCTTGGCCCCAGCCGCAGCCCGGGGGCTCTCCCGCTGCGCCGCTCCTTCCCCCGCACCCCACCCCCGTCCCGTCAAACACCCGACAGGCCGCCCTCCTCCTCCCGCCGCTGTGCTTAGAGTGGGGTCCTCTCCGTAACCTATTGTTCTCCGGGCCCCCTCCTCCCTCACCCCGGCAAACCCGCCGGGCGGCCCCCTCCGCGCTGCCTTCGGCGCGGCCCGCGGGCAGGAGCAGGGGCAGGCAGCGCCCAGGCCGCGGCCGCCCCGCGCACAACAAAAGGCAGCTCCCTTCTCCCCGGCGGCTAATCTCCGCCTGTAAATCCCCCGCCCGCTACGGGGGCAGAGATAACGGGTTACATCTTCACTTCCCCCTGCTCCTATCGACTTGTGCAGCGCCGACGAGACGCGCAGAGGGCCGGGCAGCGTGGAGCGTCGCCCGCCCGCCTCTCCCCGAACCGCGGGCGGAGATTTACCTTCCGGCGGAGGGCGGGAGGGAGGCGCCGGCGCGGCCCGGGCTTTGTGCGCTTTACACGCCTCGCAGCTTATCTGCGGCGCAAGGACGGCACATCGCGCCTCCGTGGCCATGCCGGCGAGGGGGGAGCGGGACGGCGGCGCGCATCGGGGCGATTACAGTATCAGCGCGGCCCAGACGGGAGGCCGGAGGGTGCGCGGCGGGTGCGAGGGAGCGGGGCACGGGCGGCACAGCGCGGCCCGGGCTCCCCGGGGAGGCTGCGCCCGGCACGAGGAGAGGCGCCACCTCCGCGCCGCCCACTGGGTGAGAAGGCGGCTGCCCGGGCACCCGGGGCTGTGCTTGCGCCCGGCCCCCCGGCAGGCATCGCGCTCGACTCTGTCCCTGGAAGTTGTGCCAAAGCCTCTCCGGCATAAGGACCCTGCCAGGGACCCAGGGGAGCACGGCGCTGGCTCTCCCGGGCTCCCCTACCTGAGCCCGCCTCCATTTCCACAGAGCATACCTACCTCCTGCACAGAGCGCCGAGGCACCTGGCCCAGCATGGTACACGCTCCGGCTTCGGCCAAGTCCCGACCTAACCCGACCGGCTTCGGCCTCGCCAGTGGCGGAAAAGCCCGAGCACAACGCGGGCACTATGAGCAGCAGCAGCGTTCACCAGAGGACGCACGATAAGCCAGAGGACGTCCCTATACTTAACAGTTCAGGTTTTGAGAAAACAGAGGGTTTGTTTTGACAGGATGCATCAAAGAGGACTGGGTTGGCATGAGGTACAGGGAGGGGAGGCAGCGAGGCAGCACAGCCTGCCTACCACCGGCACAGCCAGCCTGCAACTGAACGGCTGCAACTGCTCCAGGTTGCCAAGCAAACTCTGCCCGCTCGCTTTTTAAAGTTTTAAAACTGTTTCTCCTCGGGAATCAACACGTATTTGTTAAGGAAACGCGTTTCCATTGCACGTCTGCAGGGGAGCACTGCGAAGGGCTGGGGTGAGGACAATGACAGCATGCTGCAACGAGACAGGCATTGTTCGGTGCAGAACTCCTTCCAAAATCACTCGTCCAAGATAGCAGTTGGTTAGGGTTTTTTTTTTTTCTTCCACAAGAAAAGAAATAAAGGGAGTTTGACACGTAATACAAAGTGAAAACCAGAACCTAGATGGGGGAAGGGCGTGTGTGTGAAAATCGCGTCACCGCAATGAATGTCAGATAAAAAGGGGTCTGTCACAAATCCTCCACTAATCCAATAACACGAAAACCTCTTGGTATCACCAAGACGTAGCACAAGGTTGCTTTCTTTTTTAATTTTTCAGAAACCGCTCTATATATTTAGCCTTAGAAAAAACAGCTGTTTGTCAAATTCTCCTATCACAAAACCAAGACTTTGATTTTTCATTAAAGGCAAACTGATTTTCACATGTCAAATTGTCATGCATTCCTCAGACAGTATTTTTACCCTGAAGAAGGGCCACTTCTCCCTCAGCTTCCTCCAGTTGTCAGTTGTGTGACAACCATATTTAGAAGTAATCAGACAGGTCATATTACAAAAGTTAGTCAACTCATTTGAAACCTTGGGCACTAAACTTAATGGTATGGTCAATGCATTTCTAAAGGAAAGTGTCTTTAATTCCACCTGCAAGGTACCAGAGCTTTCTCTCTTTGAGTACATTCTTTCAAAATACACGCAAATGAGAGATTGCTCTTTTTAGGGATTTGTTATGGTTATGGTTTTTGTTTTGGTTTGGTTTTTTTTTTTTTCTCCTTGAAATACATACATACCCCATAAACTAATTTAGGATCCATCAGATTCTCATCTTGCAAGGCCACCACATGTGTCTTATATCTACCTTGGCCATCCCAACAGGCAGTTTTACTATTCGAATCACAATTGTCTACAGAAAAACTAATCCAGGATCCTTTCTAATGTAAACAGTTTCCTGTGAAACCCCTCACATTTAAAAATAAAGCAATATGTGTTCATAAAATAAATACAATCAGAGTACAAACATGTAACAGAAGTGGCATGCCATAAGCACAGCTGTCTCAAAGTCCAAGCTGCAGGCTAGAAATCTTAATTTCAACTGACTCTTAATAATGGGTTACCTTCCTATAAAGCGTAAAGTCCATCTGCCCCAGGCAGATAAGTTTTGAAGCATTAAAATAGATAAAAATCTAACATTTTCTTTCTTGGATTGAATATGTGAATTCTAGTGTGCTATAATGTGAGAATTCCAACATATGACCATTATGGCATATCTCATAGCTCAGCTTGTCATTACTTCACTTGTAATTCTTATGTTAATTATGTTCATAATTACTATAAACAGATGTGGTAGAAATTCATGTGACCTTTTACTGCAGAACACATTTCTCACTCTTTCCACTTTATTTTAGCAATACAGTGTTAAAACAGAGGAAAGTATTTCCGACACACTGCATGCATGTGTGTACATACTTAACGTGAAACCATTTCTACCTCATATTTCAGCCAAAGGACCACCTATATGCCAGTACGTTGACACAAAAGTGACAGCAACTGCAAGGTCTACAATGAAACATACCCCTAAAAAGACTGTGCTTACAGTAAACCTTTTTGACTAAGCCTAGTCTAACGCCACCACTGAATTCAGCCTAGGACTTAAATGGAGCACTGCATTTTTACTCAGCATCTTTGTTAATGCAGCAGTATCCTGCTTTACAACTACAAGAACACGACAGCCATACAGCAATTTATTTTACTCACAGCCCAACCATCACCGTCTGTACACAAAACACATTTACAATAAAATCACTATGGATTTCATTAAGAGAAAGCCTACTCACATTTCATTTCTTTGGACCTAATCTATAATTAGTGTGGACAGACAGGTGCAAACCCTTCTCCTCTACAGATGGCTACTGGAAATGGTGCAAAATAGCTCCTTCTGTTTAAACAACACACAGATAACCTGCTCTGCTCTTATCACTTACAATTACCTCCATTATACTGAACTAATGTTTACTTTAATAAAATGTCCACTGTTCTCTAAACATTATTTTGAAACTTTCATACTGATGTCAGGAAAAAAAAAAGAAAGAAGATGGAAATCAATGTCTTTCAGATTAAAATATTTTGGAGGGTGAAAAAGAGCCTTTTAAAGGGTGGGATATTCTGACTTTGATTTTACATCTGATGATCATTTTTCTTTATCCACAAAACCACTACCTCCTGATGTCTTTATGCTACCATATATTAAAATAATCAAGTTTATAGTAAATAAAAACGGGATAACTGATTTTAAAGCAGTTCTTTAAAGAGGAACAACTATGTGAAAAAACAAGACCCTTTATATTAAAAGCTCAGTTTTTAGAGTAACTCTTCCAGATTTTATTTTTTTTTATGTGAAAGAAGGGGAAGAAAATGTAATCTGGAAGCCAGGATTTTAAGAATTTACACTCTTACTACTTATGCTAAATTCAGCATCAGTTTAAATTTCTAGAAGCATCACAGGTTGCTAGTAAAGTCTGTATGAATAAGAGCAGGCTGTGTGGATCAAAGTTTTTTAATGTGTTCAGATTTAAAATAATTTTCCCTTTTACATTCCTTTATCCAAGCCATGAGAAATAACCAATTCATAACACCAAATTCACGTTTTATTTCAGCTGATAAGGCTTCCTGATCTCTGCGTGACAACTTAAGTTTCTACAGAACAAAGAACAAGATCTTCTCCCCACTTCCCCATCTAAAAAGTCTGAAGCTGCTGCAACAGCAACATACTAATATCCTTATTCAATTAGCTAAAGATTTAACAGTAATGGACTGTGGCAAGTGGATTTGAAAGATGAAAATGACAATTGCAAGCCCTTTCTCCCATCACCCCCAATGCAAATACTGCAGATGCCTGTTTCACCCAAAGTGTCTGGCAAAGAGGAGTTTGCAGTCTGCACAGTACCTCAGTGAAGTGAGCTTCGCATTCAACGCCTGTCGTCTGAAGTTCATTTCAGAGAAGCGAGAAACAGGATTTGACAGGGAAGAATGTCCTGAACTGACTAGCCACTGACCAGCACTCCAGGTGGAGCTATTTTTCTCCCCTTTATTCTATCAACAATACTTCCAGTATGAAACTCCATGTGCGTGCAGGCATACATAGTGTTAAGCGTACACTGATGAGAGACACTGTGTGATGTTTTACTGGTCCATTATTTAGGCACAAAACGAGTTAACAGTAAGGTGGTCAAAAATGGTAGAAAGCACCGCTTTACTTAAAAAGATTTTGGAACTATTTAAAAGCTCAAAGCCTTTGAAGAAAAACAACTTGTGCAGCAGTTGCCAGGAAGCAGTGACCTAACACTGCTGTCTGCATTCCATTACAAACAGAATGGTTCTTGTCTCCTCTACAGCATGCTCAACCCAGACGCTCACCCTCCTGCAAACACGGGGCCAAAGGAAGAGGTCCTGCCATCATCTCCTGTACACCTCCGCCTGGCTTCAGCTTGCCAGAGACATCAACCGAGTCAAGGGTGGCTTGGGTTTTTCGTGGGGTTTGGAGTTTTCTTGTACTGATGCATGGCTGAGCTACCCATGACAGCAAAGAAAAATGTCTCATGAATTGGAAGTAGTAGCAATTATGTTGAAGGCTCAAATACGAGAAAACTGAGCTTAGAAAAGTTATCAGTTATCAAATAAAGTGTAACTTCCAAATGAAAAACCTTTACAGAGAGTCTGCAGCACATCTCACACTAACAAAGCCTTTGCCAACTTCGTATTTTTATAGATTGTACAGACAGGAGTAAGTCGCATACAGAGCTTTTTCCTCCTGTTTTTTCCTCATGATGGGGAGCCACAGAAACACCTAGTGCTAAAGCCAGGACATATAAACAAGATAGACTAACTTTTTTAACGTTCAGCCGAGCTGAAGGAAATTCCCTGATCCTATTGGATTTCCTAAGGAAATCTGCCCAGAATAAACTGAATGAGGTTTTCAGACTTCCCATGGAAAGGTCAAGCATCAGCTTTAACAACCATTAGAAACCAGTTTCAATCCTCTTGGCTATCCAGATTCACTAAACCATTGACAGAAAAGCAGAACAGAAAACCTGGACAATAGAATCCAAATCTTAAAATGTCTTTCACATCTTGCCTTAAACTACAATTAACAAAGTTGCTTATTTAAACTTTCCATTGCATCTGGCAGGATGCAGAAATGGAGAGGGCTACAAGGGTATAATTAAATAAATTATATTCACCCTTAGCCCTAACATATTGTGTTTACAAATACAATAATTATGTTTCTAGCTACATGTCAAAAGAAAATATTTTCTAAGTCCTTCAAAAAGCATGCAAGCATCACCCCAAGTAGGAAATAAGTCAAAACAGATTAGTAGACCAAGAATAGGGAGGGGAAAAAAAATATCTATATATAAAAAAATAAATCATGCCTTGGTCAGCAACTCAGACCACCATCGGGGGATAAATCAATTTGCAGCAGCTGCGGACAGCCATTTAAGTCTGGGGCCTGAACAGATTAATTAGGGGAAGCGATGTTAAAAGTTAAAGGGGTCAGCGTTACATTAAGCACACGAATATTTGCTGGAGGAAACGCTTGGCTGTACATACCAAGACTCGGAAGACATCCTTTTAGTTCGTCAGGGCTATGCCTATAGCCAAGCGTTTGGCAGTTGCTGTGTTCCCACGGCCGGCACGGCAGCTCCCGCAGACTGCTTTTAAGAGGTCCATACTTGTCTTTGCTCAGCCCCTGCTATGCCATGCCCGTCACCGGCGTCCTGCTCTGCCTGCAAAGGCGAGCCCGCAGCTGTGCGCAGCGAAGGCACCGTGCGAGTGCACCTTGGAGACGTTCCGCCAGAGCCAAGGCGGGCGCTCCCAGCCCCGCCGCGCTTGGCAATGGAGAACTCGAGGAGCTCTGGAGGGAAGATTGGCTATCCGCGGGCTGAGCGGATCGCGGTCCGCATCTGAGCGGCCCGCAGAGCAGGAGCTGCCGGCTCCGGGGCGGCACTGCCAGCAGCCTAGCACGAGAGACAGGTCCTTTCCCTGCCGTGATTTAGGGCAAGCCAGAGGTAGGAGGGGGTGACCGGCAGAGCCTGCTACGGATCTGGAGCTCGAAGCTGCTCCACCAGAGAAACCCGAGCGACTTGGAGGCGGCTGTTCCCCACCGCGGCGGTCGCGGGGAGCTCAGGGCGGTCCTGCCGCGCCGAGCTCCGGGCGGCAACTTGGGGGGCATGCGGCGGGGGCAGCCTCTGCGCCTCGCACCTTCGCCCTCCATCCTTGAAACTTCTCAGTTAAGTGAAGAAGTAACATTTTAGCTCCTGGTTGGAGCAAGAGCGATTTGAGAGCTGAGTCCGGTTAGTTACTTTCAGTTTCTCTCGTTTCGTTTAGGAGGGCAGAGTATGGTAACAACACAAATATTCCTCTATAAATTAACGTCTAATGGAGTCGCGAGTGCTCCTGTTAGGGTGGCAAGTCCGCCCATACCCGAAACCAAATTTTAGCCCGATCTCGCAACTTTGCCACTAACAAAAGGACTCGAACTCGGCAGAAGTCAAAGGCTCGTCTAAAACTGCCGGGAGTATGGTTTTCATCCATCCAATATCCCTTATCGATGGGTCTGGTTACGACTTTATGGAATCAAACCATTCAGGTCAGCTAGAGGAGGTGACACAATTAAATTGTACTGCAGTTTTGGAAACGCAATCCTTAACGCTGCCCTGTCGTTTTAGGAAACGAGACCCTTGAAGATCGCGGCGGGCACACAGACGATGTACACCGCCTGAAATATTTATCGCAAAGCAGCCCGAAGTCATGTTGCCACTGCTACATAATCCGATGATCGTAATGAAACAAACAAAACAAAAATCCCACCAGAAATATTTCAGACCCTCCGGCTCACAGCGGCTAACTGTGATCTGAAGAGAGGAGAGGCAGGAAAAATTAACAAAAAAGGCAAGTCTTAAATCGAGACGGAAAACCAATGCTATGAAAGAATATGCGCTCAGAAGGGTTATTTTCTGCAAAAACTAATCTGTTTGGCTTCTGAGAAATATTCGGGGTGCGACTCTGAGCCGGGGACTGCGGGTGTAAGAGCGGCATGCAATGCTAACCTTGCCCGGGCGCAGCGGCAGCCCCGGTCCGCCTGGGTTAGTTACAGCCACGGGAGCCCCTCAGAGCCAGGGGGGCCCTACGGGAAAGGAGAAAAAGCAAGGAAAAAAAGGGGCTCGGGCTCCCCCCGCCCCAGCGCGCCCTGCCCTGCCCGCGCCTCATACTCACACTGCAAAGGACCGGAGATTCCCACCATTCGCCACGGGCTGCGAGCTGCAAATAAAAGTTCCCGTCCTGCTCGGGGGAGAGCCGGCAGCCCAGGCTGCTGGAGGGGCGAGGGGGTGGGAAAGGGGAGAGCAGCGCAGCGCGGCTTCCCTTCCCAGTCCAGATGATCCACGTCCACAAAAGTCAAAACGAGCTGAGGAGAAACTCCAGCTGCTCTTCCCCCACCCCCCTCTCGCTCTCTCTTTTTTTTTTTTTTTTTTTAAAGGAGGATCAGCTTGAGAGAGACTACTGGTTCCACGGGAAAGGACGAGAACCAAAAATAAAGCAAAGTCTCCAAGTCGAGATAGTTAATGCCCAGGTCCTTCTTCCTGCTGCTGCTGCTGCTGCCGCCGCCGCCGCCGCAGACAAACGTGATGTGGAGCGCAGGGAGCGGCCGCTGTCAGTGGCGGGGTCTCTGCATGTCCCCGGGCAGCCAACGCATAGCTCTGCCCCCGGCGAAGCAGAGCCGCGCCGGTGCGGTGCCGAGCCGAGCCGAGCCGAGCCGAGCTGCGCCGCGCCGCCCGAGGCTGCGCCGCTCGCCGCGCCGCTCCGCCCGGCTCCCGCTAGTAGGCACCTCGCGAGGCAGGCAGCATACTGCCGGCAGCCGGCCCGGCCCCGCTACCCAGGTGCAGGGGGGGAGGGCTTAAAGCAGTGGGAGGTGATAGAGGTAGGAGACATCTGTGTCGTGAGGAGGTTAGTGGGGGTCAAGTATATGTTAACAATAGGCGAGCGCGGTCTCTCTCGGGCAGCCTGCCTACCCTTTCTTTCAGTCGCTCGCTCGCTCGCTTTTACTGGGTGGACATCTAACTTGCTCCCTAATGATGCCTCCCCGGCTTTAAGAGTCCAGACTGCCCTGCAGTAACCCAAGACAAACACTTTCTCTAGCCATCTGGAGAGCTCCTGGCTGCTCTGCCTGTGTCTCATCACTGTGTGAAGAGACAGCAGTGCTAGAAATCAAGCCACTCTCAGATCTACTCTCTAATCCCCTTCTGTTAGCTGATTTCCAGTCAGACTGTTTGCTTTTGCATTAGATAATAGCCTTAGAGAAAACAATTATCATTTTCTTTTTCACTTTGTTTTTCCCTCTTTCAAAAGTACAGTATTGAGGAAGGCCTCCCTCTCTTTTTCTTTTTCTTTTTTTTTTTTTAAGAAATTTATAGTCATTCATGGCTCGCAGAACCCAGATGCGATTTCACACTTTCCTGGAAGGGGATTCTGGATTCTTCTGAAAGCAGTGACATGATCGCAACTGCAGTGAAAATTAATTACTATCATCTACAATTAATAGAAGCATGCCACCGTTTGACTTCATGTTTCGTTACATAATCGTATCAATAGGCATCCATATATTTTCCAATTCATCAGTTATTCCTTTCTACGTTTTGCAGAGAATATTATTGTCAGTCATACAACCTACAGCAAACCAGTACTTCTGCTATCATGTTGACACTATATATAAAGAAGGTGTCTCCACAAAGAAAAAAAAAAAAAAAAAAGGCACAAAAACCCAACCAACCAAAAAACAACCAATCAACTTTATATATTGAGTTAAAAAGTGGGGTTTTTTTCAGGTTGCAGATAATGGATTGGAACTGACAGAACCACCTGGACATTTAGCTTCATTTTTTCATATGTCACATGCTAAGTAAAAGAGTGAGCATAGAATAGAACTTCTATTCAATCTGCATTCTTTATTCCTGTACATGCGTGTGCGCACACACGCGCACATGCACACATTATAGGCCTTTATCTTGCAAATTTACAAATGCCTAATTTTTAGCACATAAATAGACCTATTGAATGCAAAGTAGCTTTCTGGGTATTTATCATATGCACATACACATTTATAGAATGAGGGGGAAGCATTTATATATATGTATTTGTAAGCATATTTATAGCAATATTTATCTGCTTCTGTGTCTGGCTTTGAAAATTTGGTTGATTTTTAAATTTTTTATTTTTAATTTTTTATGATCTAGATAAATCTACCTTTTCTGCAGAAATTTAGGGGCATGGAGCTTTAATGAACTGTTTGCCATATAGTAATCCAGGGTCAAATTTACCTGGAAGTAAATTCATCTCAACAGAGCATAAATCAGGACATGTTTTGGTCTACTGTGATTTCAATTTACAAAAATACTGAGAAGCCACAAGCCTGGCACCGACTTCTAACTTAAAAGCTATCTGTTTTACCCAGGTCTATTTCAAGGCCAAAATTATTGAAGAATGTTTTCAAAAGTATTTTCAAATATTTTAAAATAAAATTAGCAAATTTTACAAGACTTCCTTTGTCTACAGCAGATCTAGAAACCTTAGTTGAGCCTGAGTTTGTGGCACGATACTTTTGTCTTAACTGTTATATGTGTAAACTGAAAAACAAATAAGAGATTTGACAGTGGTCCCAGAGCATGTTTTGCTGGAGTGTCAGGGACTGAACACTGACTCCTAATTCTCAGTTTACAGCTTAAAAAAAACCCACTGCACTTCCTCTTTAGTGTGTACCTCCACTCTAAAAGATCAATTGACTTTCTAGGTATTGTCTTCCAAAATAGGGAAGGAACACCAGCTTATATTTAGAAACTCTGTAAACTGTAGTCTGAGCTATCAGCAATTTAATATCCACCTACAAATTGATTAAAGTTTACAGACTTCTGTCTTCTCTTTCCATAATGAGAAAAATACAGAAATCACCTATTAAAGCCCCAGCCCTGGCTCCTATCACACAGCATTTCCCACTGCTCCCAGTAAAGACAAAACCTACCCAGATAATGAAGCACAGTAGAGAGCGGTATATCTGACTACTCACGGCAACTGTACTTTTCTTAGACACCCTAGGAGAATAAATTGATGTGATTCCTAAATAATAAAAGATTGTAACTATCAAGTATTATCATTATATTGCAAAGCTGAAGATTGAAGCCTGACTTATTGCAACTTCTCTTATCCATACCTTTCTCTTGTCTTTATTTATTTCCTAGAGGAAGTAGATATGTTTTAGTGAAGAAAAGAAAAATAAACGTATTCCTTGAAAGATGCATTCATGTTTCAGGAAGAAAAAAAAAAATGCAACCTCACAGTAGACCTCACAAATACTTGGTAACTTTACACCCTGCAGATTTTTTTCTGCAGACTGTAGATGCCATGTCTGATTTGACATATGAAGGATTTACACTGTGTATCACTCTGTGACATTGTGTGACAGAAAGGCTGGTAAAAGTATAGTTGCACATGGAAGTCAGAAATATCCTACTAGGCTGTCCAAATCTGACTATATTTTGATTGTACAGAGACCGATCAAATGTTCAGAGCTGAAACATGGCTTGCTCTTTACTGTGAATAATTATATTATGGGCAGTCATCTGCACTGAAATTCTTGGAAGAGAACTTATATATCAACTCACCTCACTGCTGTTTAAAAATAGAGACAAGTATATCCCTTCTAATTGTCAGTGCCTCAGCTCAGAGTGTTACACATTGTCACATGTTCCCATCCAGAGCTCGATCCCCACAAACGCTTTTCCACTCAAAATGTGCAGACTTTAAGTCCATACTTGTTTTTTTCAGCACTGCCTCTCTATTAAAGCATCTTCCACCTGTGAGTGGCTCAGTCTCACCCTCTGTGAAGCACGTGAAAATCTCCCTATTCGCTTCCTTTGGAGCTGGATTGGACCCTGGAGTATGAATCGGGGCTGCGTGTAGTTGCTACAGCACTCGTTTGACAAGGACTTATTTGGGTAGCATGGCACCGTAACTGTTGATATAAAACTAAATTGTCAGAATGCTAAGCTGCACCCTTGATAGTGTTAATTTATGAACTTTTCCCTTAACCACGTTTTTCCAATTTTCCCTCAATTTTGGCAATATTTTTAACATGCTAGCATGGGCCACACTTTGTTTCCATTTGAGTCTTGTTCACGCAACTTTTGTAGGTCTTACAGTCCAGAGGACAGCAGTGGGATGAAGGCTGCAGTGGGATTGACTCTAATGTTGCATATACTTTCTTCAGAAAATCCTTCCCAGGTTAGCTGGAGTACAGGCTAAATCCTGCCTTGATTCCTGCACAGAAAAGCAGCAGCAAAGACATGCAAAGTCCTGTGTTGCAGAAATGGTGCCCCCTCCTTGGGTGCTCAGAGAAAGGGCTGGGGCAGGTGACTGGGGAGATGCTGGATGTGCTTTTGCTGGATGTGCTTTGCAGCTTCACACATGGGGAAAACGTGCTAGGACTAGTGCTTGAGAACAGGAGCAGAAAATGTGCAGTAGCAGGATAGATCCCCACCATTTAGTATGCAAAGCATGTCCACTAGGTGATGTACATGCTGCAAGAGCTGACATATTACCTGCTTCTCTCTCTGTTCATACTGTTGTTTACCCTTTGCTTTTGGTAGCGAGGAAAATCTACTAAGTCCATTCCAAATTTAAAAGTGAGGCTCTCTACTTTCAGGAGTTTATAAGCGTCACTGATGTACATTTTGTTGTCTTCTCCTTGTCTGACAAGATAGACTTTAGTCCTGCATCACATATATTTATTTGGGATATTCCTTAATTAAAGTATATGCTAAGGACATTTTTTACATTCTTTTGGCAGAGTCAGGACTCCTAAAACCCCTTTAATGCTGCAGCATTCTGAAGCACGTTGCAGAAGAGCATATACAGTGACAGAAAAAGGGAAGCCGGGTTATTTTGGAAAAGATTACAGAAAAAAAAAATTATATATTGGCAGTCATTCATGGGAATGATGGCTTTGTCACTCATTTTCAATGAAATAAGGCTTCTTATTAAAAAAACAAATATTTTCAAGATAAAAGATTCTGCTGGTTAAATAAAGCAATACTAAGCAAAAAGAGGGAGAAAAAAGTTTCTTTTTCACAGAAGCGAAAAGCTTATCTTGTCTTAATCCATTGTTTCTGTTTTATTTATGCAAATAAATATATATTTAGTATTTATCACATGAATATTTAATATTAAATTTAGTTTAAAACAAAAACTATTAATTTTTAGTGTTGACTTTTTCTTGTCTGTGTCGAAACCCAGGTAATCGACCGTGCTGAAGTAATACAGGTTTAGCACTTCTTTTTTAAGAAACACGAAAATACCAAAATGGAAATAATAAATTTGGTTTCCATCAATGTCAAAGAGCAGGAAACATTTTGCTGTTGAGGTTCCTGGAAGCAATAAGTGCTGTATTAACTGCCACGCAACACGCACACCCACTCCCACACAGGATACCTCGCCTAACAAGGGGAAACCGTTGCCCTAACACACATGCATACAGTTCCTTAACTTCCCACCTGCTGGGCAGCCACCTGCAATAAACAACAGTGGTCTATTATCAGACAGTAATAAAATAAGCAGCCACAAAGCTGTTTACCTAAACACCAATAGAAGTCCCTCAAAAGCTGAGCAGCGCGCTGGGGAACTCTTGCCTCTAAGGCGAAGAGGGGACCTCTCATAGGACAAGCTCTGAAGGCCAGCACATTCCCCTTTTAAATCTACCTACTGTTTAGCTAGAGATGGCAACCATCTGTAATGCACATAGTAATGGTGCACAGCTACTCTAAAGTAATGAATCCAAGGTGCATGATCTGTTCCAGGTTTCCTTTTGTATATACACAGTCCCTCAGTGCTATGTCTCCTACAAAGTAAGGTGACATTTTGTATATGGAAGGCTAACCACATAACTCTGTTATCTTTTTCACTGACATGTAGACAGTACGTTATTCCACTTACACACGAGTTTCAAGTGGGGATGTAACTGCATTTCCCTGCTGTCTGCATCTGACCAATTCACTGACCCTGCTCCCACTGTGGAAATCTGGCTCATTCAGATTTCACAGAGAGGTGAAGTCCTCTTTTGGTGTATCAGATCTCCATGTCTCCATCTGTAAATAAAAACAAATTGGTCTAGCTGGGAACTCTATTAATATCATGACTTCAGTATGATGTAACTGAAACCACATTTTCCACACACCCCCCAAATGCTGTTTATATTTGCATCAAACTAAGTTAAACAAAGGTAGCTTTTAAAGCCTCTGTTTGGGAAGAAGAAAAAAAAGTCTGTTCTTGAAGGCAGTATTTATTGTAGTGATTGTTTCAAAATGTTTGTGTCTCTATAACCTGGAAAATTCCCTCACAGAGATCCATAAATGATCTAGAAGCCACTTAGAGATGATGGTATTTTAGTTTCCTTTACGTTGTATTTACATCTGTGTATGTACTTACCTCTTTTGACTGTTCATATGTGAGCCAAAATCGAGGTTAGACTTTGTCTTGCTCAGGTATAGTCCTTCCATGACTATTTTAGAATTCACAAGACAGAAATTTAAAAATCAAGTTTTAACTAGACTGGAGTACACATCTTAAGCTAAGCTTAAGCTTTAGCTTAAGCTGTGTACACCTCAGTATAAAGTAGGTTGTGGTTTTTTTGTTCGTTTTGGGGTATTTTGGGTTTGGCTTTTTGGTTTGGTTTTTTTTTTGTTTGGTTGGTTTTTTTAAAAGTAAAATCATAGAAAACAAAATGCTATTTCAAAGTTTCAGTCTGTCACGGAAAAAACTCAGCTAGATAACAGAGTCTGACACTACTTCGTTTATTGGACTCTATTTAAAGCTTGGTTTATTTTTAGAAAGGAACTGATGAAATCTGGTTTGCTCAGGAATAGTTATTTGCAGATCAATAGCAACTTAAAATGTTGTCTTATATGCACATCATTACAGGGAAGATGCTTTGATTCATCAGTCACTTACTATTTCTCCTCTCAGACAAATAGGAAAAGTAGAAGTAATGATAAAAAATATGTCCTAGAGAAGGTAGAAGTATTTTTTTTTGTCTGCTTTCACTGGCTAAAGCTTCATTTTTAAAAACTTTTAAAAGTTGGTGAAGAGGACATGGGAGGTAAAAAGAAAAAAAAGCGTAACACAGAAATATTCAGGAAGAGCGGGGCACGGTGTGAGAAATGCTATTTATAGAACAATGAGGAAATAAGCATAACACTTTTAACACTGCACAGTGCAATGCAGAGAATTACATTTTAAAGGGAAGAAAAAGAAAACCCACACATTACATGGTTCAAAAAATAGCTCTATTCATCCACCTTTGAACTGAGCAGCAACCAATTCTGGCTTATTTTCTGTCAGTTCATTGGAACTTTTCTTGGAATTAGGTGCTGCTGCATGTGTCAAAATCTCACTGAAGTGCCATAATAATTCATTGCCCGTCTTCAGAAACAACCTGATTCTGTCTCACTGAAATAACTGATGTGTTTGGCCACTGATTTCCTAGGAAAGGAGCCGAAGTAGAACACTCACGGACCTTATTACTAAAAATACTCTTCAGATATTGTATTTTTAGCTCAAACTTCTTTCCTTCTTACACATTTAACTTGCCTTTTATCCACAGGGGAAAAAAAAAAGGTAAACATAATGCGTTTGATAGTTATGCCCTACATAACAGAAACCAAGTAAGAAAAATTTAGATGGCATTTTAAAAAATGTCAGAAGTAGAAACTATCCTTAATCCACAAGATATAAACATGTTAAAATGCATGAAGGATTCATTTTCCTGTTCTTTTTGTTGTGTATTTTGGTTTTTTTTCACTTACAGAAGTGACACAACTTACAAGCTGTGTCTACAAATCATCCATGAGACCCAAGAAGATGTGACTTCTGAGCTGCTTTCTTTACCTACGGGAAGTGATGCTGCGAAAGGCCCAGCTTAGAGCAGCCCCTGCCGCTTTGCAAGGAGAATAAAGAACTGGAAAATATTTTTTCTTGTAAGGTTCTGTATCAGAAATAGACCATTTCTGATATCGCACTGGTATCTGTGATGGGTATTGAGCTGGAAGGGGATCTGGAAGGGCATTGATACCTGCGTTTTACAGAGCCGTGTCAGTGGGGGCTGACTCTTTCCTGGTCTCATACCTGTGACATCTCCCCTGCATTAGCAGCCAAAGAAAGAACTTACAGTTGATTCTGCTCTTCAGCTCTGATGTGGCAAATCTGCAGGGAAAACAAAAAAAAAAAAAGAAAGGTTCAGGTTTTAAATTAGAGCTGATGAATCATTTGTGCTTATGTGTTTGGTGATATAGCATGAGCTTCTACTTTGTCCTTTTAAATTTTTCTTATTTTATGTAATAAGATTTTTTTTTTTGTACTGACTAGATCACTGTGAGATGATGGATACCTTTGTGGTTATTTACAGAACCATTTCCTTCTCACAGTGAGTAATTACTCAAACTGTATTTAATAAAACCCAAGCAAAAGATCTGATGTTGCTTTTTCTCTTCCAAACAGTTCTTGCCCGGAAGCTTCCGCAGTCTTGCTTATCTTCTCATATAGTTTTGAGGAAACAATATACGTCTCCCTGTGTCCTCCCTTTGCCTTTCTCAATCCATAAACAATCTTCTAGTGAAATTTGCTACACAGCAGCAAATTGCAGATTGTGATGAATTGTAGGCTTCAGTGGTTTCTAGATGAAGTCAGTCTCTCCATTTTCTGGGACTTCTGTGAAATTGATTCCTTCAGATTTCCAATTTCAAAGCTGGATATTTCTGGTTATTAAATTTAGCATTCTTCAACAAAATTATCTCTTTATTGGGGTCACTATCACTCACTCAGCATTTCAGAGGTCAGTAACAGCCAATGAAAAAAGCTCAGTCTAATATACTTTCTAATTTAGCTATTTAGAACAAGGTTTCCTAGTTTAGGTTTTCATAAGCTTTGAGATTCACTCCAATAGTTAAAGAAGAAAATTTGAGGATTCCTAGAGTTAGAATATCTTCATCTGAAGGGCTTTGAGCAGAGACATTTAAGATGGAATATTTTCAGCAGGCTGTATATAGCATGTCGGGATTTATTCCACATCACAAAAGTTATTGAATTAGGCCTCACAGACACTGTATATCTCACAGGGTATCTAGTTCATATACATATATATATATGTATGTATATATTTTTCTCTGTTCTACTTAACATGTGGAATGAGTGGGAAGCAGGATTGCCACACATCTTAACAAAAAAGAAAAAAGAAAAAAGAAAAAGAGAAAACCCCAAAAAAACAAACAGATATTTTTCTCTTTCATACGTTGCATTTTCTATTCTTTCCTAAAGTCTCCCAGTTAATGCTGCATGTATAAGCATTCTTTCTGGATGCCATAAGATTCATGATTTTACCTCATGGTTTTGGAGCTACTTGCCTGGAACTGTTATACCAATATACTACCTTGCATTTGGGTAAATACCAGGGTTCCTAATATATTTTTCGTAATAACTTTACTCATAGCAGGCAAACTACAATTCTTAGGGGGGGAAGATATAGGAAACTTGAACGGTTGTTGATTATAGACAATTAGTCTCAGACTTACTGATATCTCTGTCTTGCTGAAGCCATGGGTCATCACTGAAAAATACCTGAGGTAGCAAGGTTAGATCACTGCAGATACATGTAGCAATTGTGCCTAAGTCATGTATGATTAGTTTAACCCATCTGGTGATTAGTTTAACCCATCTGGTTTCTGCAGTGATGCCAGTGTGTCAAAAGGACACTGGCTTACACTTTCACCTTGATGACTGCTTCTACTGAAAAGAGTGATCTGCGTTACGTTTCCAGATTGACTTAATGTGAGCAGATTTTGCAGAAGGGGAATTTGTCTGTACTTTCAATGCACGAATGATCTGTACAGTCTAAAAAGTATGTTATTAATAACATGGGTATCATGGGGCTGTCATTAGACATTATCAAGACCAAGAACATACTATATCATTCTTTTGTGTGTCCATATGGTTGCCCAGTATTCTCTCTCTATTGGATTATGCTTGATTTTGGCATCTGAAATCTATCTGGAACAATAAGATACAGGTTTCCAATCATGTCCATGTAATTGGAGGAGCACCATATCAAGACCATAGTTGTTGGCATCTGCTGAAGCATCTGTAGACTTAGAAACATCATAAAATGCCAGAACTGGGGATGTAGTCAACAGTCTTAAACTCACAAAGCACACTCTTGTTCTTTATCCCATGTATTTTCAGTGTCTGTTCTAAGCAGTTCATAAAAGAAGACTGGCCTTTTTAATGAGAGGTTAAGTATGAATTTGCTTCAAATTTTATCATGCTGATGAACCGTAGTAGTTCTGATACAATTTTATATGGTGGTATTTCAAATATAGTCTTGATTTTTCCTTTCTGCCTCCGTTCTACTTCATGTCTGTCACATATCCTGACAGACACAGCCTGTATTTTCCTGTGTAATTTTACTCCAGCAGCTTCACCCTCAAAATTTATGTTATCCCTAATGTTGCAATGTTTCTCAACTCCCAATAACGTACAATTATAATTATATACTCCCTTTAGGGGTTACAGGAACTCCTTTGGAATCATTCTGAGTTATATGTGATGCCAAACTGATAATGACATCTGAACGATGTCATCATTTCAGCATTGTCATGATGAAGTAGACCTTGCCTGAGTCTCTACCCACATCTTGCAAGGATATTGGTATATTGGTTGATTGTGAATTATATCTTTTTGCTGACAAGAACAGACCAAGAAGAGACAACTTATGTCTATTTGTGTGATATTTTCACTCTGACACGAAAGAAGCAAGCCAAGTATCAGCTATCCATAGCTCTCTACCATCCTACAAAGATCTCTTTTAAATTGTGGAAAATACAACTTTAGGAAAAACTTTGCACGAGAGAAACATATACTGCTTGGATTAATTGGATGAAACCACTTTTTCCTGAATTTGTCAGATTTCGCCAAACCAGACTTACCTCCTGTGTGCACTGTGCAAAACCTATTTGAAAGATTTACCTGCAGTGATATTATTGGGGGTGGGGGGGGAAACAACAGAACAAGATCTTTGCCTCAATAACCAAAGCAAATGTTGATTCAGTGTGTCATGTGTCTGTGCAGCTGAGCTTTTGACCACTACCCTGGGGTTCTTCAGTGTAGCCCTAGCTTTTTAGACTTTCTTTAAAAAAAAAAATAAAGACAAAAAAAAAACAAAGAGAGGATTTATTATCCATTGTTCTTAATGGAGACATCAGGAATTCCTTTCAGATTGCTTCCACATTTCTCCTGAGCTACACTGTAAATGATTTCAAATTGCTCATGGCCCAGACCTGTCTCACCTTTCTGCTGCTTAAAGCAAAGAGTCCAGCTGAAACTCCCAGGACCAGCCTGATTCCTCATTATCAAAGCAAAGTGGAAATTGCAGACACCTTCCTCAGGGAAGCCAGGACAAAGAAACCAAAACTGGCCTTGTCAGTATTAGCTTCTTTACATTTCAGCTGCTTACCTGTCCTCAATTTGCCTTGGCTTTTAACTGTAAGATTTCTGTGAGGCATATTTGTCAGTTCCTTACAATCCTACATATCAGATGCTCTCTGATGTGTTCATTCTTGTTGGTATCAAAGCCACAAAGCTTTCTGTATTCATTTTGAGACTATCTAAAGACTTAAATTACATCAGAATGTGCTTATCAAACATGTGAAGGGCAATGTCTTAGCATCACCTCCTTTTAGAAAGACAAATGGTTTATAAATATTTTCCACTTCACATTGGATGAACTGATGTGCTAACGTGTACATCATTACTCTTCATGTTGAAGCGTACTTCACTGCTCCTTGCGCTAAGTTTTCTGCAGCACTAATTTCACACATGCCATTTGATTATATTCACATCTGGAAATCCAGACAGCATTAATTATTTTATTAAATAATTAATTGATTGTATGGTGTCAGAAAACAGTATAGAAAGAGAGAAAAAGCTACTCTGTTTCACAGGTGTAACTTCTGTAGGCCAGTGGAGATGATGGGGACAGTGTTCAATGTGTCATAGTAGTCTTTCTTAAATAAATAATACCCCATGCCTCAGGGCTCTTCCTATAATTGTCATTATGCTCATACTTCTGGCCTTGTGAATTAGGAAATAAAACTTGCTTTATTGTATTTGTGTTTCTCCATCCTACCAAGTACTTATATTTCCCATGAGAACCAGAGTAACAAAGAATACAGGATTTGAGGGTACAAAAAAAATAAGGATGAAAGCTTCCCTCATCTCTCCTGCCAGTTGCTGAAGTAATTGTATTTTTATCAGAAATATGAAATCTGCCCCAGTTTATATGCCAACACATTGGCTGGAGCCTGTACCAAATTGTCAGTGTCGCGGTCATAGGGATCTCAGCACAAACTTAACAAACTACCAACAACCTCTCTCCACGGCATCACCCAGCAATGCCCAGAGTGGCCCCGTGGCTCTGCTACAAGTCTCACAGAAACATCCTTCCAAAATATGCTCCAGTGAGAACCTGCTCAGTGCTGGTAAGCATTCTCAGCTCTGCTGTCCGCAGTCAGGTGGAATGGACCTCACTGCCATTGCCACCCCTGCTGATCAGAAGATCCTGCTCCTTCGTAGGATTTACTCCTTTATAGGATTTACACCTTTATAGAGGGCACAAAAAAGCCACTGCCATCTCTGCTCTGCTTTGTTGATACTGTTGGTTTTGTCAGGTCTCTACCAATTTTGCCAAGGCCAGAACTGTGCCCTCAGCTCATCCAGCAGTAATCCTCCTTTCCTGCTGAGACCCAGATTCCAGCATCCAAGCAAAGCCAGCTTGCCTGTAGTCAGATTTACCTTCTGCATAGCATGCACCGTGCAGTAGTGCCCGCAGTCTTTCAGAAACAGGGTGCTGATAACAACACAGGATCTGTTGTGCATGTTGAAGTACAACCTAACTACAGTAAATAAATAAGTAAATAAATAAGGCTTTGAAGACAGTAACACTTAGTAAATATATGTATAAAAATACAAGGAAAGGTTGTAGGAGGTCTCCTGGTTCTTCCCAGCAGAGGGAGTAGGGAATTCCCTCCATCATTTCCTCTACTCATGGTGTGGAAATATGAGACTTTATATAATAAAAATACAATATAAATTAAATTGCAACAAGAGAGAAGAAAAGCTGTGTCATCTCTTTTATTTCTGTATGTATTAGCTTCCTACACAGGGTGTGTCACTCTTACAGACTTAACTGAATGTCTTTCTCGGGAAACTGGTTTCACTATTTGGATGTTATTATGCAACGCTGTAGGACTGGTATCTTTAGCAAAAATACCACAGATCATTTCAAAGGGTACTCACACTTTCCAATATACTATTTTGAGTCACATCCTTTTTTCAATCACTCAGCAGAATTGGCAACCGTAGTTTCTTTAAAAAGGAATCAAGAGTAGATCTGTTTTTGTGGCAACCTTGGCTCTTGGTAAAGAAGAAAGTGAGGGGAAATGATTCACAGGCTTTCTGATAAGTACAGAATGTCTGTAATGGTGCCATGTCATAAAGTGCATGATCATGGTGTTTAACACTACAAACATTTTCTCAGATTCTCTCACGATTACCATAATGCTCTGCTCTTAGATGGTGTTTTTCACCCATGCACTTCAGATTAAACAAAAAGATCCAGGTGAGGAAGTGGATGTGCAGCAGGAACAAGAGCCACAATTCGGGCACAACACTCAGGAAGTCACCAATACAGGATCACCCTAAGACCAGTGCAGTGCTCTCAGCCCCAGGCAGCACAGACAGCCTCCCACCCCATCCCCACCCAACAAATGCAGCCTAATGATAGCTCCCAAAGGAGAACCACAGAGAAGCAATCCTCTTCTTCTCTCCATGACAGTCTTTTAATAGTGACAACCCACCAGCTTTTCTTCCCAATGAAAGAAAATCTCAGCAAAGTTACATACCTTCTGTAACTCCCAGTAAATCAAAACCTACTCTGCAACACGTGTGGGAGTTCATTGCTGAAAGGAAAGAGCATCAACGCAGAGCTCAAAGGGATAACTGGCAGCTGTGTAGAGGCACATTTTCCTTCAGACTGAGACTGTCCTAATGTGAAAGGATCAAAATTTGGAAACCTCTCCAAACTTTATTCATAAGCTTAGGAACAGCAGCAGAAACTGAAATATTCTCATGCAGTAGTCAGAAATGGTTTCTTTCCAGGGTATTAATCAGTCAGCCTTAAAATATTTTAAAAGAAACCTATTATTAATTTGTGCTGTGGTAAATTTTAGAGTAGTGCTAATTGCTTAATATTAAAAGCCAAGAAAGTACAGTGGTTCACATTGCTAGGTTTTGTAATTATGGTGGGTTTTTTCCCTGAGAAAAAAATACTATGGCATCTTCTATTTTTATCAATTTCCTTTTGAAGTTTTTATTAACCCAGAGCACAAAGGTCCATCAGACAGTGCTCCCTAGCTGATAGTACGAAAGAATATTGAATGTGGTCTGACACAAATACTAGAGCTTGTTACCATTAGAAGCCCCAACTCTTTTAGCTGCTGAAGGGAAATGACAATATTCCCTACAAGTGTGCTGTCCCAAGGCTCTTTAATACACATACAACATGGCAGCACAGTGTCCTACTACTTTTTTGACTTCTTCCCTGGTATTTTACTCTCAGCCGTCCTACACAAGCCCAGAAGGATAGTCCAGGCCTTACATGCAAAATGTAATTCCTTTTCTACTTTCCCATATTAGCTTCCCCTGCTGCATTTGATCAAATATAAATTGGCCTCGGAATATTGATGGCTTGCCTTTAGTTTCTCCTGTTGTTGGTTTTTTGTTGGTTTTTTTTTTTTTGGTTTGTTTTTTTCTTTCAAAAACACATCCCGTACAAGTTCTAGCTCTTTCTCTGGTCAGGGTCTGGCAGTTTCAAAGAGAAGGCATGGCTTGCTGATAAGGGACTTCTCCATTTTGGCTGCTTCAGCACATGCCTACTCTATTTGTGGTATGGCAAGTGCTTTTCAGTTCTGACATTTCCCCAGCAAGGTCCTGAGACAGTCTAACCTTGGCAGTCAGTGCATAACCTGTCACCTATTTTGGTGGCACCAAATTTTGCAGCGCTTTTAATGTGGGTTTCTCTGGCTTTTTCCTCTTGACTGCCTCTGGTTTCTTGATAATGCATCTCTTTCCTTGATGCGTTTTCTTCCCTGCAGTTTCATTTCATGGCACTGTTTTGAAACAGATGCTCTGGCTACTTGCACAGTCAGTCCTGCCAGCTTCATGATTCTTCCTTGCTGTTTTTGACTGTAACCCTCAATTTACTAAGGCCTAATTGTAAGAGATAATGGGAAAAAAGACCGAGTAGGCAAAACATAAAATGTAATGTAAGACTTTCAGCATACATTTTCTACAGCATATTTGATTTTTCAGTAATAAGAATTTCTGGTCCCGTGCTTTTTATTTTGGATAGAATGGAAGCATAGCCTTTCTGTAACTTAGTTGAAATAAAACGAGCTATCTAGTAAGACAGAACCTCTGTGAAGAGAACTGAAAAATAGTCTTTTGTTCCTCATCTGCCCCTTAGTAAAGTGTTTTAGTTAGTTCTGTAATATCAGCACGGTTGTTTAAAGTGAAGTGCATAAATCTGTATTTTAAACCACAAACAGATTGTTTGCTTTATTTATAAAAATTATATATAATGTCAATAGTACTTCAGTGAGGACTCTATAGTTAGGATCTCTGAGTACCCAGCTATTAACGAGGTATCTCAGTATGTGATAGGTATCCAATTTTAGGCATTCAGATCTGACATTTTCAATTTTAATGTTAATTTTTAATTAGCATGAAAGTTTCCGATAAACACAACAGAAAATGAAGTAGTTATCTATGGGAAATTTATATTTGAAAAGTCCTTGGTTTTCAGCATTTGTGACTCTTTTTTTTTGTTTTAATTATAAGATGCCAGTACAATTGGATGTAAAATGAGATATGGTTTCCTAGAAGCAGAGTGGGTTAGCAAGCTTTTAGCAAAAACTGTCCGCTTCATATTTCTCCTTCTGTGAATTCCCTCTGTCTTCTAAGGAGGAGAAATTAGCTCTCTGGAGCTCAGTCAGTGATTTCCAGGAAAACAGACTGCTATGCCAGAGAACATCTTTGCTCAACAGTTTGCACTGGCCATTGGGATTCATGGTTCCTAATATTAAAGAATGTTCATTGTATATAAGACCATTTATTGGTCATAAGGCCATTCAGTGGTCATAAGGTGAGTACAGAAAGGCCACTGAGTATGCTTGTGTCGATGTAATATACAGAAAGCCTACCTAACCTTGGTGATTAGAGGTAACAATACTGAAAGACTCAAATGAAGAAATAAAACTGTATTTATTATTACTGGAATTACCTCTTGTGACAATATTTGTACCAATACAGGAAAAGCAGAAGAATTAGAGTGAGACAGACTTTCTCAGTGGGAACACCAAAGTTTAAGGCAGGAAGAAAGTGGCTCCATTTGTTTTAAGCTGTAGAAGTCCAAAGAATTATCTGAATACTATTGAGAATGTTCGTTAGGGCAAAATGGTTGATATGGTGAAATAAAACCACAGATAGCACCCAAGTTCATGTATTACTCAAAAATTCCTACACGAGTATGAATTTTCAAGATTATGCTTTGTGATGGGAAAATTTCTGTGAAATAAGAAAATATATAAAATTGTGAAATGTCATCTGTAACCCTCAGTATGTAAAACTCCTGTAGGTTTCATTAAGGTAGGTCAATTTTTCAGCAAGTCTGGAGAGATTGAAGACCTAAGAGTTTTATATTGTAAGGTTATTTACGCTCTAATAATTTAAGATAGGTAGTTAAGATAAGTTGGATGTTTTTGACCTCAAACAAAGAAAGTTCTTTTTTTTTTTTCTTTCTTTTTTTTTCTTTTTCACTGAGTTTTGGATTTCATTCAAAGCTGAAACTCATGGCAAAACTCCAGGGTCCTACTTTGTGTTTTCTTGACCTTGGGCTTGTTGTGTTAATATGTCATGTGACAGAGCAGTCTGTTATCAGGTTAACCTCCCAAAAATCCTGCAGCATTGCTTGATGATAAGCAAGTTACAAGGAAGAGCATTGCCACTCATCCATGAAAAAGGGAAATTAGAGGAGCCCTTTTTTATAGTGGCCAACCCCTTGGGCAGGCTACACTGGATTCAGGAATGCTGTACCGTGGCACAACAAGTGACTCCAATGAATGGAAGAATCCAGGCTGCAGAGGTCAAATCTGTATGCATGAAAAACAAATGAAAAGTTTACTCAAAAAGCTGGTGAGTGTAATGAACTGCAGTGTTTCGCTGAACTTTGCTTCATGCTGCATGTTCTTGTCAGAGGGAAGGGACTCAGTAGTTTCTTGGTGGGTGCAGACTGCAGAATCAACAGCTGCACCTGAGCTACCCCCAAACACTATGCCCTTACCTTTCAGATTAATTGGTCAATAGTAGATCTGCAAGCCAGATAGAAAAAGCTACAAACAGGCCTGGATGGTGGTGAATGCTTTACTATGCACAGGTCATGTTTGCCATGTTACTCATGCCATTGCAAATCACTGCAATTTTAAGTGCACTACGTTTTACTTTGAGATCTGGAACAATAGAAAATGTCAGGTTCAATTACGTGTTCTCAGATTTGATGTTTAAATGACCTTTTATAGCCACAGACACACTATTTTGATAGAGTCTGTAAAACACACATACAACATGAGATAGGAAAAGAGGAAGACATAAATGTCACACAATTGCACTCTGCACTCTGGCTGAAATTTCAGATTTTCACAAAACATCCACAATCAAACATCTAAAGTTTTCTATGGAGTCTCACAAAGGGTTAAGGCAGCTTGTTTGGCATTAGATATTTGTATAATGAGCTTTTACTGAAGTAATTAAAATTTGTTTATAATTAATACAGATGAATTGGTTTCTGCACAATAATAGTTAGGAGATTAACAAAGGCCACATTTTGGCAACAGGACTACATTCTTTTCCAAGTGCTGTGGGACTTTATCCAATGAATGTCTGTCCAATCCGGCTGATTCTTCAGAGATGCCATATGGCACTGCTATGCATTACAATTTTTTTTCTAAAAGGCAGCCATATGACATAACTGATCTTCAAAACGTTGTCAGAAGGCATTACCTAGGTAGGCTGCGAGCTGCTTTCCAAAAACTTAGCAAGCACAGGGGCTATTAATTATGAGCAAAAGAAATGTGCACACACACGCTGGAAAGTTGGCATCCTTTCCTCTCGAGTCACAGCTGAGCATCTCTTAAACTGCTCAAGCTAGGAAAGTGAAGACGGTTTTATCTTTTTTTAACTTTACACATCTTCCTCTAAAACATTAATGCAGCAATTTCACAATCAAGTTATCTCAGAAACGTCAGCACATCTGAACCCCGGTGCCTATGAATGTCTTATTTTACCAGCAGCATGTGTTCTTATACTAACTCCACTGCTTTCACTAGCACATTTTCTTAGATCAAGAAATTGTTGCCTTTCCACACCCTTACATATGTCCTCTGGAATCAAGATGATCCAAACCATCCTTGAAGCCAGCTATATTATTTGGTTTACATATGAGTTTGTTAATAATCATTTGCCTTCATGGAAAAGGGACTACAGGTCCCCATGTCTCCAATAGTTGGTATTAATGTTGCTGTGAACGACACTTGAAGAACTTTATTCTGCTCCTTCTTGCAACACGTGAGTTGCAGTATCACCATGAGTGGTTCATGCTTTTTCCTATTCTGTTTTTCAGCTCAACAGAAAAAACTATGCTCATTCTTCTCTGTAAAAGCTCCCAAGCACTTCAGCTCTCGCTGCTAGGGATCTAGCAAAGTGACACTCCTAAAACTTACCCTGAGGACCTTTGTGGTCACTAACAGGTCAGAAAATTCATACAAAACTGGAAACATGCTATGGCTCTGTGTGTATTGTGACCCTATTGTGGCATCTATTTTCAAACAGCTCTTCCAATGTATTTTTGCATGCAGACAAGCTTTTTTTTTTTTTTTTGCCTAAAGAGGAAATGATTGCTCATGTGTTTACTTAGGGGTTGGAATAGCACATAGGCCTCTTTTATCCATGTGTGCAGTCCTCCTCTTCCTGATCCTTTAAGCATTTGGGCACGTCTGCAGTCAAATTTGCTGTGTGCTTTTTATTATTTTTTTTTTTTAAATGTGAGATGAACTGTAACAATTACTGACTGCTCTGAGTGGACATGTTATATCGCTGTTGTCCACACTGCCATATGACTTCTGCTTAGGATGGTGCTATTTTAGTGAATTCCAATTATAGATTCCATACTACACTCTTCAGCTGGTGTGCTATACTTCATTTTATTTTCTGCTGCAGGAATCAAACAGCAGATAGCAAAATTTGGAGTCAAATTAAATTACTATTGTTTCTCTTCTTTCATACCGCTCTTTGGATATTGTCTAGCTGTGTGCACTAGTATGTTATTCTTCTAGTGATTAGTAAAAACAGGCTTCTGCAAGGATATCAAGAAGTCATAAAAGGGATTACAGAAGCCAGGTACGATCTCAAAAAGAGGAAGCTAATGTCAAAAATCCCACACACAGAACTTGTTTTGAGGTGACTTTATACTTTGCACATCGGTCAATGGCAAAGGATTGCTGTGATTTGTGTTGCACATCTGGTGACAGAAGCACTGAGTGCTGAAGTGTGCTTTTCTAATGGGTTCCTGGAGCACTGGATGTCTCATCTGCATTGCTTCAGCTATCTGAGACCTTGAAACTTCTCATAGCTCAGTACATAGGTGAGGAGTTCAATGCTGATAGAATAGGTTGCAACATGTATGTAAAGAATTTATCAAGATGATGCTGGATCACAAGACAGTATACCACACAGAAGGCTTTTAATAATATTTAACGATTTGTGTTCCGAAAATGTCAGTGGCAATGCGTGAAGTATCTATGCTTTCCTTTTGCTCCTTGCACTACCATTGTGAATTCATAAATGGAAAGAGTTTCTTCTTCATGGTGTTCGAAAGCCAGGCTAATGACTGCTTGGATAGCACAACCATATTGATAGCCACTGCTCTGAAGTTCATCACTTTTCATTTACTGAACATTTTCTGCAGCGAGAAATGGAAAAATTGTTCCCTTGGTCTATATGGGCATTGCTATTCAATCAGCATGTGTGAAAGGTGTGGCTTCCCTCGGGAAGATTTTCCTGTTCATCTCGATGGGACAACAGAACTGTTTCACTCACCCTGAATATTTGTAGAAGAACACAATGCATGTTTGTGAGACTAGAGGGAAAAGACTGACTTTTAACCTTGCATTTTCTAGCCCAGGTGGAGATGCCTACTCAAGATACTACTTAGAAACCTGGAGTCAGGCATTTACCAGGCTCCAAGCTGGAAGCTGGTGACATCTGTGAGCACTATGTGTTTTAATGCTTTTTTTTTCTCATGATTGCAGCACATTACAATAATGTATCATTGTCATGATGCTTGCACCTATTAATGCTTCTTATGTGTGTTTTAGTGTGATGTAACATATGTGAGCATTTGAAGAGCGCATGTTTGGACTTTAATGTCGTGCCTGGCAAGGTGCAGTGAAAGCTGTGGAATTAATAAAAAGGTTTGAGAATAAAAACAGAGTAGGTGGTCATTTCTATTGACCAATGAATATTCAACAAATCATGAATGCACATGTTTCTAACTACGTCAACAATTAAAGAAGTGTCAGATAGACACAATAATTTAGAAAGTTATAAAGTATAAAGAGAACAGAAGTGTTTTTCTCTTAAAAACATGCATGTGTTCTCTGTATTGTGGCTGCTGGTAAAATATATCTCTTTTTGGCTGGATTTGCTGTGTCCAGAATTTCCTTTATTATTTTCTGCTGCAGCCTCCTCATGAAAGGATTTCTTTAGGGGTGATGCAGTGAATGGTGTGTTCAAGAATGCACGTGCTTCAGAGACAAAAGCCTGAAGGGGACACACAGATGACAGCAGAGTCACAGAAGAGAGAGCTTGCAGCTGCCATGTTCTTGAGAGCACGTGGACATCCAGCCCAGACATGTTGCCCAGGAAAATGGACTGTTTTGCTGTGGTGTCCTGTTTGCTCCTTGTCCTGCTCTGTGAGCCCTGGGTGAGCGTTTTTTCTGAATCAGGATACATCGTGGGCTTTAAACAGGGAGTTCTTCAACACAAGAATATATTGACTGTAACAGCTGTTTCTTAAGTCTTAAAAGTTTACCATGAAAGCAAGAATTAAGGCAGATTTATGAATATGTTATTTTTAACTTCTCTTTGGGATAAAAACATATTGAGAATATATGCAGTAAAACTCCTTATGAAAAGTAGTTACTTGACATGTAAAAGACACACTCTCCAAAGTTTAAGAACTTGTTATTTTTCATAATACAAAAGCAATTAGAATACATTACGAGCAAATGTCAAACCATATCCTTGAGCTGAAGTGATGCTGATTTACAGAAATTTTAAATACATCTTGAACTGATAAACTTTTTCCATTTATACAATTGAAAGACATTTGAAACAACCAAGCCAAATCATTCTTAACTTCAAAAAATTCTTTTCCTTACTTTTTTTTTTTTTACTTTTTTCTTTTTTTTTTTTTTTTCTGGTGCCAAGTTTCATCTTGGAGGGAACTTTTATAGCTGATTTAAAACACCATAAAAGAAGATTTATAATGGAAATCTCTACCCTTACTATAACAACATTAGCGGGTGCCAGCCTCTAACAAAAGTCCATACTCTGCCATGATGTACTGAAAGTAGTGTGAATAGAATGTCATTATTTGAAGTGAGAGGAAATGAAATTCAATTCATCCACCTTAATAGAATAGTCTTATACTTAAGAGATAATGCCAGTAGAATAGAACATTGTCACAGGAAAATTAACTGCTGCTGCTTCTACAGGAACACCAGGGCAAAGCTGAGGTACTTAAAATGAATTTGGGGCTAAGCTTATGGTTGCTTTTGAAATGGGAAATCCTATGTGTCAATGTTCTGCTATACAGACATCTTGTTTATCCTGAAGTGCAGCAGAATCACAGGACCAGGGATACTTATTCCTGAGGCAATGGTAGCTTGTGAGGTCTCTATCTCTCTGACCCATTCCAGCTGTTGGCCCTCTCTCCAGCTGTAGTGTGCTTTCCTTTCTTGTCAGTTAGTTGGTGATCAGTGCATTGGTCTGGGCTTAAAAGTGCTTTCATCCTGAATGTGCTTTTTTTTTTTCTTTCTTTTTTTTTCTTTCTTTTTTTTTTTTTTTTTTGGGGGGGGGGGGAAAAAAAAAAAAAGAAATTTTGTGTCCCCAATTTCCAGGCCTGGTTCCTAACACAGCTTCAGAAATTACCGTGTTGACACAACTGCCAAGGCTCAGTGTGGGATGGGGAAATGAGACAAGCAGGGACAGGAAAGCCTTCAGCCATTAGCATAGCCTCCAAAGTCAGCAGTGATGAAGTGACAGCCCCACTGACAGATGCAGATGGGGTCACCTACCCTGGCACTGTCTGTTGTGGTGGTGATGCTTTCTTCAGTTGCTGACCTCCAGTTTCTGTTTGCACACACCAGCACTCTGACAGGTAGTGCTGGAAGAAGCCCAAGGTGCACTCCCTCTGCTCCTCTTTGTACAAGAGTTGTGCACTGAGGACAGGTACAAAACTTTTCATCCGGGTGTTGAATTCTGTCTTGGGACATTTAATCCAAGTCTGAATAGCACTGAGATTTTGGGGTGTAGAAGTGAAGGTGGTGTGATTTCAGTTCTGTCACCAACTGCCACCATGCCATCCCTGCAGAGGGTGGAGAAAGACACTGCAGGCATTAATCTGTGATGGGTAAGGGGCAGAGGTTTTCCATACCTGCCTTCCCTGTACTTACCTCACTGTTCTGCTCCTCACAATGGTGTTTTGAGCTGTATGGATACTGACCAAAGGGGGGAACAAAGCATTTTTGCCTTGCTATGTCATATATTTAATGTACTATTTATAAGCCATCAGGTTGTTTTAAATGGTATATTCTTTCATTACACAGACCACTTTTGCACTACAGCATTCATTAACACAGGTCTACTCCTTTCCCTGTGAACAGTATGGCGAGTAATTCCCCTGAAGTGAATGAGTCTTAATACACATTAAGAGTGGCAAAATTCAGCTCATGATGATTAACCTGAATGAAACCAATTTTATATCATATATTCCATTTATTTTAAGGCCAGAAAGGACCATCATGATAATCTAATCTATCTTCTTGTGTTACACAGGCCACAGAATTTCACTAGATGATTGCTGCATATAGCTCAATAACCTGTAGTCGAGCCAGACTACATTATTTCTCTTAAGATATGCAGATCATGTTCCACATGGTGAAGACTTACCACATACCTGAAAAATTTCTGCCAATATTCAATTAAACTCCAGCAAAATTAAACTCAAGCAGAATGAAAATTTCTACTATGACATATAGATATTGCTGAGGTTCTTACCTTCAGCATTCTGAGCTCTGTCAAGAATGACTTCTTTCTGTAATAATAAAAAGTTTCAATACAAATGACAGCTAGTATAGGAAAAGTCATTTTCTGTTGCCTATTTCCAGGCCTAGTTCCTAACACAGCTCAAACATACTTTCCTCTGCCACGTTGTTAAAAACTAATTGAAAGTTTGTTTATCTTTAGTTACCAATGAACATAGAACTTTATGTCTTAATAACTGCAGTAATTTACAAACATCTGCAAATAACCTGTTGTTGGTTTATTTTCCATGATTTTTGGCACTGCTCTCAAACATTTCTTTCTTCAGACAGTAAAAGCATCATGAGACTAAGCAGTGCACTGGAATTTGTGTTTCTGCAGAATGTTTCTAGGTGTGCTTGCCAGAGTAAAAGTTCAAACTCATGCAACCCAGTTTTGTTTGGGAAGTAGTGTGTCAGGGCGCAGAGCGCAAGGTCTTGCTACCCATCAAGTGAAAGGCTGCAGGTTGGGAGAACTGGGTTGCTGCCTTGCAGTTTCTCCCCTCTGGAGATCTTTTCCTAGAAAGCTTCTTGAAGAGGTTTTGCAAAAGCCTACTTTCATTTCCTCCAGGGAAGTTACTCTGAAGCTACTAGACCTGGAGCAGCCAGTCTGGGCTACAACGACATCTCCTAGGAAGTTGCTCTAGTAAGTAAAACAGTAACAAACAGACAAAATGTTCCTGATATTCCTTCCTCAGACATTATTTTACATGAGCCCATTTCCGCTACAGTGATCAAAAACCAGCAACAGTACAAGAAGAATTAAGCCTGAGATGCTAAACAGTTGAGATTAAAATGCAAATAAGAAATATGCCAGCCAACTAAGCATTGAAGACGAGAGACTGATATTTACATTTCCTGGCTTCAATCTCCAATAATTATTAGTGCAGTGGCAACACATCAGATAAAAGAGTGTTGAGTCACATCATTTTGATAATAATACTTAGCAATTTTAAGTTGTCTGGGCAATAAAATATACATCTTTGTTAGTCCGCAGACCATTCGAGGACAATGGGTGCAAAGATAATTTCCTTTTCCTTCTGTGTGAGGAACAGGTGAGTTGACTAGGACTTTTTTGGCTGGGGAAAAAAACCCCAGTTACTACAGAGAAGGAGAGTAACAGGGGCATCACATGAAACAACAGGTTCAAAACAGGCAAATGAATGTGGTCTTTCATACAGTTTGTGCTTAAGTAGAATTCCAGATCACGGAATGAATGTGAAAACTTCACATGCATCCATGTCTGATGCATTAAGGTGTGATTAAAAAGTGGAAAAAATCATGGTAGAAAACCACAGAAGGCTATTCAATTTAAGTACTATAGCTTCATCTCAAAATGCTCTTTAGATACAGATTTTTGGAGTCTAGGAACATATTCTGAGATGATACCACTGTATGTGCCATGTTTTCCTTTTCCTCTTCAAGCAACTGTCTAACTGAGCTTACTCTCAAGGAACTGACTACTGGGTAAAATGGACTTTCATTCTGAACTGATAAAGCTATTGTTATTTTCTTTATTCAGACCTGAATGGTAAATCAAAGTTATAAAGAACATAAAACTAGGAGAATTTAAATGCTCTTTCTGTTTAGATTGGTCAAGAGATCACTATTACAGGCGATGCATTTTTTTGGATGTGTGACTCAATCTCAGTCTAGCCTTTCAGAGCCACTGTCTAAGTCAGAATTGCCATAAATACATCACCGTATGTAAAACAATCGGCCCCCGCTCATTTGTCAAAAGACTTGAAATTATGGATGAGATATCTTCCTTTATCTGAGAAACCTCCTAGATATGTGATTTGGAGACAGGCAATTACTAGTCTAACAGGGCAAGAACAGTTACAAAGTTAATTACCTGTGATTATCTTACAAAAGGTGGTGATTATATAGCTGAATGACAAAAGAAGAGTGTTCACGAAGACAAAACCACACGATACCATAAACTGATAAAAACAGGGCCACCCATTGTTAAATTAGAAATAGCCCACTTTAGTTTATATTTCTATTACAATAACTCCTTCCCCACTCTCCTAAACCTCCCTGCTTTTTCTCAAAGGAACCACTAACCCCATGAAAAAGCTACCATTCTTCCCTTCCTTAAAGCTCTGGTTTTGCCTGTAAAGTTTCACTGAGAATTTTAAGGATTGCTAAAGTCAGAGCCAACACGAGGTACTGCGAGGAAAAGGGCAGTCGGTATCACGCGATCTCCTCCCTGAGTTTCTCTGCACATCTACCTAAATCCTCTTGACGTTATCATACCTACTTGATACATCTTTTAGCATGCTGAATAATGAAAATAGTCAATTGGGTGATGTTTAGCTGCTGAATAGCAAGTCTGAATCCTCTTCCCAGTCCTAGCCTTGCACCATTTGTGGTGACAGTGGCGGGAGTATGAATGCAACAAAGTTTCTGAAGAATTTGCTTCCCCCAAAAAATCCCCACAGAACCACGCTCATGGGATTAGGTTCCCTGATAAATTCTGTCTATGGGAAATTTTACTTGTTCTATGCAACAGCTCACCCTTAGACAAACTCCCTTTGAAATCTCACAAACATTTTGCCTTCTCTGGGATTTTTGCTTCAGTCCGTGAATCAGTTTTCTTCTCTCCTCAACATTTATCATTTTGCTAATCACAGGTTCATGTGTTAGCCGTGTTAGCTGGTTGCCTAATGGGAAAATTCCTTATTCATAAACACCGTGTTAGCACTCCTTTGGGTTTCCTTAACACTTGTGTGAACAAAGGTTTTATTATACAGTTATTAATAGGATTCCAAATTCATGCCTGTAATCTGATGGTCTTCAAAGCATCCTTGGGACTTCTCAGAAAGATGCCCGTGATGTAATCAGGAAGAACAGCAGAGGCGTGTTCCTCACATTCATGGACAAAACTTTCATGAATGCATTTGAATGACCAACACATAGAGGGGACTCTCTTGTATCTGAGACCTGAAAATATTCTAGCCATAGTTTGGACACAGGGAATTAAATAAGGCAATATAATTGGGCCATACCATTCAAGACAGGAGTGTATAAGCATAAGTGTGCTGGATGCTACCATGTTTGGAAGCCTGTGATGGAAACAAACAAAAAAAATTTAAAATACATCTCCAGCTCTAAAATAAGTGGCAGAGATTTAAAGTTTGCTATCAAAGTGTGTAACTGCTCATCATGGAGGTAAATGAATGATCCTTCCTTCTTTGGCCCAGTTTCCAGAGCTGTCTGTTGAAGGTGGTGGCTGCATAACCCCTTAGTCAAGACAGGGAGTGTGCAAAGCTCCCAAACCTTGGGTGTAAATACCCTACACACACTGCACTCAAATTTTTACAGTTGCTCCAATCTACCTGCTGTCCCCTCTCTGATATGTTGCTGTGCTATATGCCAGTGGATGACGATCCAAACAGATTCTTAGGAAAACTAGTTCACAGAGGACTACTGAAAGTGCAGCTTCTGGCACAACATCTCCTGAAAGGCAACACTTTGGAGATGGGGAGCACCCGATACCTGGGGAAGGAAGCATCACTTGACACTCCCTGCACCTCTGCTCTTGCCCTGAGCACCACAACTGGCCCCTGCCCAGCGTACCACCTTCCTGGCTGGAAACTGAAGGGACACAATGGTGAGGCTTGGTAAGCAGTTGGGGAAAGAATGAGCTGAGCCAATGCTGACGCCAGCCCTGCTGCACTGTCTTCCTGCTGATTTCAGTGGGTGTTGGATGCGTGTCTTTGAAGGGCAAATTTACCTCCAGCTTAATAAGCACGATAAGTCATAGATTTGCTGGGAGCAGGAGCAGAAGCCCTCCCGCATCTGTTAGCACATTATTAGCACAGCTTGTTATGGGGCCTCACGTGATGCAGCCCTGGTTGCAGGACGCAATTATGGATGAATTCCTGTTCTGCCTCCCCCACTGACTCAGCAGCACAGCTGGAGCCAGCCATAGTCACGTTGCAGGAGGTGAAAGGTACTCTGAATTATAGATTGCCTTTGACCTTTTTTGGTTTAAATTAAGGATAACATCCAGGAAAGTGCCTCCAGCCAGGACACTGCTTAAACATATGCTTAACTTCCACCAGGGGCTGATGCTCATCAATAGAGATGAAACGCTTGTTCACAGTACAGTGTGTGTGGAGATGCTACCCCTATGATGGTTAAATACCTTTCCAAAGAGAAGTGTAAATGATGGCTTCCTATAAAAATGGCAACCAACATAGCTTTTAAAATCCAGAAACACCATCAAACCTATGAAAATATTCACTTAAAATTCAGAGCAGATGTTGAATTTCAGCCACAGCGTATTAGCTATATTAAAGGGGAGTACTATGAAAATTACATAACTTTTAAAAGATAAAAGAAACAAAGGCTGTTAATGAAGAAAATTAAAACTAGGTACGAATATGCCATCTATCTGAACAGACAAGCTCTCTTACAAACCCACAAAGAAGAACTTAAGGTCAACTTAGTGTCTTTTCATCAGAGTGTTTTCTATGATAACTTTGTAAGTGCTCTTAATATATAACAAATAATCTCAGGGCAAAGATCTGTTTCAAGGAGATATGATTGATGACCTATCATCCCTAATTCACTGTTTATACTCGTAGTGAGCCTATTGGGAAAATACCTCATTCATCAGGGTATTAGTGAATTCAACCAACGTATGGCACCTTCATTTTAACAAACTAAAGGAGAAAAGCTAAATGGGGGAAAATTGACAACCATCTCTGATTCTATGATAATGCAATTAGGCTGCTCCTCTCCAGAGCTTTTGCTAATTCACAAAACAGCTTCAGTCGGCAGGTCATAAATATATGATCATTTTTCACACTTTGAAAAGTAATGATGCCTTGACATAAATCAATAAATCTTGGTGAAGTCATTTATACTTTTGTGTTGTGCATACAGATCAGTTTTAAACCAACTATGTATTAAATTTGACTTGCATATAGTCTTTGTTTACAAAAAGCTGATTTTGTAAAAGCTTCTGCGATCCTTACATTCCCAGAACTCAAACTGAAATCACTGCCCATTTTCAGGACCCAGCAATCCTAGACCAGACCTTATGGCTCTTAGTATCTTTCCTGTCTGATCGAGATGTAAAAGGAAGGAAGTGTCAGAGAGTAATGAAGCAAAATATCATTCTCACTTTTTCACTTCTCACTTGGCTTTGGACTTCCTTCTAAAAATAAACTGGGGGTTTCCCACTAAATACTGACATTCCTGTTGTTCATTTAAGCAAGTTTTTACTCTATACCTCCAGTCCTCTCAGGGGGAGGACAAGTGTTAGACTTTCCATTACGCTCTGCAATGTTGCTATGAGGAAGAAAAGGAAACAGTACAAGAAGAAAGGTTATCGGAGTGTCAAAACTTGCCCTTTAGTCTTAGGACAGATGCAAGAAGAACCACAACCAATGGCTGCACTGAGCATCACCACGTGTCTCATTTGGTAAAAAATTTAAATCCTGATGATCTTTTTAACGCAGTCTGTTTTCTCATAGGATTCTGAAATAATACATATTTAAGGCAAATACAACAAACCCCTGAATATCTGTGTATGCCAATGTGAGTAACGAATGTCACCGTTCTGTAACATATGAGAATTATCACCTCTGCCTCCTAAGGTTTGTGGTTAATAACTGAATAAACCCCAAATATGTTCCTTATGTCATAAGTATGGTAGAATTTTACCTGAGGCAGACCTATGTAAAGATAACCAATAAAATTTAAATGCTAGCCACTGATTCAGTGATAAAACTGCTTTGCACAAGTTAGCAAAACATCAATCACATTGTACGCTCTCCATATACATTCAGAAGCATACAAATTCACAAATAAGTACTACAGTACATGAAGGGATGATCCTGAATGATCCACAGTAGATGTGCAGGCTGATAAATACCTCAGGTAGATGCTGCTGTTTGCCTTGTTATTAAAATATCTACACATTGACTATTTGTAGCAGTTATCCTGTATGGAATAGAAGGTTTTGCTTTCTATACCTGAAATACTTGACAATTTTGCAGCATGCAAAGAGAAATGACACTAAATCACAAGTGTACCTGCTGTGCTGTCATTTTCATTAGGGTACCTTGTTTAGTTTATTCACCGCTGCTTGTTCTTTAAGAAAGTGGTTTTCTAATAGGGATGGACAAAACCCCCAGATGTATCCAGGGACTGAGGAGAAAAATATGGCTTTAAGTTGAGAACAAAACCAAAATGGCATTGGGATTGTTCACAACTCCAGTTAAATCACTGTGAATTGCTGATTAAAATAAATACAGTGCTGAAAATTGTTTTTGTAGTCTCTGCGTATTCTCTGCCCTGTCTCCAGTATTTGATCTCTATTATGATAAGTAGCCAGCTTGTGATACATGATGCAACTAAGCCAAATGCATACAGTACATGGCTGAAAATGAAACAATGCACTGAAGTGCGAGCTCCCATGTTTATGTAATTCATGTTTCACAGGCTTCAGTAATAAGCTAATAATATTTTAAACGAAGACAGGATGTATTTTTGTAACAAGCATTAAATACCGCATTAAGAAATGGTACTTCAGTAGTCACTTTAAACAGTGTTAGTTTTCAGTCACTTGTTCTGAAATATGTGTTTTCTTAAAATGCTGAGGACTGGATCTTAAACGTCTAAAGAAAATTAGAGGGAATTTGTCATGTTTTTTTAAGGGTACATGATTTTCTCAGTCAGTGCCAGGTGAGAATCTAGTCTGTCACATGTCCCCCTGATGTTTTATGCTCAGCCCCATGATTTTTTAATTTCAAGGGAGCAAGAAAAAGTGCTTCAATAATTGTGTCACTGGCCTGCTTACCAAAATTGTCTGTAACAAGCCCCCCCCGCCCCACATCTATAACTGCATCATCTTCTGTCAGCTTAACCTGGTTTCCAGACCTGCTGAAGGTGTGGCATGCATTTTGTGAAGGTTCTTACAAGGAAAATATTTGGATTAATGATATAATTTAGTGGCAATTTAGTGACAGTAGGTCTCAGTAGAGTGACAATGGGATTGAAAAAGTAAACCAGTGGGATATACTTGATTGTGGCTGTTGGGCGGGCAGCAGGGAAGCTGCAGGGGTCACACTGATTGGCATTGTCACTTTCTCCATTCATCAAGCAAGGCCAGACTTCCCAAATCATTTACCAGATGGGGCAGCTCGTCAGTTTAAACACCTGATATGAAGCCATCCGTCATCTGATAACATGATCGTTGGGCTGCAGCTGGCTCAGTGCTCTGCAGCCTGAGTGCACATGTGATGGACTGGAGCCAGGGAAGCAGGCTTAGCAGTGCTGCACTCCCCTGATAGGATTTGCAGCCCTCCACTGGACCATGGAACAGGTGGAGACGGAGAGAGAATGAAAAAATTACCATGTGTTGCAGGGATTAGAGAGCACACACTTACCACTCCACTTGAATACCAATCAAAGGACAACCTTGAGCCAGACGAATTTAAAGCCATCCGTGATGTAATATAGAGAATATAGGTTCTCGCATACGTGATATAGCTTCATTTTCCTGCAAGGTTTTGGACTGATACCTGGCAATACTGTAATTTGCCTTTCGTTTTCTACTATGGAAGAGAGAACAGATATTTGGAAATGTGGGCTCTTTTTTTTCATATATTTTTTAAATTATTCGTATTTTTTTCCCAAAGGACATCTTAAAATTGGCCATATCTTAAAAAAAAATTATTTTTTATATATATATTTGTAGGAACTGACTACATATCCTATTAGTTTTGCTTATCAAGACAAAAGAGAAAAAGGAGGGAGAAGAAGTACTACAAATTAAAAATATGATGATGTTTGCTGAAAGCTGGTCCCACTCCCAGAATCCCCCAGTTATTGAAATGCTCAGATCTCCCTGATTTCAAAGGGATTAGATGACTGAATGGCTTTGAGGATCTATCTTTTAGTGTCTTCTCTAGGGCCATACTTCAAGTCCTTAGAGTGCTACTGACTTCAAGTCAGTAGACACCATAACTTTGATCTCAGAAAAATTCCTCCTGGAAAATCACTTTGGGGTAGATCCTGCACTGCAATGTTAACAGGTACATTAAATGGTTTTAATGCACACTGATACCTTCAAGACAGTGATCTGATCTTCTGTCCCACGTAATATTCACAACCCTCCTCAAGGGTTTCAACATGACAGGGTTTTTTTTTTTGCAGAAGTGTGTACCGGTTATCTCTGTTTTGGTACACACATCCAGGGTGTATGCCTCCTCCTCAGAGCACAAGTCTCTGCAGTCCTCCTCCTCCTCCTCTCAGCCGGATCCATGTTTGGTGTGGAAGACCAGAAACAGCATTTTAGTGGACAGCTTCTTGGTGCAGGGACTAGCACCCTCCTGCAGCAAGCTGGGGGCTAAACTGGGCTCCTTCACTGCAAGGCAGCTCTCTCTCCCCATGGTTCTAATTACAACAGTAATTTGTCCTTCCCCTAAAGACTAATGTCTGTAGAAGCAGTGTGTCCCTTGGTCTTCAGGATCTGACACTGCTTCAGCCAAACTCTCCAGGAATAAAGACTCATGAACCTGCTTGTGGTGTTGGTGATGCAGTTGATTATTCCAGGATGGAGACAAGAGGGAACTCACCCCTCTGTAGGATACATATGGTCAAGGACAGGATGCAAAATGTGCATTATCAGTGTGTCTATGCCTTTTCCTTTAAAGACAATCTCTTGTGCAAAATTCTTCCCTTGACTGTGCTTTTTCCTTCCTGAAAATGATTGCCTGTGGAAGATCTGCCTTTTGGGTGTAGATTTATTTTCTTTCGCTTCTGGTCAGATACTCAGAGTTGTTCATGAAGCATTTTTTGTTGTTTGAATTGTTCCTTTACTTTTATAATTTTATTTTAGGCTTTGCTACAATTCTGTGAAATGAACTAAATACAAGGTTATGTTTTTGGGGGCTTTTTTTTTTCCCCCCAAACAAAGGCAAAGGAGACATCACCACTTCACTTAAAAGGTTTCATGTCCCCTTGGGAATTAAACTGCAGTTGCAGTGTGAAATGACTGACTTCTTTTGTGGGAAGGAGACATTGTTTTGTCCAAAACTCATTACCCAGCTGTAAACACTTAGAAGCTTCGGAGATGCTATAGTCTATATTTGTGGTTAATGGAATAAACTGTAAGTTAAAAGGTTGTCATTTGTTCATTATATACCTTCTTTTGCCTGACTTTCTTTTTGATAAATACTTTATACTTGTACCTGGTTAGAGAAATTCTGCTTCCTTTTCCATTTCAATTAATGCATTTTTTCTAAGGTTGATAATAGGGGACTGTTCTGGGGTATAAGGAGACTTTAAAAGATATGCAAAAATTGTATTTAGAGATACAGCATTAGAAAAGTGAAAACATGTAAAATGGAGGAAATACACAGGAAATACACCAATTTCCAGAACTAGTCAGATATTCGCAGACATATAAAGAGATCCCTTGTTCCAGCAGAAAAGTTCAGCAGAAACCAGAGAGACTCATTAGCACAAATGATTCATGCTTTTTTAGAGATGAAACAAAAGGGGCTATGCTGGCAATGTACCTTTAAATCTGTTTCTTTTGCCAACTGGTTTTATCTATCTGTAGAATAAAAATTAGCAACTTCTAACAATAAATAGGCTATTTTATGTGAGGAAGCATGACTTTACTCCTAGCATAAAAATAGGGAAGCTGGGGCAGATGAAGTGAGTTAATATACCTGTGAGGATTAAATCAGGCAATGCTCAGAACTCAGGTTTGGTTTTAAGCTGTAAGAAAGGCTTTGTTTTGTTTTGTTTGGCATTTTTTTGGGGTTAATATTTTTTTCCTGGTTCAGCTTGTTTTTTCTCCCTTTTAATATAGCAGCTAAATAATACCCACAGGTGAATTACTTACAGATGACTTGCAAAGAAAACTTAGCCTGCTGATAATAGGAATAACATGGGTTGTTATAGATGCCATGGTGTGTGGAAATACAGAGTAAGAAAATAAGATATAAATTATAAAATGTGGTAAATAGTGACAGAGGATTGTTTTCCATGAAAATTTGCACATGCGTTTAAGAGAGCATCATCTATAGTTTTTATGGGTACATTTAGCTGCCTGAATTGCCTATGTGTTACATTTATTTGGAAGCAAATAGCTGAATTAATTTAATTTCAGTTGTCTTTATTTTAATTTGTAGGTGATAAATAAGTAATTCTCCCAAACACCAGCAGGTATTGAAATGGAAACCCAGTTTTGAGAAGTAGACAAAACAGGGAAAATGTGAAGCCTTGTAACTAGCTACCTCTAAACACAAGTCATCCCAGGTTTTCAAATCCATTTCTCACATCTTTTGGTTCTTCAACCACCTCCCACTGAAATGAATGGGAGCTTTTCCCCCTAGATCCTGAAGATGAACTGAGTCCTTTCTATACAGCACCCTGGAGAAATATAAGAATAAAACCCAATAATAATACTAGTTGTCATGGATGCACAGAAAAAAAATTGTAGAAGATGTCCAGAACACTTAAAGTGACATATTTGCATGTCTTCTCATCATCTTTAACACAGAAGTAAAATTTATGTCTTGCTGATAACCTTGGTGCCAAAATGTCAGATATTCTCTTTTTTATTCTCCTTTCTTTTGCAGCAAAAAAAAAAAAAGAAAAAAAAAAAAAAGAAAAAGCTTTACAATCCTCATATGTAAATTCTATAAGCTTTACTGTTCTCCTCAGGTGTGCATGCCAAGTTTTCATTATGAAGGCTCCCTGCTGTGAAAAAAAGGTACATTTTCACTTTCATGTGTCTGTTCCTTTGTGGTAGAAAGGCTTGAAACATTAATGAGTAAACTAAACTAAAACTGTACAGACATTCCTGCAGGAAATTGGGTAAGTTTCTGATTCTGAGGGGAAGAAATTCAACTAGGTCAATAAAATCGTGTGATTTTGACACTGTGAAGTCAGTTGTCACTAAGGAGTTACCCATGCTATTTTTATTCATGTTAATGGCATTTTATGCCCTGGTGTTTTGTTTTGAAGATTTTTATCCCACTGAACCAGAAGAAAAGAAAGAGAGAAAGAAAGAGAGAAAGAAAGAGAGAAAGAAAGAGGGAAAGAGAGAGAGAAAGAGAGAAAGAGAGAAAGAAAGAGAGAAAGAGAGAAAGAGAGAAAGAAAGAAAGAAAGAAAGAAAGAAAGAAAGAAAGAAAGAAAGAAA
>JANVCC010000072.1:503706-547951 GCA_025345505.1 Todiramphus chloris collaris
AAGAAAAGAAAGAAAGAAAGAAAGAAAGAAAGAAAGAAAGAAAGAAAGAAAGAAAGAAAGAAAGAAAGAAAGAAAGAAAGAAAGAAAGAAAGAAAGAAAGAAAGAAAGAAAGAAAGAAAGAAAGAAAGATTTCTTCACAAGTTCATATCATCTACTGGTATCTGTATGACTTTTTGCTTTCTCAAACCATTTTACGAAGTCATATATTATACTGCATTGACTTACGTTATCAGATGAAGCATTAGGGGCAGTTATGATATCTTTACTAAACCATCTTTATTTATGGCTGCAAACCACTGTACAATAGGTTAAATGGGTGTGGTAGTGACAACATATCTTTGAGTTCAATGTATATATCAATACTTTTAGACATGAAGATTAAAAGTAATGCTTGTTTACTCAATAAACATTAATGATTTTTAATTAAAAAAAAATAAATAGAGACAAAAATAATTTTGCCTTTCCTCTAGGTAGGATGTTGATGGGGCAGAGCTGATTAGAAAACTTATATTAAATCAGATTCCATTGATAATAGGGTAGTGGTTAATTTAAACCAATCCACCAACCAACTTATCCTAGAAAATTTTGTTTGTGGGGTTTTGTTTGTTTGTTTTGTTTTGTAATGTAAGGAAATTCCTCTGACATGAACAGACAATGGAAAAAAAAAAAAAAAAGAGATAAAAAGCTATGTAAGCCTTTCTTTTTTCATAAGAAAACAACTGTTTTCCAGCTAGCTCTGGACTTCCAGTTTTCTCAAGGATGAAGCAGAGATCCAGGCAGAGATTCAAAGAGGAGTTCACTGTAGACAGTTCAGTCTCACCAAGCATATCACAGCAGAGCATCATGAATTTATTCCAAAACATACCACCAGGGACCCAGATTCTTCACTCAGAATGATATGGAGCTCTTGCCTAAAGGAATAAATAAATAAATAAACGCAGGCTGATTCTAAAAGGTGACTCAAATAGATGCTTAAATGTTAATGAAAACAGGTTTTATTACTGTTTCTTAGAAAAGGGGAAATTCAACAGAGTATTCAATATTCATGACATGTTAGGAAGTCAGTCATCACTCTGTGATACACTGGCTGGTTTTGTTAGTTAGACCCATAATGAAAGTAGGAGAATGGTCTTGTTTTTAAGGAGAATGGTGGTTATTGATCTCAATGGACTGATAAGCAGCTGGGAGGTGCCAGGGTGCCTTTACATCCTGCTCAATCTGTACAAGAGCTGGTGGCTCACACCCAGCCTTCCGGCACAGACTCAGCTCAAGGCCAACAGTTGCTGCTACCCAATGGTACCTGAAGGACAGTGGCAGAACCTGTTTTACTTCAGTATCCTGCTCCCAGCAGACAGGACACAAAATGCTGTTGACCTCTCCGTTAATTTCCCTTAAATAGGCAAATGTCTTCTATGGGAGGTGGGGGGGGGAGCTAGACCAAGCTTTCTTGCCAGTCTTTGAACTGCAAGCAAGTTTCCTAAGTTCTGTGTCTCATGCAGCAACATGTTTCTGAGTGGACACACCTGGTCACAGACACACAAGGATCTCTGTGATGAAACTGTTTTCTGTGGTGAGATAGAAGCACATCTGCTAAATGCCACAGTAGTATAATTTATGATCACAAAGTGCTTGACAAACATAATTGATAGAAGGGGGAATGGTTCAAGCTGCAACAGGGTAGGTTTAGACTGGACATTAGGGAAAAAAAAAATCACAGAAAGAGTAGTCAGACACTGGAACAGGCTGCTCAGGGAGGTGACCGAGTCACTACCCCTGGATGTGTTTACGGGTTGATTAGATGTGGTGTTGGGGGACATGGTTTAGGGATGAACTTGGTAGAGTAGGGTTAATGGTTGGACTTGATGATCCCAAGGGTCTTTTCCAACCTGGATGATTCTATGATTCCATAATTACTCTCCAAGCCACCATAAGATAGCTAAATTTAATTTTCCACATTTCACAGATAGAGAAAGCAAAATGTAAAGGGTTTAAGTGACTTGACCAGAAATCAGATAAATCCAGGAACTGGAAGTACAGGGCCTCATGTAGGAAAGCACTGGAGCAGATGCTTAACTTCAGGTATTGAAACATTCAATTCAAGACAGACACCTTTAACTTCATGGAAAATTCTCCAGTCAGCCTGTTCTTCAGCTACTACAAAAAAGTAATGTTAGCCTTAACTAGCCACCTAACAGCTTGCAAATAGCTCCTGATGTATCATACAAAAATGTTGCAGTCTACTGTCTAGTTATTTTCCCCGAATAATATTGATGTAAGCTCTGGACCACTGCTGGATCTGGCATAGTGGGGAAAATGGAGCAGGCGCTGATTTTTAAAGGTTTGGATCAATGCTTGGTAAGGGAGAAATCCACCCTTAGGCAGGCATGCTGCAAGGAGAATGAAAACCTACAGAATAAAAAAATTAGAAGATGTGGTTAAGTGTACTGTTAGTGATGGATCACCCAGTTCTCGCTCTGCCTGCCTGTGTGGGCTTCTTTGATGGCAAACAATGGTTTTATCAGCACTTGAGATTCAGCTGGGACAAGTTTGCTGTCAAAGTCTGGACGGCACATCTCCTCAGATGATGTTCGTCAGATCAGAGGTAAACTATAGTATGGGCAGGTAAGAAATACCTGGTATTAGCTTCTTGGTATTCTCTTTCTTTGGCAAAAAATAGTAAAAGAATATTGACGTTTAATATGCGTAACTCAGTATTTAAGGAAGGATTCAGTTCAGTCCCTGTTTGGTCATCCTTTTTGAGTCTTGCTGTAGCTCCAAACTTTTCGTCAATAAATATGTCAGTACCACATTTACAAATTAAAATCTGTGAACCTGAGCAGCCTTGACTTTGAATCTATGCAGCTAGGATTCACTTCTGAGCATGTCAATAGTGAAGCACATTCCTCTCTAATTTCCTAAGGCTTGCTTCATCCCTTCCATCAGAAGTAGGGAAAAGCAGGTGCCCTATTTTGACCACTGCTCTAGAGCAGCTTTCTGCCATTTCCAGCTCCCACATTTTCTCATCTCTTATGGGCTTTGGATGTTTTTTTTCAGGAGAGAACCCCACCATGGTGCACTCATGTGGGGCAGCTGCACAGTCCCCAGCCAGTGCTGCTTGTATGTCAGATGATGTCCACTGAGGACAGCAGTGTGGTGTAAGAACTGTGGCCAGTTTGCACCTCTTCATCTTCCCTTTAATTCCTTTCTTTTCCATGATATTTCAGGTCTCAAACCACAGAGACACGAGCCTGGGTAAAAACCAGCCAAATCTGTCTCATGCGATGTTCCTGGAAGGAAATGCATAAGTTGTGGGGAAAGAAATATGTATTCTGTTTACAGTGAATAGATTTGGGCATTACCTTTTTACACTACTTACTAAATATACTGTACCTTAGATATTAATTCATTTTTTAATATCTTTTAGTTGGGTGGTCTCTTGGGTCCATCGGTTATTTCATATCAACAGAAATTACTGGGGCCAGTGAAGCATTACGATCCAGGACAGCCCCTTATTACCTGTGTTTTGGTGTCATTACAAGAGCAGGTCCCATAGTATGGGATGTTGTGTCCCAGGAGTTTAAAAGCTGTGTTGTGAGAATACCTTATAAGGAAGAATGAATATGACAGTGGTAAGACCACAAGGTTCATAAAGTGCCTAACTTGGTCAATCTAAACCAGTAATACTTATTTTAAAATGCATAAATAAATAGCATAAATAAATATTTCCTGTTTTCCAAAGTGTATTATGGAAAAGGATTCTGACTACACGCTATTTCAATATATTGTCTGCATTTAATATAAGGGTTTTGAACTATCCCAGAGCCTGAATAAAGAGTATATGGTACTCCTACCAAAAATACTGCTCCTTTGTTACCTCTTCCAAGGCTTTAGAATGAATAGGCTGCTTCCATAAAGAGAATATTTTCTTCTTAGAAATGTAGCTTTTAAGTAACATGTGCTACTTCCTATGATCTTGATGTATTCTGGAAAGCAAAGACAAGTACTAGATACTTATTTTAGATGACAAAATAATTTTAGGAGCTAAGTACTATTAATACAATGCAGCATGTATTCTAACAATATATTTCTTGATGTACGTGACCAATTTGCAATAGCAGAACACAGTATTTGATGAGTTGAAGTCTTTCCTGAGAAGGAATTCAGGCAATATGAGCTAAAAGGCACTTTTCTGGCACTTACTTTAGAAAAGGAGAATACTAAAGTGTTAAACCTCTTCAATCCACATGTGTAAAAACCGTGTTCTCCTGTAATAGTCATCCTAGTTGTGCTCATGAGATACTTGAGTTTGAGCAAAGGAACATACAGAAGAACATACTTTATTCATTCTACTTAACTGTATTCTTCTCTCTCACTGCCAGCTGCAAAGTGAGTCTAATTTGCTGATGAATACAATTAGAAGCAAATGATCCATTACATTAACTTTAATGAGCTGCAGCAGGTCACTTGGTTATCGATGGCACCAAGCAGAGGTTACAGTTCAGGGCAATACTAAATTTCTGACAGTCATCCACAAAGCTTTTAAGCAGTAGACACAACAAAGACATGCTGACCAAGTCCTGGTCACAGAAGTGACTAGATTTCATAGCCCACTGCTATTTGCTGTAGCTTTAGTTCTACAGTTTAATAATTCATAATTAGGTCTTATGTAACTGACAGCCACATAAGAAAGGGCATTACCTTCATGGTCTTGTAGTATCAGGGTGTGAGAGCAGGCTTTTCACATCTAGCATTTTTTCTCAGATAAGGCTCAAAGAACTCATTCCAAATTTACATTCACTTTTTGAGCACTGAAAAAAAAAAAATTAAAAACTGTAGTAATAGAGACCAAAGTAGTGAAATGTAACACACGATCTCTCCAAGGGAGTTTAGCTCACAGAAAGAAACTTAATTCCAGAATATTAATGTTAATAAACTGTAAAAGTTAAAAAGAAAAAAAAAAGAAAAAAAAAAGAGAGACTTAAAATACTGGTATTAGATAGCAATGTTACTGCTTATGCTGTTTTTTTATGACTTAAGTCTTGGACTTCTAGAATCGTGTCACTAGAAGAAGCCAACCCTGTATTCACATCTAGATAGACACTTCAATCCAGGTATTCTAGATATTTACTTTATTATAGAATTTACCACTGGCATAATCAGAAAACTTCTTATAGAGCCAGCCTGAACTCTGTTAGGAGTCACCGTTCAAAAGGACTGCCGTCACTCAACTGCTCCATCCAGGGGTGCGGGACCACTTAGCCTCCTAGTCTGGGATCGCAGCTGGATCACAGCTGGAGCTAATCCGAGCTAGCCTGCCTGAGTGCTCACTTCGGGTAGGGCAAACTCAGACAATTCATTCTGCTGATTGCCTCCAGCGGAAGGGGGGAGGCAGACAACTGGCATCTGTTAGCTAACACAGCTATTTCTGACCACCGTTTGAGCGGCAACCCCACGCGAGATTGGGGATTTCTCATTTAGGTAACTGGGCTGCGCTAAATATATACACTAATCTCTAGAGTGATTGCAGATACTTACAAATGTGGGGAGATGCTTATTCATATATTGTCCTTTCTCTGTCGATTATCTACAAGTTGTCTTTCCTTCGAAAAGGTTACATTTAATAGATGATGGACTATTTTTAGACCGTGGTGAACTGCTTAATTTGACTGCTTGTTACTTTTATTTTTGATTTGTATTTGATCACCTAGGTCATGCACCTTGAGTGGACAACAAACACTTTAGAAAGGGGAATAATAGTAGAGAAGCACAAATAACCAATGGTGAATAGGGAACACCCTTGTTCACACACAAATGTCCTTGTTTGCACATGAATATGGGGTTTTGTATGAAAAAGACCCATTCTCCAAACATCCATGTGAAGAGAAACCCATTCAGCATGAATGTTTGTGAGCACTGAATAACAAGTGGATGAACAAGTCTGAATCAAACAGCCGTTCAGACTTTGAACCAATGTTTGCAAACACTCGTTTGCATTATTCACCCAGTCCTGTGAACAGCCATCTGTTCAATAACTGATAATGGAGATGGAAGTTGGGTTGTTGGGTAGATATGGCTCATCAGGGAGACAATGGCTATCTATTTGCAAGATTTCTACTTCGTTGCAGGCGTAGCCTCTGCTCCTGTTGACCTGTGATACTGTTTTTTTCTTCTCCCTCTCCTGCCAATATGAGGTTTTGCCCAGGATATAGTTTGAAATAAGGTTGTGTATGCAAACACACATATGCGAACATACCTACACGCGCACACATACATATTTGCTATTGCCGGTTTTTACTTAGTATTTAAAATATGTGTTAAAGTTAGGTACATGAATATCCTTGTGACTAAAGTGGTTAGCACGTGTTTAAGACTTAGATATGCAAAGATAAACACTTGCGCAGTTAAAAAAATCTGGTTTAGGTATCTTTAGATTAGACCCAAATGAATTAACATTTTGCAGAGCTATAATCATCTGCATGTAGTAGAAAATAATCCTCACTTTTCTTAGGCTTTTATAATTGTAATAACAAAATCAGTATTTTCAGAGGTCAAGATAGACTTTGAAACAAAGGTTTTTTGTATCCTGTTTCTCAACTGCCTCTGCCTTACTAATATGAACTCTTGCTATCCAAGAGATGATAACTTTGCTCCACCTTTTAAAAACTGCTTTTATGTGAGAGTAATTAAATCCAGACAATTTGTCTGGATTGGCTGGTACAGTATATTTATGCCAGGTATTTCAATGAGTAATGAGCCTGCTTAAAACTACAGGGAGGTTGTAATTGGTTTTGTTCTTTCTATGACAGGCTGGTAGCTATATTTCTATGCAACTGATTTAGTATAATTTATCTTGAAGTCTGAAATCGTTCCAAATGCTTCTACTGTTTTTCTAACTCCTAAATGAAATATTTCTTTCAGGTTAGAAAGCATCAATATAATATGTGTATAAAGTGTCTGTATTTTCAATCTCTGTCCTCAGCTTCCTGCAGACTTAAGTGTGGCCTTTATCATTCTTGGGAACAGTTGGTTCTGTTGTCAGGGCAAGCACCAAAGGTAGAGGAAGTCTAGCGTCTTTACCCATCAAATACATTTCCAGTCATCATGGGGTATTCAGGAACTATGTTTTACCTCTTGTTTAGAATGTAATATTTTATTACTATTATTTTTTGCTTTGTCCTCCCTGCAGCTTTCTTAACCTAAAAATGCTTAAGTGCACTTCTGACAGCAATTGAAGTAGTTATAAAACAAAGGATATAATAAATTCAGATGATAGCTGCACCTGCTTCCCAAACTATCGTTCTCTAGCTCTTTGATTCTTCACTTCATCGACACAGCTATAGGCTTACTCTAACCCACATATGAATGTTTGCTCATTTCAAAGAACTGGGTAATCAGGTCTCTGTGCACAAACTTTCTTCCAATGTTTCAATGCTCTTTGCAAAGCAGTTGCTCCAATTCTAATGCATGAGTTACAGTTTGAGTACAGCTCAGAAAGATGAGAAACAGTCAATTAAGAATTCAAAATAACCCCAAACAAACTGCTTCTTTCCGTTCTATTTAATTTTAAAAACGCACATATATGATACATTCGAAATGAGTACACACATTTTCAGTATTTTAGCGACAATTTAATAATAACAGTCTTCAGGTAAGATTAAAATTGTAGTGTGGTGGGGGTTTCTTAACGTTGTAGAGCTAAGAAGCAGTGTGTCAAGAGTATGATCATTCTAAGTTGCAAAAGATTTGCAGTGCAGTTGAGTAAGTAGTGAATATCTTGCCTTTTAGAATGTACTTTGCAGAGAAGGAAGAGATAGGAGTAATCACAGCCCTAAAGCAGTTAATCAGCTGATGGGAAGAGGAAATAGCTTGATTTAGAAAAGCAAGTAGTATGCAAAGGTAATGGCTGGAGCTATTGTCCAGTTGATGGGTGAAGAAGCAGGTCTGAAGCAGCACTGATCACAAGGATTCCAGCAGACTATTTTGAGGAACAGTTCATAACTGTATTTAAATGAATATTGAATACTTCTGTGAGAAGCAGATTTTTGGTGGTCAGCTGTCAAAAAGTGGGTGGCTGATCGGGTTTAGATTTTTTTTTTTCCCAGCAAAACCTGAAAACTGTAAAAGAAACAAATGTATCCCATGAAAAGCAGGCTTTTCACTCAATAATTATTTCAAACAGTATTTTGAGTATTTCCTTCCTCAGCTTTTTAAAGCTCAAAGCTTTTCATAAAGAATTCAGTGTGGCTGCCATTCATTGCCATTGTCCAAAAGAGTGAGGGATCAGTGACAGGATGAGGTGCATGTTGCCAGTATCATCTCTAGTCATCTTTCAGAGTAGAGTGCTGCAAACAGAAGTCTGTCTGTGTGTAGTTTGACTTCTTGATGTATGGCTGCATTTTCAGAGAAAATAGGGAAGTCTCTTCCTGAAGAAAAACACAGATCATTTGCTTTAGGAACGAGATTGAACTTTTCCTGTGTTTTTATCAACCAAGAGGGTTTCAAATCTCTTCATTAAGTGATGGTTTGGTTACTCCTACTCATGTAGCAATATATATACACCGGCATAATGTCAACCAATTATGAACAAGTAGGTGTTATCCAAAGTTGGTGAAGAAAAGCTTTGGATAGCCAAACTTTTGGTTCCTTTACATGCAATAAGGGCAAGCATCACATTTCTCCTTGCATGCCTTGTTCCCTGAACTGTCCCTGCCCCAGAAGTGCTCCTCTGTCTGGCAGAAGTGTCTGTCCCCAGCTGATGCAATGCTCTCTCGGCAATAAACTCGAGCTTAGCGACAGTGTTCATTAATTATTTTGCCAACTTTTCAGCGACTGCTGTTTTTTTGTGGGTTTGCTCAAGGGCCACGGCTCCTTTCTGGGACACATTTCTGCCCTTTTCCAGACTTGGGGCTGGGCTAATAACATCGCCTCTGATTATGGCCTTGGCTGCTCTCCAGATCATGCCTTGGAGCACTTCCTAAGGCCGTCTGAGACCCATAGAGCTCACGAAGTGGCTTATGAGTGGAAGTGTGCAGCTTTGGGCTGACAGTAAACCTATGAGAGCAAGCTGCCCTTGGCAGCATGACCCACACACTGCAGGCCCCCGTCACCATTCATGACATTTTCCTCCTCCCCTGTACCTTCTTGGAGACCACTGGGATGGGGAAAAAGAAAAAGTAACTAATTTTCTGGTGCTGGAGGCTCCTTGGTTGGCACCAGCTGCCATAGGATGTTTTGTATATCATTTGCCAGGTGTGAGCTGTAAAGTTTGCTTTGCCAAGGTGGAGAAGTGAGAAACAGTGCTCCTCACCACTAAGACCCTTTTGATGTAAGTAGTTCCTATCACTTTAGTGCATATTATCTTTGCTTTTTGAATTCAAGAAAGCTGTTCTAATTGAAACCCTAACCCTAGGCTACGTAGAGACAAACTTTACAGCTGTTTGGTTCTAGTCACCATCATCTTAACCACTTAACATTAGTTTTACCAGGACTTCAAGAAGTTGTGCGTATATCCCATACTTTGATCTACTGTATTATCACAATACTTGCTAACTCATAGAATCATAGGATGATTTGGATTGGACTGGACCTTAAAGATCATCTAGTTACAACTCCTTATGGCAGGACATGGGTAGGGACACCTTTCACCAGACCAACCTGACCTTAAACACTTGCAGGGAGGAGGCATCCATATAATCTCTTCCAGTGCCTCACCACCCACAGTGAAAAACTTTTTCCTTAGATCTAATCTAAATCTACCCTCTTTCAGTTTTGTCAAAAGTCTTTCTCCAGCTTTCTTGTAGGCCTCCTTTAGGTAATCCTCTCAGTAAACTCCCCTCTTAAGATAAAATGTATTGAATTGTTAAATGCATATCTGTACCATGTGGTAGGAACATACATTTTCTCAGTTGTCACAGTGCTTGCATAAAGACTGTATTCAACAACAAGTGTCTGCTATCTATGTCTTTTATATAGGCTTGAGAAGAAACAGATTTCAAGAGAGTGACTCATTGGCACTCACAATGTAAAATAATCACTTTGGTTTTCTTTTTATTTGCACATCGGTCAAGCTCATATACATTAGAACCACTAGAAGTTGTTCTTTGACCTTAAGGGGTAGAGAAAGAGGCCTTAAAGACTCACAGCTAGAGAGCAGTTGAAGAAAAACAAAGCTGATTTGGATTTGAGAGAAAGGGTATCATCTGGACAAGTTTTCCTGGAGTTGGATTTATCTATTTCCCCAATAAAACCTTTTCTTTTTTAAATGTTTGTTACTAAAGAATGCCTAGAAACTGCAAAAGGAAAGTGTCAAAACATGTATTTTATGATTGATCTTTAAAATATAATGTTTTGCCTTTTTTATAACAGACACTGAACTACAAATAAAGCTTTAATTTTTTTTTTATTATTATTTTTATCTTAGATCCTAAGAATCAAAACTCAAATTACTTTATTTTTTGGAAATTTGTTTAATACAAGGAACATGTTACCAGATACGGAAAGCGCATGTAGTCAAGTTGGGAGCTTGAGATCTTCCCATAAAACTTGCTTTTTAGTAAACAAAAAATGCAGTCACACATGCATGTGTTCTACATATATGCATGCACGTATATATATGTATATATGCACATATAGAAAGATATCTATCTTGTATGTGTACATATACAATCTATAAAATATGCACATGCAGAACGAATTAATTTCAAAGAGCATAAACAATTAAAAGAGCTGTTGAAATTATTTCCCTGGTTTCTCAACACGAGAGACTTTCTTTGTTATTCTGAAGTTCCTTGATACCGTTCAGTACAGTATCCATGATAGGAAACTGCTGTGTAATCTACACTGTGTTTATTGCAAACATAAGGCAGAAGATCTTTTGGGGAAAACTGCACTAAAACCATGTTCATTTTATATTTAGGTGTGGCTTGTCAATCTAATAAGTATGGTTGAAAGCGCAGGGGGTGATCTAGAGCTGCAGCCAAGTCCAGATAAGAGAGGGCTACATGTATATTTTTTAGGTGCAGTGGATAGGATTTTGTCTACAAAACCCCAGAAGCCCAGAATCTCAGGAGGAATATGCTGTCCTGAAAGAAGTCTATGTTTTTATACCTGTCAGGTCTTTCTAGCTGGTTCTCCCCACCTTTTCTTCCTCTCCGTCCCACACCTCCAGGGATGAGCATTTCTCCTGACTTCTCTACTGTGTGACTTTATCTTCTCTAAAAATGCAGGGGTTTTTTTCTATTCCTGTGTTTCCTGTCTCCAGCTGGTTATCTGTTGTTAATACATTGTGAGAGGGCTTATTTCTTTGAATCCTCTGTGAAAGCTGAGGAAAAAGCTCCTACTACTCCCATCTTTTTTTTTTTTTAATGGGGAGGTCTTAAGTCTTCCCCCTTAAGAAGTAAATAGTCCCTATTTTGCTTAGCTTGTCTCCTCTCAGTTCTTTTTCACTGAGTGTTGTTTGAATGGCCAGGGAAAAGGCTGCTAATAAGGCTGATGGTGTGGTAGATTAAGTTCATGATCAAACTTCTGCCTTTCTAGAAAGAAAAAATATACTCAGGTGTGTGCATTATTAACTGTACATGCTCAGATCCTGATTCATCTTCACTCCTAAGCTATGAATACATAATGACAGTTTTAATGTCAGTGTTAATATCAATTAAAATATAGCTTTTACTTATTCTCTCTTTACAATCTTTTGAAGAGAAACTGAATATGCTTTTACTTTGGCTTTAATAAAGTTACTTAAACCAAAATCTAGGCAGCAGTAGGCTAGCATAGTGAAACGAATATATCCTTCAGGAAGCTTGTCCTCTCCTATGGTTACAGTTTGTTTTCTTCTGGCCTCCTGATAATGTATTTGTCTGGACTGAGGAACATGAGCAGTTCAAAGTTAGTCTGGTAAAATCAATTTTGCCCACTTAGACAAATGTGTTATTTGAAGCAGTGAGATAAATAAAGACAGTGTAATAAAATCCAGAATTGACAGACTTTGTAATGAAAGCCCTTAATAGACCCTGCATACATGTGTCCTGCCGTGCACCCCGTGCTCTTGCAGCGCAATGCAGCGTAGGTGTTATCTGGGGAACCAGGGACCGGTCAGCCGGTGGCTGCAGAGTTTATCTCAGCAGGAGACACTGAATGATGAGCACCAGGGAAAAGTAGAAAACTGGTTTTGGTGTGGACACTTGGACTGAAGAGCCTAGCTCGGTAAAAACACAACCATCTCTGCAAATTTGGATGCTGCTTGTAGATCCTGACCTCCACAATTTCTCAGTCAATGTGCTGATTTCAATGAGATCATTTAAAAGTAAAATTATTTTAATATTGACCTTTTTAAAAACAAGTCATTAAGTAATTACAGTTGGTTTTATCAATATTTTTGTCTTACATCTATCACATTTTTAACACAACAAGGTCAGTAATGGCTTAATGGATTGGTTTTGCCTGCTTTCTGAAATCCTGGACTCCTACAGGAGAGGACAGGGGACCAAAAAACATTAAAGCAAACTTCAGCTCCACAAAAGACTTAAGGAGAAAAACTGAACCCAAACCAGTAATAATGTAGCCTAAAATCCAGTACCTAGCAGAGCATTCAGGAGATCTGAAACACTCTATGATTGTCTAAGGAATCAGTGGTTAATTTTTAGTTGCACTTGCAGCTGATATTTCATTTAGGATTTAATTGTATAACCCCCTGTGCTTATAAATAGTGTTAGTGCCTTATTAAAGCTGATTCTGAACTTTTTCCCCTGGTACACTCCCCTCCAAACAATTTCCTGTCACTGGTATGAACTGCCATCCAGTAATACCAACCCAGTCTCGAACAACGAATCATATTTCAAAGCTTCTTTGTGAATTGGACTGTGTATGATGATGCCCATTTAACATGCAGATGGAACCTGAAACCTGGTGACCGGGTGCATCACTTAGCAGAGTCACAGAGGAAAATCGCTTCCCAGGAGCTGATGCAGAGCCAAAGGATTACAGTGGGCACAGGGCTGCTCCTCATGAGGTCTGATGACCAGCCCTTTGCTCCTACCAATTAATGCTCACTCTTTACTATAGCACAGGCAACAGCTTAACTGGTCTCAGAGGTTTACAACCACATGAAATGAATGCATTTTCAGAGACCCCAGTGCCACAGCTAGAGAATTAAATCATGTGCTGAATAACTGACCGACCAAACAAGGTGTAGTTATTGAAACTATTGCCTGTGGGTGCCTCCACCTGCTAAACTATTGTAGAAGCTGCCTTAGACTATACCTGACCTTGCCTAAGGCTGTGAAAATGCAGAACTGCATAACAAACGCGCTTCCTTCCACTGTTGGAGCAGTGCAATTCCCACCTTGCATTTGTCTGCCTTTCAGAGCTGATGTGGGGGATGCTGTTTACTTCCTGCACATGTCAGCCCCTCACCAAGGTGTGCACGCCTGTGCTAGCAATGCTGCCTCCTGTTGATACCTGCTGCTAACACTGCCCTCTAAAAAAAAAAATGCTTCCTGATTTCCAGATTCTCAGCATCAAGTGGAGAACTGCTCGTCTTTCACAGGAGCTGACCTGGAGATGGTATGAGACACTGATAACACACTTAGAGCTGGAAACTCACAGCTTTACGTTCAGACACTGTCCAATAGTCCAAGGCTAAGTGCTGCTTTTCAACCCTTCCTGCAAGGTGAGAAGAGGTCCTACCAGGTGGGCATAGGTGCCTGCAGTCAGGCTTGTGCAGGACCATGGAATTTCTGCCTGCTCCTCCTTCACTTTCTACTCTGTATCTATCTAGATACATATATATATTTTTATATAGATATATATATATGATGTTCTAGCTGAGGAGTTTTAGCTTAACCCAGCAGAAGATCCTTTTATGTCACTTGTTACTTATTTACATTAAAATTTCTTCTTTGCTGACATTAAAATTCAGCCTCTTAGTTCTTATTTCTTTGTAGTTTTTGTTTGTTTGGTTGGTTTTCTTTGGATTTTTTTTTTTTTATATACCTGCCTAATGAAATACAGCAACTATATTTCCCTTGTAGTGCTGCTGATACAGTACTGAGGGAGGGTGGAGGGGAGACTTAAGCCAAATTTCTCTCCCATCTAAAGTTTACCATCTTCCAGAAGAAAACAAACCTCACAGAGTACAGTACAGATTTGATAAACGTATTCCATCACAAAAATTATTCTGGTTATCTTAGTTTGAACAGCATGTAATGACTTCAGGATCTGGAAGTACCGGAAGAATAAATAACTCCAAATAGCATACCCTGTGAAATATAGGACACATTTGGGTTAAAGTATTGTTATCAGGGTGGTGCAACGCTGACACTGCTGTCATCTCACATCGATGGGGAATGCCTATCTGCAATAGTAAGCACAATACACCACTACTCGTCCAAGACAACTATTTTTGGGTTTTTGTATGCCTTCATTTCTGGGAGACTATGATATGATGGTAGAAAGAAGCTTGATTTTTCTGAATGTGCTGAATGTCCAGCCTCAAATATTTGGAAGTTGCATTCTGCCAACTTCCAAAGATCAAGCAATTCAAAACCCTAGTCACTCCGAGTTAATGCTTTGTAACATTTTTACCTTTCCAGTGTGTATTTATTTCACTACTTTGTTGATATTTAGGAATCTAATTAGGAAAATAGTACAGTTGTGATGGACTCAGAAACACTTTCTCTTTTATTATCCCTTTCTTCCTATTTATCTCTTTTCTTGTAACTGTTTTGCATAATAAAAGAGGTTTTCTTGGTTGATGGTTTGTTGCTTGGCTTTGTTTGTTTTGTTTAGTTTTGGTTTTGGTTTTGCTTTTGCTTTTTTTTTTTCCCCAGAAGGCAAAGCAGATATTTTCAAAGAAGGCTGCTAGCACAAAGGCCTTAAAATAGTCTTGGCCACTGCTAAGACACCCCAGGCAAACACTAAAAAAAAAACCAGGCAAAAATAATATGAAGAAAGGATGGAAATGGCACAAGTTCTGCCAAAGCAAACAGTCAGAAAAGAAAAAACAAACATCCTCCCCTTGCTTCTGCAGAATGCACATGTAAATTCAACGGCCTTTACAAATAAATTCTTATGCTTACACCTTTACATGTATGCTTTACACTAGTGACTGTCAACATTTACTTATGTAAATACTGAAGACCAGTGATTTTGATTTTTGTATATGCAAATATTTACACTGGAAGTATCTTAGTAGGGTATCACACCTCTGGAACCATCAGATGACAGTGTTCCCCTCCCACCAGGTGTCACAGCCTTGACACAGAAAAAACAAAACCGTCCAAAGAAACACCTGACCATGGACTTTGAGAGCAGGCTGGGACAAGCACCTCAACCCATCTTGTGTCTGTGATGCTGGAGCTGGAAAATTGCACAACAGGATATTCGAGGATACCCTTGGAAGATTTTTATCTGTGATGGGGAGCTCAGTGCTTCCCTGAAATCTTCTCTGAAATCAAATGCATGATACAGATAAGTACCCCATCGGGAATCCTCTATTCAGCTGTGCAAACTGCCAAGGGACAATCATGTTTGAATTCCTCACATTGCTTAGGTTTTTATTGAAAGTGATTTTTGGGAAAGGTATGTCTAACTCAAAAAAGGAAACTGTATCACCATTCATGATAAGACGTTTGCCATATAAACAAGAAATTAGGAATTGCAGGGAACTTACCTCAGTCTGTGTATGGACTTCTGTGTAGTTGCATGGAAGTATTGGCAGTTCCTTCAGACAACAGAAAAAGTGCACAAAGAATATAATAAATAGTTTTATGCTGCAATCAAAAGAAGGTAATTTCAGTCTTCTCACATAGAAGTCCAAAGGCAAGGCAAGTACACTACATCAAAGACTGCTTCAGAGTAATTTGCTCAACTTCTGAACCTGGCTTCATGTGCAAATTGTTCTGTCCCACAAACACATTTGGGATTTTAGTACATATTTTCTTGTCTTCTGTTTGCAGCTATGGAGATAATGTAATATTCCAAACAGCTTCATATGGGCCAAAAGATTAGAAAGCAAAAACGGGTGGTAAGGTCCACAGAGGAAAATGCAGAAGACAAGAAGTTTTTTGTTTCAGCTTTTTTTTTTATGCCCCATATACACTTTTCTGAAAGGTGGTTTCCCGTTCATATTCACTTACCCAGCTCTTCATCCAGGCAGTCAGATTTATCCTCCCCAGGTTGGAAGCCTTTCCCTTTCAGCCTAGAACTTGTGTGTGACATTTTATACTGACATTTTCCTACCGGCACATTAAGCCTCCGCTATCTTCTTATATATTTTATGTTGATAATACTAATACTGATGATGATGATGATGTTTAGATTCAAAATATTTATCACAGATTGCATTAGCACTTTAGCCCTGCAACAATATCCTTTCAGGTTAAGGATACATTTTCAGGTACAGTGCTATTATTTTATCCATGGTTTCCAGGATATGTTAAGGCAGGTTCTGAAGAACATCACAGAAACTTCTAACCTGCAGTGGTGTCTCAGGCAACAGCAGTTTTTCTCCAGGCTTCTAAACAGATGGCAGCCAATCCAAATTCAGCAATGCTAGCAAGCAACACTCAATAAAACTATAATTTATGCATATCGTGCCTGCTAAACTGGTTAAAAACTGTCTCTGTGGCATTAACAGGAAATTGTTTAAATGTCCTGTTAGAACTGGACCTGAATTTTGGAGGTAGTCTATTGGAGATGAAGTGTCTGCTTTATGTCTTTAGCCTCTCAATAACCCCCCTGTTTTACTGTTACAGCACCAGGGTATTTCTGACCCTTAGTTTCCAGGAACGTACCAGAGAAGGTCCAGGTAATGCCCCTGTAAAGATGTGTATCAAATCTTTCAGGATGCAGCAAGAAGCTGAGGCCAGAGGAGCTGTTTTCAGTGAACTGGAGACAAAGGAGCATAAGGTGTCTTCTCCATTCTGATGATGTTCCTTGCTCAGTGTTCCACAGAAAACACATCATTCAGCACTTTGCTCTCACTGTAACACAACACAGTGTCCCAGGCTGACTTATTTGTCTCTTGCATAAGGAAGAGGAAAGGCAAAACGCAAGCACTCAGTTCTACGTGGCTCTGAGTCTGATTAGCCCACAGAATGACCTGGGGGGAAGGAGTATCTCACTGCATTATGAACCATAGTGAGATTTTAATGAATGGTGAGGTCCAAGCTCACTTGTTAATTTACACAATAGGATGTGACACTGAAAATATCCCTAATTCTTCTCTGCTAAAAAATAGGGATAATTGCAGATGTTTTTTAATAGATGAGATATTTCAGCAATTTGACTGCTACACTAAAAATAACCAGCCTTCAGGTATCAGGGAACTGATGGATGCATGCCACCCAACAGAAGGTATGTATTTTTCAAACTGATAATAACAAGAGCTCTTTCTTCTTCCCTGAAAAAAAATGAATGAGATTCTGTGGTGCTTAAGTTGAGCAGAAACCTATAAGGAAATGATGTTTAAAGGCGTGTTTGTCTTGCACTGACCAGTGGTGTATAAGTGAAACCCTTAAAGTAGGTAAAGTAGGCCAGGCTCAGCACTTTTGTACTGCCTCTGAAGTGGGCTTGCTGATGTGTTAGCTCAGGCTCATTGTAATGCACTTGTAAGGCAGGGAGAGGTATGCATAGCACAGGAGAGGCACATGAATGGGCACCGAGAGCCAGGGAGGCTGCTTTACCCAAATTCCTTAGAGGAAACCCTATATGGAGGGACAATCCAAACCCTCCTGCATGAAGTACTCAAGTTTCAGAAAATAGGGTGAGTGGACTGAGAAGAAAAATGAGAACTGGAGTGGGAGGATGAGTGTTTGCAGTCCTGCTTGAGAAGAAAATGAGACAATACCAGCAGTGCGAAGGGTGGGGGTTTCTGCATAAATGTGTTGGCCCGCTGTTGAGTGTTGTATGATGATGAACTGTTACAGGGCAGGGATCTGAAGGAAGACACTGAGCAGATATTTACAGTGACCTTCATTTTTGTTCTGAGGGGTAATATAGGAAAATGGATGATGATGCTTGTTTATGTATTGGAGAAGTGACAGAAGTAGAAGCAAGCAGAATGTGGGTGGGAGCTGGCATCCTCACAGTCACACCATAAGAAATTATAGGCAGAGATAGGTTGTGGTGATTTTGTGTTGAAAATGAAATGACATTAGAAAGATTCCTAGAAGAGATAATGAAATCCAAATGAGGGATTGGGAAAACGATCTGGGCAACTCTCTGCCATTGGGACTGTGTTTCATTTATTAAGGAAGAAAAGAAAAAAGGTGATGCAAAGTTACGAGAGAACAAAAGGATTTCTTTCTCATAGAAAGATTAGCAAAGTCATGGCTTAGGGTATCCTTCAAATAGTGTGTGTGTGAAACACATACGCAGCCCAAGCTGTAAGGTCCAAAAAGTGATGCAAGCTGAACTGGACATCTGAGTTACAAGCAGGATGGTGCTAGCATTCAAGGCAGTAGGAAAAAATCACGCAGAAGGCAAGTTTGGTACAGTATGGAATTCTCTGCTTTAGCCAACCTGTCCTGGAGGTGACAACCAGAGATTTGTGCGAGTTTTCAGGAAACAGGCCAAGGTTGATTTGGGATAGGCCTAAAGTAGAAAAATGTCTCCATCTATTTGTCTGGGTCCAGAATGGACAGGAAGATTTGTCAGCGATCTGCATAAAGCAGGGTTTCATTGTAGGTTTACCAATGAAATTACTGAAGTCCTCTGGAGTAAAGAGAAGTGGCCTGCATCCAGAGCTTGGAGACATCACCACAGACATTCAGAATGTAGATGAGAAAACTCCTCCACTGCTTTCAGAGAAGAAAAATGTCTCCACTGACATAGAACCTCCACTGACTGCACATGAAGACAACTGAGAAGAGGAGGTAAGGACTTTGAGGGAAACCATGATCTCAAGCTTTCAGGGGTAAGGGAAGAACTAGGGTGTGGAGCCACTGGGTGGAGCTGGTGGGACCTGCCACCAGTTGTCCTAGACTAGCCACACAGTAAATTCAGATGCTGAACAGAAAAGACTGTGGTCTGCAAGTGAAGAAACATACAAGGCTAGGGATGGGTTTGTCATTTTTATCTTTTTCTAAGATGGGAAAGGCTAAAATGAGTTTGCCTTGTGAGAGAAAAGAGCCAGCTGGGACTGACAGGCAAAGGAAACAGGTAATTTGGGAGCCAGTTTATCCTAACATGTCCTCAAAAGATTTGTTTGAGCCTGCTTAAAGCAAACTCTTTGTAGCTTTGGGTTAAAGCCCAGGAGCGTACTTTTTATCTAGGAGCTCTCTTGATGACGACGCCAGTGCTGGAAATGTGTGGGTTTTTAAAGGTTTAGCCATTTCAGCAAATGCTAGAAATTAAAATCTGCCTGAGACTCTGCTCTGTTTACACTGACATTTTCCTACATACCTGTAGGAAAAAAAAAAAACCAAAACAAGAAGACAGAGTCTAGAAACAGAGTTCAGGTATGGGCAAAGAAAGATAAAATCTTTGGCAGACATACAGAGGGTTCATAACCTTTTACAATGTCTTACTGGTTCCAGGCTTTTGACAGGACACACCCCACTAGCACCCTGTCCTGCCAAGTGTCATCATTGTATTGTAAATCTCAAGAAAATCTGTCATTTTCTTAAAGTGCTGGAGTCCCTCCTATTGCATTAAAAGATCAGCTTTTATTAAGGAAAAAAAAACCCAACAACAAACAAACAGAAAACCCCACAAAACAAGACCCCTCTAGTCCTCAAAAAGCTTGAAAGTCATCCCCTAAAGACTCCCCAAACCAGAATTAAAGGAGCATCATCCATGTACTACTTTCTAATGTCTTATGATTTTACCTTATGATTTTTGCTCAGTGTGTTGGCAACTCTGTTCACTTGTCACAGAATCACAGAATGTTAGTGTTTGGAAGGGACCTTGAATGATCATCCAGTCTAACCCCCCTGCTAGAGCAGGATCAAGGTAGGTTGAGCAGGATCACCTAGATGAAGCAGGATCATCTAGATGAATTTCGTTATATGATTTTGTTAGATCACCTAACAAAAACTGAGACCATCAGGGGCTGGCTTATGTTTTAAGTGGAGTTTAAAATCTGTTGTGAAGTATGCACTAAGGCAGGTGCTCACAAAATGCTGTTCACCCATTCGATTATGGTAAAGAGCCTACTTACCATTTGTTGCATGGCACTACATTGCAGTTTTCACAGTGCCTTCGCAGTACGTTCAAGAAACAATGTAAGAAAATGTGGTGGCCATTAGCAAACTCTGAGGGACCAAAAAGACTTACAAATCACTGTTTCAAAGGTGTAATTTTTATTGCAGAGTTAACTGTGTTAAGTCTAATTGAATAACAGAGTTGTGTGTTTTCACACTTCCCCCTTCCCGTGAGGCTATCACATGGGAGAGCAGTCCTACTGCTGAGCCACTGTGCTCCTACGAGTACCTTTCTCCCCAAGAGAGTCATCAGACCCATCTCCATACCCAGTCCACCGAGGTGCTTGTGGTGCGCTGGGAATCACCCAAGCTACCTTTAATCTGAGCAGCCCGGGTAGTGTTAGTGTGTGGGCACAGCGGGAGGGAACACAATGTAGGTTAACCACCCAATTATCTGCCCTGCTTCCCCGGTGGGGTCTCAGCACATGCTGAGCCTGCTGCTGTGTTCAGTACCCAGACTAAAAAGACCAGTGCTAGCCCCGACATCTCATGGCACAGTCCTGCCCTAACGTTTCTGAACTGTAGCACTTGGCTTGCACCCCAGTTTCAGTGGATGGATTCATTTGTTCATGCTTAACGAGTTTTTCTCTCTGGTTTTGGGTGCAGAAAGAAAAAGTGGTCCCTGCACAAAGCTTATTGGCAGTGACTCTGCAGTGCAGCTGTGTTAGCAGGAGGGAAAGAACAACCACACTTGGGGTGAGAGTCCCTTAAGCAGGTGAGACTTGAAGCAAGCCTTGGGTGAGTGCTCCCATGTGACCGAAGCTAAACTTATTCTCCAGAAGATAAATACATGGAAGTATCTTGTGAAGCAAGAAAATAGTCCAGGTGGAGAAATCAAAATCAAGCCATGGTTGTTATTGGACCAATTAGCTCAGTTATTTCTGCTGCTCAGGACACCTGTTCCATTAAGAGACCGATGAAAGGGTTCTGCCTACCACATTAGTATTTTGACTTCCCAGTCTCTCCATATATACCCACAAAGGCCTTGGGAAGCCCCAGAAAACACTCTGGCCCTAACACATGGGCCATCATGTGAGCAGCCACCATGGTTGCATTTCCAAGTCTGGTGTGCACAACATAATTGAAAAGCTATTGCATCCAGGCTAGACTGCTGGAGTAAGCCAGCAGAGACAGTTGGTACGGAGATCACAGACAGGAAAAGGAGCACGTATGAGCTTTGTAGGGAAGAGGACAAGCAGAGGGACAGGCACTGCCAAGCTGACCTAAATGAAGACCAGGTAGCTTTGCTAACTGTAGAAGTTTCACTTACTGACTTACATGGCTTTAAGAGAGTGAGTCGGAAGGACATCAGCCTTATGTTTGATGGGCATTTTTAGTAGCGGTCTTTGCCTATGAAAATATAGATGTACTGGAACAGAAATAGTTGATAGATATTTTCTCGCTTTTACAAAGCTTCCCACAGAGTGAAGAAAAATGGTGAAGAAAACTTACTATGTAATCTCTTAACTTGGGGGTTTTATTGGCTGTTTACTGATGTGGCTTCGCTGGGTTTTTGCCAGCTCAGTCTGTCGAGGTTCCTAGAGAGCATAGAGCTCATAAGTCTCATAGATTCCAGGTAAATCAGTATTCTATTGAATTTAATGTTTAATATACGGAATTTCCACTTGACAGGAAACTAGCTTTTCATCTTACTTCAGGGTGACCTTTTTTTCCAAATCCTAGACTTTGTGTGAAAAGTGAAATGAAGCCAGTTTTGTATTAATAGGTCACCTACATCTGTGAGTCCTTCTGAACTATGTGGTTCCAGCAGCACCCACCTTCACAGCCAAGGTACCAAAAGAACCAGAAAAAAAACCTTCTTATCTTCATTGTTACATAACTACGACCAAGGAGTGGACTTCTACAGGTAGCAGATGAACAGTACAAAGCAGAGGTGGATGGAGAAATCCTGACGTTCCTGCACCTGTACACTGCTTTGTGTCCAAGTCTCCAAAGAGTGGGAGAGAATCAGGGAGAAAGTGAGAAGGAAATCTTTGTGATTTATCATTCACACTTATTTTGCACAGACAAATAATAAATAACGATGTACATCTGACAAAGGAGTTCAGCTTAACAACACCGTTCTGCAGAGGTGTTGTCTGGGAAGGAAAATGATTGTTATTTTAGCTATAGAATCACTGCTACCTGATGGCCAGTTAGGAAGATAAATTAAAAAAAAAAAATCAAAAAACAAAATCAAAAAGCACCTAATAAGGAAGGCTATTTCAAGAGAAACGGAACAAAATGAAGGAATGCATCTTGCTACCTTCGAGGATGAACACTTATTTAAAACATTAATTTCTGCTCAGTCTAAAGCAGAGAACCCACAAATGTGCTTCCCAGACACACTATTGATTTCTGACCTACAAATTACTCTCCTTCAAGGAGGGCTGATGCAGAGCACAGACAGCGGGGGAAGAGGGCTGGAGTAGACTGGGTACTTCTCAGCTGCAATCTGCATAATGTTTAGTATTCAGTGAGTTAAAGCACGCAATGAAAGGGAACTGTCAGCGCAATCTAGAAGATATAAAGAAATGAAGGGGTGAAAAAAAGCCGTATGCTAATAATCCACTCAGTAATTAAGTGAAGATCGCTGCCAAGCGCCACTGCCACTTTCAAAGGGTAATTTGTACAGGAAATCATAGAGTCATTGTCAAATCATTTCAGGATAAAAGGAAAGTCATCAACTAAGATAAGATAAATGCTGGGTGTCTGGCAGCATGTGCCCTAGGAAATGCCTTTGCTTTTTTATATTAAAAAAAAAAATAATTACAAAAGTGGGGCTAGGAAAACTTGACATGTTGAAATGCACATTTACTATTAATAATAGGGGTGATATATGAATAGATGCATTATTAAATAGGTAACTGGAACAAAAAAAATATATCATCAAGTGAGCCACCTAAAAGGGACTTAACTTGCAACAATCTTATATGACTTTTAAGTTGAACCTTTAATAAATTAGAGCACACTTCATCCCACCCCCAAAAGAGTCTTTTGTAATTAGTATAAATTAATATTCCTTTCTTCTAAGTATGGGATAATCTGTGGGAGAGCCTGTTTCCCACAAGAAAGGAATTATTCACGGGAAAAAATCTGCAGCTTTACAATGGCTAACCTCCCACAGATCCCTTTCAGTGTCTAAATATTGCCATGTCACAGCTTTCAGGCCCTCCCCAGCACTGAACCCATGGTCGGCTCGGTGCTGTTGGGGTGCTGCTGCTGCCAGAACGAGCTCTCTTGGGCTGCAGGCACCGCTCTTCTGCAAGCAGGCATTATTTACCAGCTGCTTAGATTAGGGTTTTAAAGTTTCCCTCTGCTCTGGATGGCTCTGACTTTTTAAATATGCTTTCAATCATTAGCGTGTCTTGGTTAAGGCTGGGCTTTGGCAAAGGCTGTGCTCTTGCTGAGACTGCACTCAGATATGGATGGATGGATGGATGGATGGATGGATGGATGGATGGATGTGGCCACTGGACTGATCGGTGTTTGATGTTCAGAATGGGCTCTAGTGGGACAGGGCCAGCTATCAAAGGCTGGACTCAGGATGTTAGCGACCAGTTCCCGTGGGAGACAAAGATTACCTCAAGGACAGGATTTCACAGATGGGAATGAACTTGAAGTCTGTCTGGGATGGTGTAGTGGAAGAAAATAAGAAATTTAAGCATTTTGGTTTGATATGTCATGTATTGAATTTGTTTACCTCAAACTAATTAAATGCACAGAGTGTATCTCGTGGGTAATCATATCTATTCCACATTATATTTAATGAGACATGGATTTACTCAAGTTTTTATACCATTGTATAAGTGATTTTGATTATACTGTTTTCTTTCACCGTATCTTGAAATTACATAATAAAATTAGACTAATTTAAAATTCATATAATTAACTTTTATGTAATGATATTTGAATTTTATTAAGTACATATTCTGGCCTGTGCTTGACCTATTACAGGTGTACAATTACATAGCTGAATTTATGAATCACAAGAAAGTATTTGTTTTCAAGAAATGGTGTTTATCAGACATGGAAAAAATAATATTTCATATATTTTTCCAGATATACTAACTAATCTTGTAAAATGTGAGCAGGAGGCTCTTAGGATGTATGCTCAGTTTTATTTTGTGCCAATTATTTTGCACCTAATTCGGCAATCCAAACACAGAACACAGATTTGAGAAACAACACAGATTCCTCTCGGTATTTAGCACAGAAGTCTTAACACTCAAACAGCATGAGTGCTTGTTACATTTTGGAGAGAGTTCTGATTTCTTTAAAACAGCGATAACGTTTCAGCCATCCAGATTTTTTCATCCATGACAGATATAGTGTAGATCAAACAGTTCACATCATAAATAATTCAAGTCTAATTTAATAAAAATTAATGATCTACAATAGAAATGGCTTTAATTTTACTTTTAACTGTTTCACAACATTGTGAATGAAAAAAGTGGTCTGGAAATGGGATTGATAACATACAAGTTCCCATGAATATTTTTACATGCTACCTTTCACAAAAAATATATTTTGGAGTGTTTACAAAATGATATTTTAAAACCTGAGAACAGAAAAAAAAAAAGTCAGTGTCCTTCAGATAGAAATTATTCTTTATTCTCTTTTCCTTCTCACAGGTTGTAACATGATTACCCTATTTTTATTCATTTATATTTTAGCTTGTCTTATGTGAAATTAGACTTTTGAACATTTTTATGTTTGGAAAATGTCTTTTCATTTGAAGGTGAAAGTGTTTCTGAGTTCATTTTTTATTAGTTTATCAGTTACATTCCATTTCAAAGTAAGCCTTAATAAAAGGACTTTCACAATATTCATTTACTGTTACATGATTAAGGTGAGCAAGAATTTGACTTAGAATAAATTATTTCACACAGTGCTATGTAAAGCATAAAAATAAAAACCTCTTTTCTGTTTCAGGTCTATGCATATTTTGATCTGAATAGAGATAGAAGAGGGCCCTATCTGTAATCAGCACAGAACATTTTATCTCAAGGTATTAAAAAAGAGGGATAAGAAGGCCTTTTGGTGATCCTTTTGCTAACCAAAAATGATCTAAAATGTACAACAGTACAATTAGACACATATCTTGCAATATTCAAAAGATGATGACTAGTTGGCAAGCGTTCTGTGGTTTTTTGGTGGGTTTGTTTTGTTTTGCTTTGTGGGTTTTTTGTTGTTTGTTTTCTGTTCGTTTGTTTGGCATGGTTTGGGGGTTTGTTTGTTTGTTTGTTTGTTTATTAGTTCCTGTGATGGATTAACTTGGGTGAAATCTGGGCAGGAGGTATGTCAGGAAAAAAAAAAGACGGCGGTTAGATAGGTTGGATGGTTGTGTTTTCACACACCAACAGATGCCCAACTACTAACAGGAGCAGAAGCTGCTTTCGTGGGTAAGGACCAAGGGTGCAAAAATGCAAACGTGGTGTAAGTAGCATTTCAGCAGTAAAAAGCCCCCAAATTAGCCTGTGCAAACTCACAGGCCTTAGCATTTAGAAGAAGCTCCAGGCTTAACTGGAAATTTGGCTCCAGTTGGATTTTACCAATAGGGAAAATTTAGCTTATAGCTTGTGAGGTGAAATGTTGTATTTCCTGCAATAACAATGATGACTAATTTGTGATTGTAAGGCGTATCCTAACAGCTGTGATATATGGTGCTTTGAATGCATTTAGTTGTAACAATATTTGTTAAGTTTTTCCTTCAGATGCCTGTTGTTGATATTTTCTAAATAAAGCCAAGGAAAAGAAAATGCCAGCATTTTGAAACATAAAGCAATCTGTAAAATTAAAAAAGCATACACCTCCCTCCACACCCCCCCCCCCCCCCCCCCCCCCCTCTGCCCAAGCCACTCCTTAACTACAACCGACTGTTGTTACTGTAGTAATCAGTCTATGTCAGAGCAATCACTTAAAATCATCCGTCCTGGTTGTTTTGCAGAGGCTGTGTCACACTGAGCACAACAATGTGGCCGATGACCCGCGTGGGACGTGGGGCCCGATCCTCTCGCGCACGCTGCCTGATTGACAGGGTACCCGAGGCCAGGAGGATGGGGGCAGCCTGCCATGGCCTCGCTGCCTTCACCAGGTGGCCTTGGGGCAAGAGGTTGGGGCAGGCGCTGCACAGGTGGAGACATGCTGTGTTGACTCCACTGGAGAGGTGAGAAGAAGGGATGCATGCCTGGATCCCCACATGCAGCGGGTGATGGGTGATGGGGAGGAAGGAAAACCACAGTAATTGCTGTCAAGATGTAGGTGTGCCAGTAATCTTCAGATGCTGCGGAACCTGGTAAAGTCAAACACCCCCTTCCAAATCCTGTCCTTCAGTGGACATCTCTACTTGAAAAGAATTTGCTCTTGTTTCTGCCCTTAAGAACATGTTTATGAAGGAGGAAAAAATAAAGAAGAGAGGCCCTCAAACCTGCATCATTTTCTCTAACAGTCTTGAGATCTTTTATTTTTCACTACCCACACAGAGATTCTCAAACACATTTCATTTTATTCACAAGTAAGTTCTATTAGAGGGGAAAGCCATATAGAATCAATCGGTAATCAAAAGGAGAAGTATGCATCAACTATACATCAATGATATACTGTGCCAATTATTGCCAAGGGAAATACTGTTTAGTTATAAGAGTTGTTATACATTTGTTGTTACTTTCTTACTTTTTATGATGATTGCTAATTATCTTTTGAAGTAGAAGGAAACACGTGATGTGTTATGGAGCCACAAAAGCAGCTCACAAGTATTTGCAGAGGAAAGAGCATAGAGCCTGCACAGAAAACAGAGATTCTGAAACTTCAAATCTTTGAAGCCTTTCTTGCCACAGAAAAAAAAACTTAAAAAATTGAAGGTAGGAATAAAACATTCAGAAACTATAACCCTATTGTTGAGTTTTCAGGAAGGGTTTCTTTCTCTGTTAATTACTTCTACAATACCTGGTGACATGGCACCATGACTAGAGTGCTTAGGATACAGCAGTTGAAATAATAAATAATAATCTGACATTTCTTAAAAGGAATGCTTCTTTCTGAGTGGTCTTGTCTTTTATCAGCCTGTCTCATGCCTTTATCATGTTTGTTCTCATTTAGATCAGTGAAAGCTTTCATTTCCTCAGCTGTCCCCAAAGCCAGGATTTGTAGCCTGTATTCAGATTCATTTAAAATCAATGCAGTACAAAATAATTGGAGAAACAAAAAAGGTGTTGCAGGTTCTTTTGTTTCCTTTGATCTTTTGACCATAAAATGATGACTGCTGTATTGGAGAAGCATTCTTAAACAGGTAGTGAGTGCATATGTTGCACACTTCCTAGCCGCATACCACGTGGACCTCTGATTGCAGAATTCTGAACATTAATACAAAGAAATAATTTTTTTTTGGTTCTCAACAGCAGAAGCATCAATAAAAAAAGCCAATTAGAAGAGATGAATTTTTATTACATGCTGATGATTAAATCTACATTAATCATAAACATCCACAGGCCACCAACAGGGCTTGTTTAATCATTTTCAACCATTTATGCCTCTCTCCAGCTACCATTCTGTTAGATTTTTCTACATGACTTCCATATTTGGTATTGGGATGTTAGAAAATGCAAGTATACTCTTGGGTAATCAGGATTTCAGGCAATATGACTCAAAAAGACATTCACAAAAGAACCCTCCTGAAAGGTTTCTAAATCCAGGATCCGATGGGCTGTGCAGTTACATAGGAGCTATTGCAGTTTATGGGGCTATTGTACCATGTATGGCACTCACTTTATGCACAGAGGTAATTTCAAGTATTAAATAAATGTTGAATTGGTTAGAGAGATAACTATATAATTGAGATAGATCTAAAAGATATAATGGAAAATAAAAGGTCAAGAAAGCCCCTGGTACAATGACCTGGACAACAAGGAGGACAAAAAATGTCTGTAATATCAACAGGATAATTTTTACAGAAATTTGTTTTGAGCACCAACCTAGGAAAAAAAGGATGTAACATGTTGCCTCATTGCTAGAAGCAAGTAAATAGTGCTACAGAAGAGTTCAGACCTAATTGGGAGTTGGAATAATTATAGATGATGATAAGCCAGCCACCAGAGAAATGCAATATTCAAGATGTGTGGTAACAAACACATTGATTAACATAAGTCAGGACAGGAAAGAGCATAGCTTAGAAATACAGTATATAATTTATGACCATGGCAAAAAATGGATATCAACAATAGATATGTAGAGAAAGAAATAAGAATTCTTCTCTCCCATGCTTTTAAATTTTTAAAAATTTTTAAAATTTTTGACTTCACAGTGATTTTGCAAAAGAAAGAGCATTTAGTGAACAATTTTTAACTGAGGTATGAATTACACTGAAACTGAATGCAAGTTCCCTCTTACCCTGTCTGATCACTCACAGAAATACCACAGCAGTTTTTGGTGGGATACTAAGAAGATTTTCTGAGTGCAGTCAAATCCCAAGCTGCCTGATGCTGGTCTTAGTTTTTTTTTTTTAAAAAAAAACTTTTTTAAAAAAAAAAAAAAAAAAAAAAAAAAAAAGGGGGTTGGGGAGAGGAAGTAAACCATTCTAGTTTTCCCTCAAATAAATTAACCCAGCAAAGATACTCTTGGGAGATTTTGGATAGGACCATAAATAACACTTTCTGGGCTTTTCTTAAGCAATTTTTCATTCCCCAACAGCTTGACAAAAGGCATATCTATGTTTTACAGTTTCAAAGAACTGTGTAGTTGGTCGGTTTGGTCTGACCTAGGGTTGTATGGTGTCTCATGTCAGGACCCTGGGCAGTATGCTCTGTGTGTCCACAGGGATGAGTAGGAAACAACCGGTGGCACAGGCAGCATCTCCCCCATCCCATCACCTGGAGCTTCATTCCTACTGTGTTGCCCTAAAGAATGAAAAGAAAATGGGAAGGAGCTACAATTCCTTAGGCAAAAATCATAATGTCTCTAGGCAATGTAATTCTTTTAATATTGTAGGATTCTACAGGAGTGCCTGTCTATGCAATAGGCTGTTTTTTTTTTTTCTCTGGGAACATGAGTCATACTTCAACACAAGGAATCAGACATGTAGTGGCTACTGGCTTTCGAGTGAGCTGGTATGGTGATCACACCACCAGGAAATGTCTCGTATGTGTCCCAGAAATCAAACAACCTTACAGTCTGCAGATTGGTAGAGTCAAAGGAAGTGCTCTGTGTTCTGATTTTCAAGTGCCACAGCCATCATCATGTAGTCCATCAGCAGAATATGCCTTGTCTGAAGCCGGTCAGTGGGAAACCATGGCGTCATATTGCTTAAGTCATCTGTTCAGTGAATTTCTGTGTTCCAGACTGGTCATCTCTGAATTTCCCAAGTACCTCTGTGTACGTATATCATAAAAATATTAAAACGCTATTAAAGGTAACATGGCTCATTGAATGTATACCATGGCATTGCTGTCAAACAGTTATTTGTAGACCACACTTAGAGAAACCCTCACTGAGACTGTGTAAAATGAAGTGTGGAAAACACTGTAAGAAACAAAGCCAAGGAAATAATATATTGTTAAGGAAATGGAATCTAGCATGATCTTTTTCTGTCTCACAGTTGCAGAGATATATGATAGCTCTATCAATTGTAATGCTAGTCTAAATCAGTCTATATGGTCAGGCACAAAGAAATAATTAGGGAATCATCACAGCAGGCAAAAAGAAGGTACAGGGAATAGTAAATGAAGCTAAGCTAAGCTAGATATGCAATGTTGAGAGCCATGAGACAAGTGAAAGATGAAAGATACCAGCCAGCCCAACAACATGAATATGATGTAAAGCAGAACAGCTTTTAGTTAAGGTATATCTCAGTTTCTTAACATTCTGTGAGGAAAGATTTGCAAAAGAATGGAGCAATGTGTGAAAATAAGAAACAGAAGGAGCAGAAGGAAGACAATATGGTAACACATGGTTACAGTTCCAAGACTTGAGAATATATTTCTTGTACTATATCCCTTTATGGTAAAATGCATTCTGTTTATTCTGGCTCAATGGCTCATCTGGTACCATAGTGTAACACCCCACCACATGGTACACCCAAGCTCAGGAGCAAGCTTGGGCTAACAGAGCTTGGGACTGTGACAGAGGTGATGCTGTTAGCTTCAGCATTGGCTAATGCTGCCCAGGGAAGGGATAGATCTGTGTGGTTCTTTGAGAGCAGCAAGAAGGAAGGAAAACAGTAAGCAAAACAGTAGAAAATGCTTCTCAGAGGAATGAATAGACAAAAATATCAATTTCATGTAAGTCTTGCTCTCTCAGGGAAGTGAGAACATCCATTGCTCATGGTTTTCTACAGGATTGATAGAAGGTGTTGGCTTCTATACTGTAATTATTACTCTTCAAAATAAATTGTTTGCTTCCCAAATATTTAATGTATTAGAATGGATATAGGAAGTGAACCGAGATGAACCACAGAAGTTTAGAACTAGAATGATAGCTAGTTATAAGAGAGCACATGCTGTAAATACGGATCTTCTAGATCTCCTTGTAGAACATACACATGATTAAATATCAGGACAGCATTCATTCTCTGGTGGAGCTTTCTTGCCTTCTAAGTTTTAGTATAAGTTGGAAGAAAGCACAAAAGATAAACCAAATGATTTCGGACATCCTGAAGCTAGTTTGCAGAGAGCTCACTTGAAGCCTTTGTTATTTTATGGAGTCAAGAAGTGGGATTTATCTAACCTTGGTGATCTATTGATGTATCAGTTACTTACTTGTTTTAGATACTGACTCCAGAATGAGGCCCCTCTCTCCTCCTAGACAGAAAAGTCAATTAAATTACAACAGATGCTTGATTTCCTAGTGATTAATCTCAGGTGAGATGAAGCCTACCTCAGGAAAAAAAGAATGGAGCAGTTCTTACCTTCGTGTATTTGATGCCACCTGCTACCATGTCTCTCAAGTATACTAGATATTGTAGTCAGAGAGAAATCAAGCTGATTTATTCTGTCTCTCTCAATAGCAATGACACATTGATAATGAAGGACAAGTGGTTTTCCTCAGTAAATTCTTTCCTTGGTCTGCACTGTGGTAGTGCAACCTGATGAATATTTTGGAACAAATCTCTCATGGACAGTGTGGCTCTGAATTGCAAACTGCTCTTTGAAAATCAGCTCAGTACCTTGCCCATTAGCCAAGTAGCTTTTCATTTGTTCTAGGTGCAGTTTAGACACAGTGTTCATACGTATAAATATACATTACCCCCAAAATACTTCTTATCACAACTGTGAGATCACAGGATTTTTAATTTTTTTTTTTTTTCTTGTCAGCTAATTCTTCTGAAGAAATAATTATGCAAAACTTTGTCTTTTGGAAGCAAGCTGTAACTATTTTAGAGATGGCTCCTTCCTTCTTTCCCAAACCTGAAAATACCAAGCAGAAATTTGTGAGTTATTCCTGGAGACAGTTCCTGTAAAACATATTTAAATAAGAAAAGCATGTCCAAGGTCCTAAGAAAAAAAAATTGAGAACAACATTATAATTAAGAAATATTTAAATTCTACAGACAATTAAGTTTGATCCGCTCAGGGAAATAGGTGCTTTTAGCCCGACAAAGATGGGTACATTTGCTTTGCCAGATCTGGGACAACGCATCTTTAAGACACTGTGCCGTTTCTTTTAAGCACTACTTCAAAAATGTGGGAGGAGGGAGCATCTAAAGCAAAATTGCAAATGCAACTTTTGATTGTTATGATTTATTTTTAATTATCCTTTTCTCCTTTTGTCTTAATTGGACAGAGCCAGTCTAAACTTGTTCTGTGCAATTAAGAGCAGTTACATGCATAGAAAATTGAGACCTATTTTAAATCTCATTTGGACTGACTCATAGTTCAGCTTGCTACAGGAAAATTAGAGCAAGAAAATATATTTTAAAAGCTAATGAGCTTTAGTAAAAATATCCTCAACAAAATGATGTGCTGGGAAATTTTGCACATTCACTTCAAATCATATCACACAGTGGACTGGGGGAAGCATTTTGCTCTTACGGGGCTCTCATAGGGGACATCTAGGAGCATGTTATTGAATACTCTTAAAAATCCGTTCTGAAGTTTGAGCCATTTATTTCCAAGGCAACTAATCAAATATTTTCCAAATAACTCATACATGTGGCTCAGATGGGGGCTAATTCTGTACTTGGTAATTTCCTACCTCTTGCAAACACAATTGGCACCCAGTGTACACAGCAATGCACTTTCCAATAGTTAAGGTAACAAAAACGCTGTAAGGTGAAGGCTGTGAGAAAGCACCTGCAAAATGCCCATTAGTGTTAATAGGGGCTTGGGAGAACGTATCCAATACCTTCATAAAAGGCCTCATGCAGCTTGGAATAAATGTGCAAAACAATAATAAATTAGTGAATCAGTATGAGAATAATCGTTTGAAATGAACCCAAATCCAAATATTGGAAATTTCTGGGGTCTCATGTTACACATGGGACTAATTTCTTAAATCCTTTGGCTAAGGTACTTGCGGGTGGGAGGGAAGTGCCTGAGAAATCCTGTCTCCTCTTCTGGCTGCTTGAATGCAGCTGGTGGCTCGGGCCATGGAAGAGATTACATGTAGTGTCATGGAGCTGTCACAGAGAGATTGTAACGGCTTGGCATAAAATACATCTTCTGGGACTCCTGACCACTGTCCATTCTCCCCTTCCCTGCTTCAGGTGCTGTATAGGCCAATGTAAAACCAAACAAAACTTCTAAGAGCATTGTCTATGCTTGAAGGCTGAATCATCTGTTTTACAAGGAAGTCCCGCAGCGTAAATCTTTGCTCACAGTTCCTAGAGAATTTTTTTCCAGGCACTTCAAAACTTGAATAGAGTTATTTTATTTTTTTTAGCCATTATTTCTTATTGCTGAGCATCCTTGCCTCTTGTAATCTCCAGCGAGAAGTAGCAGTAGGAACACACAGCAAATTGGGCTTTACCACTTGTCCATTAAAAATAAGAGTTTTCAAAACTCAAGGTCCTTAAACAATTTGAAGATGCCTGGTAAAAGTGTTTATTTGTTTTAAACAATTTTTTCTGAAGTCTCCTTTGCTTTATGGCTTTTCTTTTTTTTTTGCCAAAGTCCCATGCCAAGGTCCATTTGATAAACAAAGTTGTTCATAAAGTGTGAATTTCCATCAAGTCAGAGGAAATATGAACTTGAACAACAGAGTGTTGGCTCCTCTGAAACCTGTCAAGCACTGAGCCTCACTCTTATAGAAAAGAAAGGCTTGAAATCCTTGGGGCCCCTCAGTTTGCCTCATTCTTTTTTTTGTCCTCCCACACTTTTGAAGGTCTTTGTGACCACTTAGACCCTGCCTATGTGCAGTTTATAGGCATTTTTTTTTCACACCGTGGTGTTCTCTGTACATCTCCAGGGCATCTTGCCTTCAAAAAGAGGGGCTTCATTGTGCTCTGAAAGTTGCATTGGCACTGGAATGAAATTTCAAGGAGGTGGTAAAATAGCGACTAGGAAGAACTGCTAGAGCTTGGTGATGTTGAAGTCCCCTGGGACAATGTGTTGGCTGGTAACCAAGACAAACCATCTTTTCAAGCACAACCTCCAGTGCGGAGTGGCAGGACCCTGTGCAAGGGGGCCCAAAACAGAGAGAATGTCAGCAGCATCCAGGAAGCAGCCTGGCTGCAGTGATAGTGATGACCTCTTCACCTCAGCCTATAGCTGGATCTCTGAGAAGGACCATTGAGGCTATAGCAACCCCCATATGGTCACCAATGGTTTTGATGGCAGAAGGACATTTAGGCAGTCCCAGTTCTACAGGGCGTACCAGGGAGACACTGTGCACTGTAAATGGCACAGATAGCCCCAGAGATAGAGCAGAGCTGTGGCTTGCCCTGCTGAAACAATATCTGAGTGTGCAGAGTCAAGAGATGGTGATTGGCCCACACTGGAGCTCTGCCAGTGAACGTGGCAGTCAATCATTAATGTTCTTTGACCCTCCAGCCAGATATCTTTCTTCAGCTTTCAGCTTCCCTGGCTTTTGCCCAAGACCGGTAGAGATTTAATAAAGAATCCCCTAGTGCTATTTTTGTTCTTCCTTTTACCGTGCTCAATGTCTTTTTGCAGTGTTTTTGCTTGATCTGTCCTCTGCCCATCCCTTGGAAGGTCTACTGTAAAGACAGCTTGGTGCAAATGTGGCCTTCCTGCTGACAGAGGCTCCACTCTAACAACAATTTTGGGATTTAAATTTTGAGCAAAGATTTCATTACATCTCTTCACCTAGTTCGTGGGAGAATTAAAGCACACGCAGAAATGTACAGAAATTGGCTCCTGCAGACAGAATAACAATAAAGGAAAAGACATTGTGACTATTTTACATTTTCAAGGCTCTTGTAAGAAGAAAATAGCTCATGAATAGCTTTCAAAGTGACAAGTTTTTCGGACAGCAGGGCATGTGTTTCTTCGGACTTATGACAGATGATAGTAGAATGAGAAAACGAGAACAGTAAGAGGTGAGGCGCTGCAGCTCCTGGAGCCCTCCTCTCAGCTGCAAGGCCGGGGGGGCAAGGGGAGGGTGCAGGGAGCATCCCCTCAGCAGCCTGCCGCTGTGGTCCTGTGGCCACCCCAGAACGAGGTTTCTAGGCAATCCGATGTGTATTTATGTCTCGCGTCTAAGGGTGCCAAGAAAGATAAGGAAGGAAAGGAGAATGAAGGGAATGAAGAGAGAATGAGATATGGCTCCTGTTCTTCTCCGGCTCTGCGACTTATCAGGGAGAATTCATTCTTATGTACTATTAAAAGAGGGAAAGCGCATTTCGGTGTATGTACTGTAAAGGGAACATTTCTGATGTGGGACTCAGATTCTCAATGTGAAAAAACCAACATTTTGCTTTTAAACTGAGTATTTTTCTTCTCAATTAATTTTAATTTTTCATTTAAATTCTAACCTTAATTCTTGTGATTAAACAGGTTGCTCTGAACCTGTGAGACTTACGTACCAAAAGGCTCCAGCTTGAAGTCAGCAAATAGACAATAACACAATATTAACGTTGCCAAGGATTTTACTTGTGGCTGATATTGGATGCAATCTCTGGATCTTAATGCTTCTTTGGTTAATTATGCTATTACCTTAACAAGTCTCTAAAATTCCAGGAACAGAGAAATTTAGGACGGGACAACTGAGTAGACAATTCTGCTGAATTTGCCTAAACTGGACAACGGCACCTTAAAATTTATTTGGTTTTTTTTCTGATCCAATTTTCCATGGAAAGCTGTTCCAGAACCTCATTGGTTTTATGATTAGATTTTTTCCTATTTTCAGTCTAAAGTTATCACTGGCTAGATTATATCAAACTGGTTTAACCTAAAAGTGTTCTTTCTTTAAATAGCTTTTACCCCTGCCTGATATTTATTCCATAGCAAGTAGCACTCACATCTCCTTTTAGGACATGTTTTGATAGTCTGACAAACAAAATATTTTAACTTCTTTTCTTTGAGATAGGCTCTTCTTTCTCTGCACTAGCCCCACAACTGTTTTCTGAAATAGTTCCAGCCAGGGCACATCAGTCTTGCGCAGGGATGGCCACTATGGATGTGCTGTACTTCAGATAAGGTCTCGTTGGTGCCTTGTACGAGGGCACAAATACTTTCCTGTTTCCAGTGGAAATACTTCACCTGTCACGTGTAGGATGTCACTTGCCTTTTTGCCTAGCTGCAGCACCTTGCTGGCTCAGGAAGGCAGTTCCTCTTCTTCTTCCCTTTCTGTTTCAGCTGATGAATTCTAGATTGTAGCAGGAAAGCTAATTACACTGAAATTAAAAATGAACCCTTTCATTTGTTTAGCTTTAACTTGCTTCTTTAGGAAATGACATGATTTCCTTCTTCACTCAGATACTTCCGGTACAGTGCTGCCTACTATGACAGGTTGTCTACAAAGTCTTCTGGAGATGATAGTGACCCAAACATTGCTACATTTTGGACAAACCAATTCTAGCCATGGTCTAGTCCACTTGAGCTCTTTCTGTCAAAACTGTGTATGGTTTCAGCTGCTTCTGTGACCCAATCGCTGGTTAGCAGTAGGCCCAAGGTCTCTGCATTTTCTCAGGAATTTGTTTAACCAGATAGTCCCTTCTTTATAGAGTATAAGCTGGTATAGGCAGAAATGAAACTTTTAAATATGAGATTTTACTGTTCTTTACAAAGAAGTTCTCTGCTCCATTGATGGGACTTCTGGGAACTACCAAATTACCTTGTAGAGGAATCAAAATGAGATTCTTAAAGTAAAATTTTTGAAAAGAATAAAAAAATCCCAATACAGAGATGAATTTTGAACATTAATCAGTATTAAGTCCTTAGATATCTTTGTCTAATTTTAACTTTAAAACATACTAAATTTAAACATTATTCATGAAGCAGGAATCTAATCTGGGATGGTATCCAACAGTGAGCATCTTCTGGTTTTAAGAAAGTATTTGGCCTGCTTTGAGATGCCTTCAGCAAAGGAGGTGTCTACCCTGAACTGTGATATGAATTGCATCTGGAACTGGTCAAAAATGGGAGCGCTGATTTTCACCAAAAATCCCAAATGCCGATGTCTTTGGTCTGAAGAGTGAGATTAATTTTTAAAACCACTGATTACACATTTATAGAAGCACTGAAGGATGTTATAAAAATGGATTCAGTGTCTCCATTTCTTAAAGAAATGAAGCTTCATTTAATTCTTCACACTTTTAAAATAAATTCTTAGCTTTTCAATATTTTGAATGGATTTTCCATGGCATTTTGGATCCTGAAGATGATTGTACATGTGCTCTACAGACATGACAGTTAATTCTGGAAAATATGAGATACCCTGAGCACCCAAGGGTCTCATTGGAACCCTTTTCTAATGAAACTGAAGTACAGATTTTCTCTCCTATATATATAAAGCCAGTCTCAGGTTGTGATCTCTGAATGCAAAAGATACCAGCAGCAGTGAAATTTGCTCTCTGTTTGCAAGGGAGTTCCTATAATTCCGATAAAACAGGGTTAGGTGGTTGGGGGTTTTTGTTTATAGTTTTTGCCTGTTTCTTTGGGGGTTTTTTTGTTGGTGATTTTTTTTTGTTTGGTTTTTTTTGTTTGTTTGTTTTTTGTTTTGCTTTGATTTTGTTTGGCTTTATTTTTTCTTCACATTAGCTATATTCCCAGTCTATACTTTAATGGAAGATGGAAGACATTTGTTTCAGGATCAGATGTCTTTATTTTTCATCCAAAAATTGCTCCCTTTCAAACTCAAAGATATAATTATGTTGTACTTGGGAGTTATGCCTCTGCCAAGGTGTGTAGACAATAGCAAAAGGTATTTCAACCTTACTTACTCATCTACTAGAGGAGATGAATATTTTAACCGAAAGAGAAGAAAGCTATTTTATTGCATTACTTAGAGGTAGAAAGACAAAGAATTTACTGTACACTTATCGAGCTATAGGTACAGAAACTGACACAAAGCACACAGTTGCATTGAAAACACAGCAGCACTTTTAAATGGTGGTTAATGGTTTTGGAGAAAGTCACAAACACAAGGAGCACAGGGTATAAATGAACCTATAAACAGTTACTGGGCTGCTCTAGGGGCGTGTGAATCTGGACAAAATGCTAGTGGAGAAATCTTCTGTTCTGTGTATTTGGGAACAATTGCTGTTTAATAGAAAACCTGACAGAGGCCCCATATAGATGACTGGAAATTGCTCGCAGCCCACGGTCAAAGCTGGGAAAGGTTATAGGACAGAAAGATTTACCTCAGCATTTTGCACAGGTACTTTTGCTCTTTGCTAGCTCTAGTCCACCAAAGAAATCCACTATTCACTGGTTTTGTTTTCAGCCAGGATGACAGGAACATATTTGCAGTTTACAGCAGGTGCCCAGCCAAGTCAACAAAGTGCAAACTATGCAGTAAAAAGTAATATATAAAAAAGGTCACTTTGCCAGTGTATGCCGCTCCAGCAAGTTTCAGTGCCTTGCAGGGTGAAAGTCTGAATCCAGTGACGGGAGTGTTACTCTGCTCACCACACCGTCAGTAAAAGTGTTGTGTTGTCTCTTGTTTAATGCATGCAGAGACTTTTGGATGCTTATCAGCTCTTGTCCTGACAATCATTACTACACCTGTTTCTTTGCAAAAGAAAAAAAACAAAACCCTGCCTATTCATTCATAACCTCCAGGTGGACACCTTTGTGCTCGTGACAAAAAGTCACTCTTCCAGGCAGGCTTTTCTGAATCAGACCCCTCATGTCTTGTCACTTTGCTGAAGGCTTTCATCACATGTGTCCACCTGGCCCTCTGGCAGAGATGGAGGCCTGATTCCATGACTTCTATATCTTCCTACTCAGGATGAAGGAGGCAGAATTAAATATCCTGTAATTGAATGCACATGATAGTGCACAAGAAAGGCAGCAGTGATTAAATAGCAGTGGTTAAAATTTGGGTGCAGGTTGACAATGATTTAAACAAAAATGAGGTTACTCTCAGGTGCTGATGCATTAATAGAATTGCATTGCCTATTGCCTTTCCATCTGTACTTGGGACCTCACCTCAAACCCTCTGCTGTGGGCTCTGGGGCTGTCCTTGTGCATGGACTCATGTACAGGGACCAAGGAGCTCATCCAGTTAAAGACTAACTAAGGGGAAAAAAAAAGATTATTTTTTCAGCTGAATGAGTCTCCATCCTTGGCATGCTGAAGCCAGCAAAAGGGAAGAGACACAGCGATGCACTTCTGGGAAGGAGAAGACCAGCCATTTCCATTGCTGGCACACATCATTTACCTCCTGATCTCATGCAAAACCTGGAAAGAAGATTCAAGACACAACAAGAGAACTATAAAGCTTTTCATTATTTGTGCTAAGGGGTTCAGCCATTGGTAGCTGGCTGTGCAAACGTTAACTGAAGTGCAAAAAAAGCTATTCTGTGACTTTTTGTGGAGCCTTTTTCTTACACATCCTATTTCTCTAGGAAAAAAGGCTGATAGTAATTTTGCTTATCTCATTATGACAGTGCTGGTTATCATACAATGAAATTAGGACAGTGCTCATATTATAATAACGCTTATAGAGGTATTTTCTTTCATATGGTATCAGAACAGTATTATCAGTGTTTGTTATTTCTGCACAGTGGGTGGACATTAAGTCCTAGGAAAATCATAGCAATGTGGAGAAGAGCAAGGTTCTCACAGACCACTGCACTAGGACCAAACTGGTACGCTATAGGATTTGGAGCTCCTTCTAATAGATGGCCTCATTACAACATACAGATTTGTGGAGGAAGGGGAAAGATTTTCCTTTAAGGGGGATATGTTCATGCCAGTGTCAGAAGAAAAAGGACAACACTAGGTGGGAATTTGGTATCATTCCAACCACTGCTGTTACCTGTTATTTTCAGATGGGTTTCCTAAGAAGTGCCACTTACGGTATCATGCTGTGTACATGTCCACCTTTCTAACTATTGTCTCTACTGACTCAATTTTAGACAAAGTTGATAAATGTCTAGAGTTTACTTAAGTAGAATAAGAACTGACAAGTTTCATTAAAAAAATTATATATGTATATACATCAAGTATAAAGTAGCCATCTTGAACAAAAGGGCATATCAGTGCTTCTGCTAAAGTTGGAGTGTGAACTCACCCATACTCAATAGCAAAGAATTTACGTGGAGATATTATAAAACCCAGGAGAAGCTTAAACTTGTCTTTGTGTCCTACTAAATATCAGATCCTACTCTGCACAGAAACACCATAGAACATCTTCATTAATTTTGCATCTCCTGGGATTACTTGTTTCTGTCATACCAGAGTTCTTTAAGACATTGTCCATTCACTGAGAAACTCATGGGGGAGTGTTTCTCTGGTGAGCAGTTTCTAAGTTATTCTTCTGCAGACTCCTGTTGATGAAATAAGTAACATGTTGCTCAAACAGGGCGATTGAACGATAAACAGCTAAAACACTGTTGTGCACTTAAATGTCTCTTAAATAAACCCAGTAAAGATGAATAACTACGAAGAGAGTGGTGAAACTAGACATATGTGAAAAGCCAGGTAGAGCAAAGCTACACAAAGAGAACATGTTGATTAACTGGAAGGCAGATAAGGAAGATGGAGAATTTCCTCTTTCTGTAGAAATGGTTAGACAGCTTGGCAAATGAGGGTGAGGTGCAGGTGGGAAAACCAGACTCTGTGCCTCAGAAGCAATGCAATATGCGAGACAATGAATAGAGTCCTAGGACTTTTACAGAAAACCATTCATGTGCACATTTGCTGGCATTTCTGTGCACAGAACAAAGTATATACCTATGTACAGCCATGACTGCATAGGGTCTGTGTTGACAGGGCCACATGCCCTCCGCAGCCCTCGTAGCCCACACTTCAGTCTGCACTTCGTTCCTGCAAGGCCTTTGGGCCACCTCATACCAGCAGAACCTACCACTGCAAAACACCTTCTTCAGTGTCTGAGTCTATCTAAAGTTCAGCTAGTTACTAAGCTTTACAGTATGCCCTGAAGGTCAGCTGACTCGGGCTTCCTTGGAATGGAAATGAGGAAGGGATTTGAGACCAGTGGACCTCCATCAAGGAGGCACTCACTGAAGCACCTGGATGTTTAAAATCTCTGCTTGAGCAGCTTAGGTGGACTCAGCAGCTGGCAGAAAATAGGAGAACAGAGGCACTTCGCTCACAACAAGAAGCTAATAGTTAAGCCAGTTTGAGATATATTTTAATGTTTTTGGTTTTTTTTTTTTATTTCTACAGAATTTAAATGCACTTGTGCCTCCTGGAAGGAAGGAGAAAAAAAGCAGTGACATAAATTTTGTTCATTAATTAACCATCTGGGACTGAACTTTGAAAAATTCTGATATAAAAATATGTTTTTGTAGCCCTTAAAAAAAGCATGGTTTCCTTTGATAATGGAGGACAAGAGTCCATTTAAAGCTAGAGGAATTTTTACCACTGATGAAATGGGCTCTTGACTCTGAATCTCAGTACTATATTTGCCAAGGTACGCAGGTATGAGACAGTCAGTAAGTAGGCAAAATCTCACCTTTCTCCATGTTTAGACTTCTGACTATTTTCAATGACTCAGTGTTTGGTGAACTTCAGTTGTTCAAAAGTGAGTTTTCAAGTTTGGGTTACATCTGTGTTCCCCATGCAGTCCCAGAGCTTCTAGCAGACCACTTTGTCACACCACTCGCATCCTGATGCTTGCATTTCAGTTGTACAGTCACCTGAAACTAACATCAATGCAGGTGACTGATAATAAGGACGGTCCCACCATTCCAACCAACTCTTGGGCACCTATTGTAAAATGGGATAATGGCTTCTGGAATGAGCCTGTATCTCTGTCCTTTTAACTACAGAGAAAACATAGACAGCTGTCTTACAGGCTTAATTTTAAACACCTAAATTTAGCTCACGTGCATCCGTTTTCATTAAATCAGGGAAAGCCCTAAAACCCACAAAGCAATGATAGGAAATTAAGGCCTCTCCTTAAGCACATGTTTGTACAGGTGCATGTTCAGTGCTAAATGCTCCTGCACAGGCATCTTTGAAGAGTTACAGAATGAAGGCTTCTTTCCAGAGCAGTTGACCAGTATCCTTGGTAGTCCCAAATAACTGGTTTTCTATCACTATTGTGCAATAATTCTCCCCTTAAAACTGAAAGTTAAATAGAAGTTGTTGTAAATGTAATAACATTTTCAGACTTTTTTTTGGCATCCTCTAGGGTTCTGATACTAGGAATTTAGAAAGTGGGCAAGTAAATGTGCTTTGGACAACACCTTTTATTGTTCCTAATTAATATGTGCCAAGGACCCCTCCAAGTGCATAAACTTTTGAAAAGAGGCCAGTTTCCTCATTATCAACAGACACTTCACAGCTAATATTTCAACAGCTGAAGAGTCAGTCCAAATGCACCCATCCCAGGGTGTAAACACCCTTTTCTGCAGCTCAGCTCTGGGCTGTGTCATGCTGAGTTTGACCCTGGAGAATTACCAACAATAAGCAGATTGTCTTCTTTGTCCTTTCAGTGCTGGTCCTCCTGTGCTGGTGCCAAGTGGAGAACAGGAGGACAGCCTCATTCAAACTTAAAGGAGTCAGGCTACATCTTGTCTTGATGTGTCAAGAAATGCAGATTAGGACATGATGGGGGATGTTGAAGTGGGACAGAAGGATCTGAAGATAAGGACTGTATTTAAAGAAACTGAAACAGAGAGTGGGCTGGGGCAGCAAAGAGGAGGCTAAAAAGGAATGCAACTAGCTGACAAGTGGAGAACATGGGGTGGAGTAGGAGAAGATAACTGAGTCTAGTTGCAGAAAAAAGGTGGCATATGAGGCTTGAGAGTTATTGGGGGTAAGGTTTTGGAGGGGAAAGAGCACCTGAAACCAAATTAAAGATGACTGCTAAGTACCATGAAAATTCAATTGGGAACTGGCTAGGTGAGCGGGGTGTGGGAAGCATGGAAGAGGGCATGGGAAAGGTCTGATGGGTAAAACCAGAGCTCACAGGGAGACACATTTTGTTCAAATGTCTACAGAAAGAATCCAGGAAAACACAAAGGATGGAAGTAGAGAAAGAGCTAGGAGGGGAAAAGTGCAAAATGGATTCAGGGACAAACTGAAAGTGTTGAGGTGGGCATAAAGATCACTTGGGAGTGTCAGCAACAGGGTCTCTTGTCTTTTTGAGCAGACTCCTTTCAAAAAACCCCAAACAGAAGGATCTCACTATCTTCCACCAGTATCAGTGAAACCCACTGGCCAAGGTTTGCTTCCCCTGCGGTACTGTTTCTCAGAGATGTATTGTGTCTATAAGTTGCTCTGTTGGTGCAGAGGTCAGTGAGGTTCCCAGTCCTGTTGGTGTGCAGTGGGGCAGAGGAGATATGCTGTATGTCTGAAATGGTATTAGAAATGGGATTTCTAATTTTTAACGTGCATTGTTACAAACCTCAGAAATTATACAACTCGCATGCAATCTGATCTAAAAAGTGAAAATTGCACTACATAGCATTTAAACATTAGGAAATGTTGGACTCAAGTCATCCTCCTGAAATAATCACTAAACATTTTATTTTTGCTACAGGTGATTCAGGGAATCTATTAAAAATAATAAATTTAATCTGATGTCTCCCCAGCACATTGTCTATCTTGAGTGATGAATAAGGCAAGGGTCCAGTAGAAACAAAATCAACATTAAGAAGATGTTATGTAGGACTTTTTCATATTGAAGTGCAGGTATGCTTTAAATCAGCAATAGAAAATATGCTCTAAAGTGAAGGAAGGCTCTCACTATCTTTCCCAAGGAAAACAGAATGACTCAGTCCTGGAGACTGATTTTTCCTCTCTAAATATTTATAAAGATTTGAAAATTACTTCTCTTTTGGACTTTTCTACCTTGTAGGTTTACGTTGAACTTAAAAAAAACCCCAATAAACACAACAAAATATCAGAAAAGTGTAACTGGAAGATTTTTCTGCCTTATTTGCACATCTCCATATAACAAAAAAGTGAGAATTTCAAGTTCTTCCTAATTCCTAATTCATAAGTGTTATTTCTTCAGCAGAAACAATGCTCACATCACAGGTTTCTGCATTTTTTTTCATACTTTACTCATGAGAATCATCCCATTGTAGACACCGATTGTTCACATAAGCATTGCTTAGCAAAAGGAGGCCAGAGTTGGACCCTCCTGGGGTCCAGCTCTATGTAGTTATAGAATCAGTGAAACATGTGATGAATATATGGGAGTGGGAATGGAAAAAGCAAAATGAGTTTGTGACTTGGAAAAAAAAAAAAAGAGCATGTTTGATTATCTTAGGTCTCCTGTGTACCTTCTCTCCATATCTGCAGAAGAAAGAATATTCTCTGGCAGCTATCATTCATTATTTATTTTTTATGCTTTAATTATTTGTGGAAATCCTTGGCTTCTGCTTTTTCAGCCAGCTCCTCTGACAGTAAATTTTATACAGTAAGATGTGGGAGGTGAAGCTCTGCTTCAGAGGAGGGAAGGAAGGAAGGAAGGAAGGAAGGAAGGAAGGAAGGAAGGAAGGA
>JANVCC010000072.1:547961-614490 GCA_025345505.1 Todiramphus chloris collaris
AAGGAAGGAAGGAAGGAAGGAAGGAAGGAAGGAAGGAAGGAAGGAAGATTGCTTTGGCTTCTGGTGATGTAATATTGACATCTGGTAATCCATTTAAAACAGGATGGGAAACTTTATACGTGTCTCTGCCCACATGCAGATGATGCCTCCAGCACATGTAGAGGCAATTGAGCAGATCCCAGGAGTGCTGGCCTGCAGATTATGTGCTACACAGGTGGTCTTGAGACAGATGCCAATTCCAGCCTGTTTGAGGTCTGAGTCACAGCGAGTGGTGGTGGTGACTGTGCACCGGTGCTGCTGTGTCCTGACCCATGGGGTTGATTTCATGCCCACGTGCAGTGCTGCCTGTCCCAAACACCACAGGGTATTGCACAGACAACCAGATTTCTCCCTCATTCAACTTCTGGACTTCCCAATCCTCTGTCCTTTATTTCCCCACCCCTTTCTGCCCAGGGCAACTGAAACTGGGAGATCCCTGTCTCTTTCTCGTACTCTTGGAGCAGAACAAAATTAAGATGTTGGGGGCAGGCGAGAGTTCAGGGACTTCTGTCACAGCTCTTCCAATTTGGGGAGGGGTGTGGTGTTGAGTGATATTTGGGATAATTCTCTCCCTCAGTTCCTCTCAGAATTGGTTAGTCTTGTATGGTAATCATTATTAGTAATAACTGCTAGGCCTTGGTGCCAGAAGGATTTTAGGTGATATTGAAACCAACTGAGCATGAAATACCTACAAGAAACACAGGCTCTTGGCTTTAGTGCTTATGATCTCCTGATCTCCAAGGGATTTACAAGTGAGGTAAAACGTGTTATTCACAATTTGAAGGTTAGGGAAGAGGGGCAGTACAGATGAAATTCCTTCAGAGGTATCATCTAGTTGGACAAAGTCTCCATAATCCCATCCAAAGTGCCATATATTCAATCACATTTTTACTGTTTCTTGTGCTTCCTTTGTTCCAAAACCTTTCTTCTGTGGGAGAGCCCTTCATCCTTGCATGTCAGAAGTCTCTGCTGATAGATCCCTGGAGGTTTATTTTCCACAGTGAACCCTAAAATCAGAGCTGCTTCATAAAAGTGAGGAAAAGAGGGAAAAATAAAGCATTTCCTTAGGAATTCTGGGTACAATGCACGAGCCAGAATTCTGGGAAAGCAGCTTTTGTGTTATGATATCATACAGATGATGCCTAGAAACTCAAATCAAATGACTTAAATAAATGTCATGACACTGCCAGGAAGTGTTCTAGGTACAGTAATGGTGCATGGAAAATCAATATTTATTATAATTTTAACTGAAAAATTAAGAAGATTTGCCATAAAATACAAGTGCTTTGCAACATTTTGCATGTTCACAGCATGCCCTCTAGGGTGCTGTTAATATAGTTTGTCAAGTGAATGATGCATTGTTTATGCAATTATAGAGATGTAGCCAAATCTTTTATCTCTCTTTCCCTTCTCTCATGTGGTGGCAGCAGGTAGCTGGAGCTGATGGATCAATTTTAAGCCTCTGTGGTGAAGAATATATATTTTCTGAAGTAATCTACTAATTGGTTATGCAGACCATCTCCCAGCTGTGTCCCAGTGCCTAAGTGCAGGGAAATCCAAGCTCTCAGGTCTGGAAAGGGTAATGCAATAAAAACCTGTTATCATGTAGTAATTGAGGTCCAAGGTTTACAGCAGCATCATAAACATGATGCATTCAAATGCAAAAGGTCAGAGTGACTCAGACTTGGGCAGGAGTATCAGAAGTTTATTAGTACTCTATGGCCTGGTGCTCATTCAATGCATATTGAATTTGGAAAGGCTTAAACGCTGCTTTTAAGTAACTTTTTACAGTTTCTTTTCCTTTAGTGGGCTTATTTACTGCTATGACTTGCTGGATTTCACCTGACACTTGTTTTCTGTGGAGCACGATATTTTTTCCATGAACATTCAACTTTCTCGAGCACTTGAAAACCGTGAAATAGAACTGGAGCAGTCACAATGTAGGACCATTTACACACATGGCACTTCAGTCAGGTTTTCCATACTTCCTTTTAAGTCATAAAGGTCTGAATTCAGATAGTTTGCTGATGACCTACTGATTGATAGAAATGCTTCTAAGGCCTCTTGCAGTAGTGGTGATGAGAAGCTAACCTTGTTTTTCCATTGTAAGTGCTTAGAGTGGACTTAATTATTATCAGTTACAGATATGCATAAAACAACAAAAACTTTCCAAAGATTAAAACACACAAGACTTTATGTTAATAGCACAAGGAATAATCCTGAGGAATTTCAGATTGACTTTGGTACTGTTGGGGGTTAATTGGACAAAACGCCATAACACCTGGGTACTTCAAAAAGCACACTGATAAAATTCACAATATAGCAATTTTTCTGTGATAAAACCAGGGATATTAGCTTGATGCCTTCTGGTGTTCCAAGATAAAACTGAGCAATTACACAGGAGAGATTTTTCAAACCTTTTTGAGCCAAACTACAAACAAGGCTCACTATTTTTCATGTACTGTAGTTAATTCCGCAGCTTTGTAGTGAATAATAGATTTATGACAAACAAGTAAAAATCTGGCTCTAATTAGTTCTGCTAGAGATGTTGCAGGGTGCAGATTTCTCTTTCTGACTCTTGCACAGAGAGAGTTTATAATTTAATTTTCAAATAATTTAACTGGTCCAGAGTCTGATTACAGATTTGCATTAGCAATTGTCCATGGATTTACAAGAGTTATTTTTGAGTTGCTATAGCATGGAAGAAGAAAATAAATCAGATCCATATTTTAACTTTACACAGTATTGTGTTCTGCTATGAAAAAAAGGAAGGAAGCTGCTATATTTCTTTAAGTCTTTGTTCAGTGAATTTAATGCACTACAATACAAACCGCTACCACCCAAAGATAGTATTTTGACTTGTATAAAAAGTGATGCTTGCATCAACAGAAAGGTGTTTAATAGATTACACAGCATCATCTATCTAGCTAAGGGATGCATGTGAACTGGTGTGAACGGGATGAGAATTGCCAAAGAAAATACCAATTTCCATAACAGTAGCAATATCTCCATCCTTTAAAATCACAATCAATAATACCTTTAAGAAGAGTCTCTCTCCTGTTCATAGCACACACCTTACATTTTTTGCATGTATGCCCACCCATAATCTTTTAAGTCTCTTATCTTGAAACTCACTTTATCTGGTTGATGATATGATTTGGAGAAAGAACAAGAAAGGATCAGGAGTTATAAAATGTGAGAACTAGCGGAGAAATGCCTACAAATGGCAAATGTGCAGGGAGCTTTTGAGAAACTGGGCCTGCACCTGAATGGGAAGCCAAGAGTGGGAGCTCTAAGATTCTGGCTACTAAGTCCTTTTAATAAAATAAAACAGAAATCTTGCAAGACATAAAGAGTAGCTAGCTTTTCAGCCTTTAAAAAACCCAACTTTTTACTTTTGTATTTTTTTTTTTATCCTTTGGGATCCAGCTGTTTTCTTCATTCCTAAATATTTTGGAATAATTTTTTACTCCTCTTACACTTTCTTTAAAAGGAAGATGCTATTGGGAAAATTGTATGTCTTCAGCTGAAAGCCTCGTAGCAGATAGTTAATATCTGCTACTGTGATAGGAAGCCTGAAACTTCAAAACCTAGGAACTGAGCATTTTGCTGCTAGCAGTTTGCTCTGCTATGAAACCAGTGCTCAAGACCAGCTGAAAGACTATGCTCATCATTAGTATATGCTGTAGATTGCCTAGTGATTTAATTCTGAGTAAAGAAAGGGGAGATTAAAACATGTAGGCACACAGGAGAGAAAGCTCTAAAAATAGCAAGACTAAAACGTTGCACATAGATGAGGGTAAGGGGGTATTCTCCCCTGATGCCCACCCGCCTTTTTATTCTCCCTCCCTGTCTGGTATTCCATGAAGAATATCAGAGAGGAAATACAACCTTCATTTCAAAGATCGAACAAAATGAAGCACAGGATCTGGATTGGATGGGTTTGGTTTCTGTCTCAATTATTCTAAGCAGCGTGTTCAGTCGCAGTCAGTGCAGTCTTTTGTTTAAAGTAAGGTCTGTCTGCTACATACCTAGCAAAACTAATGTGGTTAGAGGCAGGAAGTGGAGAAAAAGATTCAGGAGAAAAACAAAAGGAAAAGATGAAGCAGAATCTAAAACACAAGGAGAGACTTTCTTCTCTGGGTGGTCAATGTGACCATTCTCATCATTAATGGTGTGATTTGTCTTCCTTGACAATTGCATATTTATTTGACATAAAGCACTGGTCATTTTCCAGATATTTGATACAATCTTCAGCTCATTATCCACACCATGGAATGCATCATTCATATTTTGACTGCTGCCTTGATGTACAGAGAATCATCCCCCTATTTAATGGCCAAAAATAATTGAAATTGGAGCAGCAGTCATCTGTTAGGTAAAGGATGGTATACAGATAAATATAGGCCACTGCTGTCTAAGATTGCTGCTATGATCTTTTGTTAGCTCCCAAACATTTAAACGCTGCCATGATTCTACAAGTTAATTGCACAGAGGGAAGGGGCAAGAGAGAAAGAAATGATGTGACAGTTGAGATCAATATAAATCTAATATCCAACCACCAATTTCAAATGGACTGTTGCCAATTTTTGGCCCAGATATTAGCAAGGTTTAGCAAGCATACTGCTTATGTGCAGACCCATTGCTATCTAAGCCTTCATATATGCTGTTTGCTAGTAGAAAACAGGCATGAGGGAGGCTGGTTTCTCAAAAACATGTTTTCTATATTCACCTTGACCCATTAACTTCAATCTGAATTAAGTATGTTGAGGTTCTTCATGAGAGGATGTAAAAGGGCAAATAATAATAATAATAAACAAACAGAAAATAGCTATTGAACTGTTAGCAATGGCTTTTCTGGTTTATTTTCCTTAGCAAGGCACAAAAAGCACAGTTTGCAGTTTTCCTGCAGTAGACTGGCCTCTGAGATCAGCCTGCTGTTTTGTACTACCAGACTCTATTCAGCACAGTGAAAATAGGAAGTATATTTCTGTCTTGTTTTGCTTTGTTTTGTTTGTTTTGTTTTTCTGTTTGAATGCAATTGCTAGTGTCTTTTATTAGACTTAATTCTATTACACGTTCACAGCTCTGGCTCTAGACCTAATTACCACTTCTGGAGAGCTACTACTGCACATACTGCACATCATGCTGTTCAGACCCCTGTGATTCCCTGTTAATTTAAAATTTTTAAGCATTTCAGTTTCTGCCTAATCCATACCACACTAAAATAGTAGTAACCCCTTCTCCTGCCCTTAACCTCATCCACAAAATAAGGCCAACCCATACATTATTGCTGTGAACATGGATTTCCACTTGTTGGCCAGATCTACAGTTGTTCCCTGAAGTGCTACTCTGGCCCACACATGAAAGGTTTCACTACAGAAACTATTCAATTTAGATGAGATAAAGAGAGTAAAATGATAGTGACAAGCTGTAGCAAAAAATTTGCAGTGGGCAAGATATGTCTAAAGACGAGCAAACTGCTTTAGAAGAGTAAGAATTCTCCCAAACACCTCTCCAGGTCTAGTACTGATTTAGAAACAACCTTACTTTAAATTCTGAAATGAAATGATAACATTTAAAGAAATAGTTCTGCTCACTAGAAATGCTGCTTCAGTGGCGCCAGAATTATTCAATAACTTGGCAAACAGTTTCTGTTGAAAAAGTTCAGTCATGTTGACAGCTTTTTTCAGCACTTCCAAAGTGTTATTAGAGACCATGATTTCAAGGCAAGTCCATAAAAGCCTGAAGAGACTGATGTGCTTTGCAGAATGGCAGTTTGCATCATACCCTCTTACCCCTGTGGGGATTCACCTCTGAAGGTCATCTCTGGGGTGCAGTGTTACTCCCTTTCTTATTTATATACTATGCCATTGCTGCAATCATCTTATAAACCAGTCTTATAATTAGTTACTGGCACATTTTAGGTGTTCGCTCCTGTTCCCACTTCTTTCTTGAAGCACAGAAGGCTTTAAGACCCTGCAGTTCAGTGGCTTCAGGAACCATCTTAACCACCGAGTGAAAGATTACAAAGTGTGATTTATCCTAGGTAGTTTTTAAATAGCTAAAGTTAGTGATGTTGTTCAGCCATAGACATTAGGTGCTTCTGATTTAGGTATAGACACATGGACCAGGCTCCTGTGACGTGTCTCCCATCATAGCCAGTGAAGATCCCTCCAATGCAAGGCAGTAGAATCTGGAGTAGTAGTTCAGTTCATCTGACTTTCTGACTGGTTTTCTAAACTCTAGAACCTCTCAATGATGCTGACTAGATATCTCTGGACCCTAATGGCACCTTAGACCCCTAGGAATTGATAGGTGAGAGAAAATCTACCCTTACTCTCTAGTGAAATCCACCTTTATTCTCCACCTTCACAGCCTGGGTTCTGTTATGGACATGCAAATGTCTTTCTCCCATCTGTTAATTAAAATGTGGCTTACAGCAACACTTACAGTCCGACATTTATTTCAAAAAAAAGGAAATATATATTTTGTACCTGTGCTGCTTGGCTCAGGGTGAACCTAAGGACCTAGTCAAGGCATTTGTGCTTATACCTTTTCTTTACTGATGGAATATTTTCTTTTTGCCTCTGTATGAAACAGTGTATTTAAAACATCTCCTCTCCTGTCTTTTTTGATATCAAGTGAAAGATTTCTGTGAAAATGTATTTTTTTTTTGACCTGCTCTGGTACTGAGTTTCCAGTGAAGTGTATATATAATCACCTGGTGCTGATGTTAAATGTGGAAGTTTATGCTGGAGTGACTAAATCCATGTATTTATTAGGGAAGAAAAAAACCCAAACAAACCAATAAAAAAAAAAAGCAAAAAACCCCAAACTCACTAAATTTACTTGGGCAACTTGTCTATGTTTTTGCCAGCAAAACTTTTCAGGGTAGTTTAGGCAAGTCCTGCATTTGTACACCAATGATGTCTATCTAGGAAGTGATTATTGCTCTGTACTCACCTCAGAGTTCATTCAAGGAACTCTACTTACCATTCCTGTGGCAGACACAGATGAAAGAGCAGACACAGTCAATGCTGCTTTCAGTCTATTCCACCCCAACATCAAACATCTCCGTCCCCATGACAAAAAGATCATAGTCGAGCACTCATTAAAAAATAGAAAATCAACTCCACATTGTGTTACTCCAATACAGATTACAGAGCCTTTGGTTGTTAAGTTTCTTGTAAGTGCTAATCAAGCTCAGCCTTTTTAATTCTTCATCCTGGACATTTTGTAGCTGTGTGCCTGTATATAGCTGCTTGTGCTTTGGGCTGAAGTACGAGCAGTAACCTTTTTATGGGTCTGTTGTTAAAACTCTAACGTTGTGAGATTCATCAAACCAAGTAACACTGACAGTCCTGTAAGAGTCTCTTCTTACCCAATGAATGATTTGTAACAAAAGAATAGTCATCTTTATTAAGAGGTTCTCATGCTCTAGAGTCTCTCATGCTCAAACAGATAAGAGCTGCCACTGTTGCTTTAGAAGAAATATGCTTTTCCCTGGGACAAAAGAAACTAGGCAAAGTGTATCAGTCATCAGCTTTCCATGATTTTCTTTCTTCTTTTGTTCTCTAGAGATTAGTTCACAGAAAACTATGTTCATAGTTTTACCATTAAGGTTTTTGAATATGAGAAATACATACTTGTTTTACTCTGCAACTCAGCCCAATGATAATTTCTATCACTGTATTAGTATTTAGAATTATTTTGTTTTGGAAAATACTAAGGTTATGTCAAATTATATAACATAGTGGGGCACATTTTCAACACTATCTTATGACCTGATCTTTTGACTTCCAGCCCAAATCTTATTCATCTCAGTACTTCCAAATATTCTCAGGAATGAAAACTTAGATATTTCTGACTGCAAAATAAATGGGTCATGTGTTGCAAAATTCAAACTGTGGCCACACAGTCACATTTTTTGTCTGAGGAAACACAGTGGTGATAAATAATTGTATATAGAAATGTTCAGTATGTGAAAATCATGGGGAAAAAGTCTGGAAAAACATTAATTTTAAGAAACTAGAGACAGTGTAGGACTTACTTCACATATCTTCTTTTTAATATAATCTAAACTATAAATTTTCCTACAGAAATTATGAACTGAGGAAATGTTCTCAGGAAAGGAGACCCCCTAAACCTGTTTGTGAAGAGAGTCTGTCAGTCTCTATCAGTTGCTAACAGTCTATCAGCAGCTGAGCCCACTGACTTCCTATGCTGCAACACAGCTGACTACAACCAGCTGCTAAATATGGTCTCAATCCAGCAAAGCACTGTGGTATGTGCTAAGCTTTGTCAGGGCGAGTATTCAGATTAAAGTCACTGGGACTTGCCATATACCATATACCTAAAGTTCATGCTTTATCGTCAGGGTGGATTTCTTTCACATACATTTCCTCTTACCCACGCCTAGGTATTGCTGATGTATCCCTTAACATGCCAGTGGCAAACATAAGCAGTCATTTCCTGCAGAGAAAACGAATTAATGGGACAGAAGAAATTCTTAGAAGTCTGTTAACAAATGATGGGGATATCTGTGCAGTTTTCTAGGAAAGAAAAAAAAGATTGGTGAAGTCATTTATTTATGAACTTTTAAGTGTGCAATCATAACAGATTCTCATAAAATAGATTCCTTATGATGATGGATGGGTTCATCAGCAGTCTGCCAAGCTGCACAGTATATTTATAGATGGATTTGTTCTAGCTATTATTAAGTAGTGAATTCTATACAGTAAATAATAATTGAAATGCCATACACTAGGTACAATTCAGAAGTGTTTCCCACATAGGATCGCAAAGGTTGTCATGTTGCAGGAAGACCACTCTGACAGTTATCAGATGCTTGCTCCAGAAAACATGTAGGTTTGTGCATCTCTAAATGGTTCCTGCATTAGAGTGCTTGGGTAATATTCACCCTACTACTCCTTGTCATGCTGTCAAAGCATAATTGGGGGAAATTCCAGTTTTAAAAATGCTTGGTCTTTTTTACCTAATAACCATGAAAATTGTCAAGAGAACACACTGTCTCCTGGCAGCCACCTTTCCCACCTTGTGCTCCAGCACTGATTATGGGACCAAGATGTGTGTGGGGAAGGAAAAAAGCCTGTACATCCTCAGCCTAACTCAGTTATTCTCTCTCTGTTGACACTGCTATGAGGGTGTTTTATTCATTTCTCATTATGTTCTATCATATCTGTCAAGTGGCTGTCACAGAAATCCCTGAGACATTTTCTAGTGGAGTCCTTCCTCTCCAGGGATGAAGGCTTGAGGGCAGAAAGAAAAAGGCCTGAGAAGCAGAGGGCCTTGAAGGATTTAAAGAGGAATTAAGAAGTGAGGAGCTTGTAAGGGAGAAGACTTTCCTGGGAAGAGAACAGCAACTCAGAAAAAATACAGAGGCAATGCAGAAGCTGACTTATGAAACAAAAAGATAACGAATATCCAGTACTGGGCCCTCATGTTTTATTTATCTCTGATTTCACTCCTGTTTATTTAATACTGCTCAGACACTGATGTGAACAAGTCCGGTCTCCATCTCATAGGTATCGTGATAATGACAGTTTAGTACAACACAAAAGTATGTGAACGAGACAAGAAGTGCACTTGGGCAGATGTCACTTACATACAACTTATAGGAGGAATTTTTGTGGTGGGTAACTGTTTTGGAAAAACCTACCCACTGCTCATTAATGCTTTGGGTGCCTTACATTGCGATGCACGCAGCAGGTTTTATGTCTTTTACTTCTCTTCTAGACGCTTTGACAAAAGTGGGAGTTCATACAGCACACAAATGTAATTCCAAAATGGGCATCTCTTGAGCTGCACATTTTCTCTGTGACTGACAGCACAATTGGAAGCCATTTGCTGCACAAATGAAAAGTGCAAGGAGTTCCTTTTTTCTGGCTAAGCTCACAGCACCATTATTATCTGCAGTGGTGTTTATAAGCAAGACCCAAAGTGCCAAAGTGCACAGACACACACTTGAAGTGCTGCTCCTCAGAATCTGCAGTAATCATATTCTGTGAAAGTCAGAGATTAAGGGAGTCATCTGAACAATCAGAAGTGCATCTGTCTCACATATTATATGCGGTTTGAAGTATCCCTCAATTTTTTGTCTGTAAAACTAACATCAGTGTTTACCTATAAACAGACACAGAAGTCATTGCTGACTATACCCTGCTTTGTATACAATGCTATTATATAAAGAGCTCAAGCAGCACGTCTGCCTGCCTAGATGTGTGTTCTCCTACTCCAGCTGCCAACAACCTAAATTATTCAGCAAGCCCTGATCATGCCAAGTTTTTAGTCAACAATGGAGATCCTGCCAAAGAGCTAATAATGTTTAAAAAAAAGAGAAAGCAATGTTTGTGACAATTAACAGAGCCTGCAGCCTGCAAAGAGAGTTGGACTCATTTGTAAAGGAAAATTTAAATGATATGCTTCATTATAAATGGTCCCATGCAACACATTGCTAATCAACCAGAGCAGCTTCTTTTTTTCCTCCTTTCCTATCAGATAAACCAACAGCAGCACGAGCCAAAGTTCTTGGCCACTGCTTGCTATAGCTATAAATGTGGTGTGGTTATCTATCAGTATCATAATCGGCTCAGATCAAACTGAATAATTAGCACTGAAGTAGATGAATAGAGCCACAGCCTCTTATCTTGTCTATTAATAATAAGTATAACTTCACAGCCAAATCAAGAGGTATGTTATTGTACCCCTGAGAGCCTGTTTGGGTAAAACCCCATGCGACCTTACCACCATGAACAGTGCAGATGGGACAGTGTGTGCCTGTAATGATGAGCTGCCAGCTGCCAGCCCCCACCCCGCCTACTCCTCAGCTCAAAGTGGGAGCAAGAGAGAAGATAAACAAACCCTTCACAAACCTGAGAGCCATTTGTAGGGACTCCTTCCTCCCCCCGTCTTCCTTACTTACACCACCGCAATTAATAATTGTTTTCCCTATGGCAGAGCTCTGCAGACAAGCAGCTAAGGATAATGTGTTTTTCACCCAGGCTCAATATGAAATGTAAGTCTTGTTTTATAGTGGTATTGTGATGACTATATATTGCTAAAATTTTAGGAATAACTCAGACACACTCTTCTCACATTTAAATCCTAGCACATACCTACTAATTATTGTGCAGTGTCCAATGCAATAATTATCATTATACTTTGTACTGCATTACAACATTACCCTCATTGCAGGATCTCTAAGAGTTTTCAGCCAGGTTTATCTAAGTAGCGTCAATTCGATTATGCCTATTTTAATTAAATTGAGAAGTTAACTCAAAGGAAGGGTTTCGAGTTTTGCAAGAGAGTTAAGTGCTTTTGCTCACTGTTTGGGAAATGTTTACCACAACTCATCCGCAGTTTGCTACTCACATTCCCCTTGGTTTTATTGGCCAAGATACCTGTAAAATGCAATGCTATAGACAGCCTGATTATTCAGCTCACACCTATCACAGACCCAGAGTTTTATTTGTCTGAGGTAGCTGAATAGTTTTTGAAATAGTCTCTCTGTATGATTTGTATCTGAACCAGGATGAACCTAAACCAGGCAAGTTCTGACTGGATTTGCTTTTGTGTTTTCCAGGAGCTCAAGCTGTGCTTTCCCTTGTTGTGTTTTCCTATGAGACTTAGGTTATGAAAAGAGATTTGGCTCGCCCTGTTGCTAGAAGTGGCTGAGATTGGGAAGTGAAGAAGGAAAGATTACATGTCTTCCCCTTTGAAAAAGCTGGTGGTGGACCTAGCAGTGCTGTCTGGTGAAGGAAGAAGGCTTTTAACCTCTTATTAGAAACAGATGAAGGCTGCCTGTTGTTGGGATCTGGCAGGAGGAGGAAAGAGAGAAGTCTGGATTGACAAGAAAGCATTAATGTTAGCCTGCTACTGTGTATAAGGGGATTAAATGTGGTTTAGGCTTTTCTTCTTTTTTTTTCTTTTTTTTTTTTTCTTTTTCTCTTTCTTCTTCTCTTTTTCTCTTTTTTTCTTTTTCTTTTTTTTTCTTTTCTTTTTTTTTTCTTCTTTCCTTTTCTTTTCATATGAAACATTAGGTAATGCAATTATTTTTTACTAATAACTTATTATTTAAAGAAAAAAAACAATGAAGAGCAAATGCCAAACTCACCGTAGGGAACACCGACACCCACATTTAGCCATGGCAAATGGACTGTGCAGTTCCTTATAGACTCAGACATTTACCTATGTGGCACCAAAGGAGCCAGCCACAGAAACTTCAGAGGAGCAATTCCCAATGGGACCATTTCCAGGCTGCAGTAAGGCCACATTTGGGCAAGTACCTGAGTATATTTGTCAGCAAAGAGCAGAAAGAGTGACTAAATACAAGTCCTTAGCAAACTGTCCAGGTTCAACTCTGTCCTAATTCAACCTCAAGAAAGTCAATGGAAAACGTCCACTGGCTTCAGGGAATGTCAGACCAAGCCAAGTTTATGGCTAGTTTATGCTAGTGGTGGAGCCAGCTTCCCAAGGGTGGGCTGTTAGAAGAGGGTCAGAAATACTAAAAATTCAACTTCAAAATTCAATGTTTGACGTGCTTTTCATGTGTGCTAAAAGCTGTCTGTCACAGACACCAATGGCTTCCCCTAACCGTATTTTCCCTTAGGAAAAGCAGAAATGACTGAGGTGTGAAGGCACGACCTGTGGCGGAAAGCTGAGCCCTGAACTGTGACGCTCCACCTCTCATTGTTGACAGCAGGATTAAGCTGAGATGATCTCTTTTTCAGTTTATTGGCTTTTTTTTCCACTGCCTTCTTTTGTGCCTTTATAATCCAAAAAGAAAAGCTTAGTAAAGAAAATCAATTCAGGATTTACAAGTACACCTTCCAGCTTTGTTCAGAACTCATTCATTGTATTCAGAGTGAGAAAAAGTTTGCAATTTCACTTAATTCAGTCAATCACATCTCTGAAGAGTGGAACCTTGAATGCATCTGAGCTTTGTGCCAGTAAAACTCTTCACCTCTTGTCATTCATGAGATAACAGGCCGAGATTCACCGCTTTTCCCATTTTTCTCCTTACTGTTCAGTTTACTTCTTTCTGAATATCCATCTGGCATTATTGTGCTTGCTTAGCAAAATTCAGGACAAATAAAAAAAGGAAGATAATTTCTTCAGATTCTAAAGTAGCTGTTAAGCTACATCTGCCCATTCAATTCAACCACCAGCAAAGACTCTGCCTCTGCCAGACATGCAGCTGTACTTGCAGCCGTGATTCAAGTCTGGAAATGAATTTCCAGACTCACTAAAAATCTGCTGGAGAGACATGCAATGAGTAATATTTTCTGTTTTGTGTGTATGTATGGATTTATTACAGACAGAAATTTGGCAAACGGACCCGCTCCACATTTCCAACATCATATCCCTGTAGACTAAGTGTTAAAATATATATGTATGCACTCTCAGACACACACATTTATACATAACAGGATACAAATATGGCCATATATATGCACATACAACCCCTCCTATTCAGTTACTAACACCCTTTGTCTGTAAAAAAAACAGGAGAAGGGAAAATGATAAATTTTTTATAGTATGTTACCTACAAGTACAGACATGAGTTTGGTAATCATGCTCTTGCTGCACACAGACTGTAAAATATTTATGGACACAATATGATTTGGGTCAAGGCATTAAATAAAGTAAAAGTTGCTTTATTCAATATGTGATGAATGGTATCCATATTAAAAACCAGAGGGAAAAGTGTTCAAATGAAAAAATATGCTTAAAACAAATTCATCTGTTCAATGTTCATAAATGTTTTAACAAATGCAGACAAACAAGTCTTGAAATCCATATTTACTGTACACAACCGAAAAACTAATAGCATTTATTTAATCCAGAGGGAGAAGTGACTAAAAATTTAGTATTTAATGATCAACAAAAAAATATTTGTCCTTGGAAATTACCATAGCATTTATTGTCAGGCAAGTTACAATAAGGTTATAGCTCTTCTCTTGATAAATTAATAAAGCTGTTAGGCCAGCATTGATCTAGAAAGAAAACATTTCCTCCAAGACTGAGAATATTTCTTAAGCTTCAATTATATGGTATTTCTGCATTAAAATATGTGTAGAATGCAAAGTGAGTTTGCTTGGATATGAGACTTCTGCTTCATAAATAATAAAGATTACAAAAAGACCCGATCCTATAAAAACTTAAGCATAGGCTTGACTTTACAAATGTTTGAGGTCACACTTGCACTTCAAGTTGAGAGTTTGTAAGAGAAAAGCAACTGAAACAGCCAAAGATATTAAACACTGCTGATCTGCAGGCACTTAGTCCATATGAAATATATGTAAAATATAGATATAGATTGTGCAATTCTTGCTTGACTGAGACAGAAAACAAAGCATTATTTGGCTTTCTTACCTAATAAATGTCCAAGGGAATCTACCTACCCTTTAAGACATCACCAGCTCTGGGACCTCCTACCTACCGTTTCAGTCTCTTACTCTGTACACCTTAGTATTCAGTTTTCTACTCTTCCCGCTGGCTGAGTCTGTCAGTCTGTCATGTTCTCTTCCTTAAGCTGTATTTCATTGTCCCTTATAGAACTGTCACACAAAATGCTGGACTTGCCCCCCCCCCCCCCCCCTTTTTTTTCATTTCCCTTTTCAAAGCTTAACAACACTGCAGTGCTTTAAATAGCAGATGAGTAATTAAAAGTTTATTCTAGAAATGAGTCGACAAGGCTGGAAAGTGCTTTGAAGGCTCCATACATCTGTTAGATCACTGTAACAATGCTTACACCCTCCAGGTCGGATATCAAGGGTGTGTGGCAAAGTGCCTAAGTATAATGTACCCTTTTTTTTTTGGGGGGGGGGGGGGGGTGGCTTTTTTTTTGTAAAATTAGAGTGGCTGTGTTTTACCTTCCATTTTCTATGAGCTAACAGCAGAGGCAGAGTCAGGTACTGTAGACTGCAGAACCCTATAAACCATTAAGATGCAGTAACCACTGTATGTCTAATGCAGTTAGTTGTTTTTTTATTTATTCTAAAAATTAAAGACAAAAGAATCCTGCTTTTTGTGACTTTTGAGCACTGTCAAGAGGATATCAACATTAACTGGAACTTTAATAGCTAATCCCAACAATTTATGCAAAAACAGTGTTCCTGTTCATTTATACTTTGAGTGGATTTGATCAGGACATTTTGCACTGCTCATGACTTCTTCTCTGTGCATTCTTAATACACCTGCCACACTGCTGCTTGAATACAAGTGAAAATGCCACTGATCCCTCACAGATGTCTTTGAAATGGATAGGTATGTGTTACAGAAGGAAGTAACATGTCAGAAAGGAATTGGTTTGGATCGTATGTAAAACCCAGTTCAGTAACAGCAAGCTCAATGCCTATTTGACTTGTTCCCCCAGAGAGTCATCGTTACAGGCAGAATTTTCTTGGGGGAGTTCTGTTTTTCCCTCTATTACAAAAATCTCTTTGGTAACATTCAACCCCAGCAGGGCTGAATTAAACAAGGCAGGTCTTGGAAAACCTTTACCAGGTATCTACGTGTAGACAATCTGAGCTGGAAAGGGACTTACTTCCCTGAGGAATCATCAGCACTATGTGATAAAATGGGAAAAGTAACATTTGATTTAGACACTATTTAAATAATTTATGATTTTTTTTTTTTTTTTTGGTCCAAATTCTTTCTGGGCTAACATTGTGAAAGCAGTGGCTCAGCATCTTCAGAATCAGTCAGATCCTTTTGCTCAGTTCCTAGCTATTACAAAATGCAGTTGCATTGTCATGTTTATTTCGATAGCAAATTATGACATCATGAGAAAAAGAATATCTGAAAAATTCTATCATAAGATAATCCACATACATTTTAGTTTTTAAATTTCCTAAGTTTATAAACTATACACACACTACTATTAACTAAAACTATAGCAATTGATAAAATACCCACAGAAAAGGACTGTCTATACAAAAATACAGTAATAACAGAGGAGGAAACATGCGTAAAGTAAAAATGCCTAGCTAGGAATGTCTCTGAGGTACTCTTGAGGCACGGACTACTGGGTAAATTCAGGATGGCCAGCAGGAGCAAGCTGCTTCTGGACAAAGAATAAAGTTTATTCCTTCTTTTCCCATTCCTGTTACAGACCGGCCTCAAAGTTCAGTAGGCTTGCCTCCCTCCTATCTAACCCACACAAATCATAATGTCATTTACTTGGATCACAGGAGAACATTGTCTTCTGCTTTCTCGCATTCTTCTTGTACTTTCTGAATGTCACAGGCCTAGCAACAAAATACCACATTTTATATGTTTAGATTAAAATTCCTGGAAATGTGTCAAGGATCATCTCAGCAATTCTCTCTTCCTCAGTTTGTAAATACAAACAAAGGCCAGACCTCCCATGTTCTATCATTGAAGCCTGCTCATGGACTGAGTTTTCTTCTTCAATATCTGAAGCACAATCAGCACAAAACACACAAAGTATTCAGGCATGGTGGTGGTGTTTCTGGGTTGACTACTATGCACCCAGCATGGCTCAGAAGTATGGGATAATTCAGAAGAAAGTGAGACAGCTTTGACACATGTTGCAAACAACATTTCCATGAACTTGTGGTGGAGGTAATTCGTCATTATCCACTTTGCTGGAAACTATGATGGTTTGACATTTTACGTCATGATCTACCCTTCATGTCAAGTAGTGTGACTACCCTGCACAAGATTTGAAAGTAACTTGTCCTCAGAAAGGTTAATATATAGTGGTAAATAGCCATCCATCATTGTCTTCCATGTCCCTATCTGGGGATAACAGGGATTTCACCAACAGTCGATAATTTCTTTTGATCTTGCTGCCACTGACAATTGCTGTTATTTTTGGATCCATGCTGGGTTTCATATGAATGCCAGTGGTACATGTACTTGCACTGTATTTATTAGTTCAACCTATGCTACCTGCTTCTTAGTAAAGCTGGTACTGTCTGACTGTCAGATTTAAAGTCTGTCATGACTAATGACTTCCCACAGCTAAGTGTTGGAAAGACAGAGGCTATTTTAATTGGGGCTTCCTGTCAGCTAAAACAAATGTCTCCTCTTCACTCTGTATTGGATGGATGCCATGCTGAACTCACTCATATGAACAGTCCTATCATTTTTATTGATTCAGGACCAAGTTTGATGCTCACAGTGGATGACATTCTAAGGTAGTGTATAATGCTTTACTTTCAACATACAAAGAAGTTACTTCAAGACTGCTACAGAGGTTCAGGTATGTTTTACTTCATTTCTTCAAGAACATAGAAACAGTGCTTTTTGTGTCCTTCTTAAATAACCTGGTCAAAATATAGCTTTTGAAAACTGCATTGTCCACTTTATTCTTCTGTTTTCCCCCTTGAGACTCAAGAGAATAGAAATCTTTCACTTATACATCAGATCTAAAACTTCCAGCCCTTGCATGAGATGCTAATAAATACAAGTGACTAAAAACCTCAGATGGAATATTTATGAACCCAGCTGAGCACTTATTTCATGTTCTCTACACAGCGATTTTCACCAAGTCACCAGTGCAATAAAGATACCAAATGCATGGACTAAAACCAGACAAAGCCAATGATTTTCTTTCCAGTCTTCGTAGAGACCAGTCACTTTGCACTTTTGCCTGTGCAAAGCAAAGTCTGTGCATGATGATGCATATTCAAGGTGCAGGCAAGGAAGAAGCAAAACTTCTGATTATTGCTATCTGTTAAATTGAAGGATATGTTGCAATTAATTTTAAATTTTATTACTTATTTTAAATTATGTTACTTCTTTAAATTATGTTACTTATTTGCCCTATATTTTAGAGAATGTTTTGAGACCTCAGAAATCAAGTATAGTGACAACAGGGTTGAGTCCGTTTGGATTAGGTTAAGGGCTAATAAAGCTGATATAGTTGTGGGAGTCTGCTATAGACCCCCCAATCAAAGCAGTGAGATGGATGAAGCTTTCTGTAAGCAGCTGAGAGAAATCTCACAGCCACTTGCTGTTGTGCTTGTGGGGGACCTTAACCTCCCAGATATCTGCTAGGAATACAACACAGCAGAGAGGAACAATCCAAGAGGTTCCTGGAATGTGTGGAGGACAACTTTTTCACGCAGCTGATAAATGAGCCAACCAGGGAAGGAGCACTTCTGGACCTGCTCCTTGTGAACAGGAAAGAACTTGTGGGGGAAGTAAAGGTTGGAGGCCATCTAGGGCAATAGCGATCATGAGATGAATGAGTTTTCAATCCCTAGGGAAACAAGGAGAGGAGTTAGTAAAACTACCACCTCGGACTTCAGGAGGGCAAACTTTGACCTGTTCAGGAGACTGATTGACAAAGTCCCTTGGGAGGCTGTGCTGAAGGATATAGGAGTCCAGCAAGGCTGGACATACTTCAAGAGAGAAGTCTGAAAGGCGCAGGAGCAGGCTGTCCCTACCTGACGAAAAACAAGCAGGAGGGGAAAGACACCGGCCTGGCTAAATAGGGACCTTTGGCTGGACCTCAAAAACAAAGGGAGAGTCTATGGCCTTTGGAAGGGAGGACAGGTCTTTCATGTAGACTACAAAGAATGAGTGAAGCAATGCAGGGAGAAGATTAGGAGGGCCAAAGCGCATCTAGAGCTCAACCTAGCTATGGCTCTAAGGATAATAAAAAATGTTTCTATAAATTCATTAACAACAAAAGGAGAATTAGGGAAAATCTCCATCATTTATTGGATGCAGAGGGAAACTTAGTAACAAAGGATGAGAAGAAGGTTGAGGTGCTCAACGCCTACTTTGCCTCAGTCTTCAGTAGTGTAACGAGCTATCCCCTGGACATCCAGCCTCCTAAGCTGGGAGACAGGCAGGGAAAGCAGAATGAGGTTATCATGATTAAAGAGAAGGTGGACAGTGACCTTCTACGCCATTTGGATGCACACAAAGCTATGGGACCAGGTGGGTTACACCCAAGGGTGCTGAAAGAGCTGGTGAATGTACTCGCCAAGCCACTTTCCATTATTTATCTGAAGACCTGGCTAACTGGGGAGGTCCCAATGGACTGGAGGTTAGCAAATGTGACACCCGTCTACAAGAAAGGCAGAAAGGAGGATCCAAGTAACTATAGACCTGTCAGTCTGACCTCGGTACCAGGGAAGGTCATGGACCAGATCGTCTTGAGTGCTCTTACAAGCCGTATAGAGGGCAACCAGTGGATCAGGCCCAGTCAGCATGGGTTTAGAAAAGGCAGATGTTGCCTGATGAATCTGATCTCCTTCTATGACAAGATGACCCGACTAGTGGATGAGGAAAAGGCTGTGGATGTGGTCTACCTGGACTTCCAGAAGTCATTTGACACTGTTCCCCATAGATTTCTAATGGAAAAACTGGCTGCTCATGACTTGGATGAGAATATGATCTGCTGGATCAAGCACTGGCTGGACGGACAGGCCCAGAGAGTAGTGGCCAATGGTACTAAATCCAGCTGGCGGCAGGTCACAAGTGGTGTTCCTCAGGGCTCAGTGCTGGGACTGTTTCTATTTAACATCTTTATTGATGATCTTGATGAGGACATAGAGTGTACCACTAGTAAATTCATAGATGACACCAAGTTAGGTGTGTGTGTCGATCTGCGTGAGGATCGGGAGGCTCTCCAGAGAGACTGGGGTAGACTGGATCTCTGTGCCACTGCTAATGGTCTGAGTTTCAGCAAGGCCAAGTGCCAGGTCCTGCACTTGGGCCACACCAACCCCATGCAACGCTACAGGCTTGGGGCAGTGTGGCTGGAGAGCTGTCTGGAGGAGAGGGACCTGGGGGTTATAACAGACAGGGCAATGAACATGAGCCAGCAGGGTGCCCAGGTGGCAAAGAAGGCCAACGGCATCCTGGCCTGGATCAGAAACAGTGTGAGCAGCACGAGTAGGGAAGTGATTGTCCCCCTGTGCTCAGCACTGGGGAGGCCATGCCTCAAGTACTGTGTCCAGTTTGGGGCACCTCAGGACAAGAGAGATATCGAGGGGCTGGAGCGGGTGCAGAGGAGGCAACGAAGGTGGTCAAGGGACTGAAGAACCATATGAGATCATATTAGATCATATGAGAACCGTTTGAAGGAGCTGGGTCTGTTTAGTTTGAGGAAGAGGAGGCTGAGGGGAGACCTCACCACTCTCTACAGCTCCCTGAAAGGACATTGCAGAGAGGCTGGTGCTGGGCTCTTCTCTCAGGTAATTAGGGACAGAATCAGAGGGAATGGCCTAAAGCTGAAACAAGGTAGGTTTAGACTGGACACTAGGAAAAACTTCTTCACAGAAAGAGTGGTGAGGTAGGAATGGGCTGCCCAGGGAGGGGGTTGAGTCCCCATCCCTGGATGTGTTCAAGCATCGCTTGGATGTAGTGTTGGGGGATAAGGTCTAGGGGTGAACTTGTAGAGTAGGGTTAATGGTTGGACTTGATGATCCCAAGGGTCCTGTCCAACCTAAATGATTCTTTGATTCTGTGATTATTTACCTATTAATTTCACCATTATTATGTAATTTCATTTATACCATTAAAATGCACAACATTTAAAATATTTTTCTAAAAATATGGTATATATAATGATATACAAGATATATGAAAATGTGACTACATCTGTGAATAGCCACAAAGCCATATGAAGTAGCTATACTTGGATTGTAATACGGTATGGACTAACTCAAAGAGGTCACATAGGCTTTCTATCACAAAGGGACCTGAGCTGAACACTTAAACAACTTATTTCAAAGACTGAAATAGTCAGTCCCCCGAGAACCTTCGATACCTCTTTCACCTTATGTACTAAATCTTGTTTTATATTCTGTAGATACCAATCTTCACTCTGTGTCTGCTTACTGATGTTCAGCCCTGCAGGTATGCTCTTTCAGTTGTTTTTTCTTACTGAGGTTTGGGAACGATATTATAAAGTTCAGAAGCATTGCTGTAACCTTGGCCACATATATGTTTGAATTAACTGTTTCAGTGCTGCTTTTCTGAAGGTAGACCCATTTGAAATATTTTTACCCAAGTAACAGATTGTCAGTTACTTGAAGGAGGTAAATGGCTTTATAAGAATTAGCAGGACGAGGATCAGGAACAAGGAAGATCCTATAAAGAATGTGTTAACTACATCGAGTTAATAGATAATAAACCAATGTAGTAAAAATATATCTTTTTAATAAAATCAGTATACAGGTAAATGGGGAAAAATAGGTTTGTTATGTGAAATGATAAAGGTCCATTAAAACATCAAAGCTTAAAAAAACCACTACTGTGAACTATAGTTATGAAGCTGCTGTAGTGAAACCTTGTACTAGATTATCAGTGGGATAAAACCTGCTAACAGATGTACGCTTTCATAACAGAGTTAATGTGAATCCTGACCACCTGGGTTATTCAAAGCCAAGTAAGAGTAGACAAACTGTAAATTCAGTACCTGACGTACTGGTGAACTGCCCCTCTAAAACAACTTCCTTAAAGTTTGGGGGTTGAGACATGTCAAACAGGTTTGATTCTTTCTCAGTAAAGTGGACAGAGCTTGATTCTCTTGGCATGAAGAAACTCTGTGGTGATGGCATTCAAGGACTAATGACACTCAAGTGGCTTCACATATCTTTTCCCTAAAATTCACAATTAATTTACTCAAGACGGTCTCACCTGCAGCTGCAGGTGGCCATATGTCTTGGGATGAAATCAGTGCTAAGCTGGGGTGACAAACTGGGTGTGCTGAGATGAGAATTGGGGGAAGCACACAAACACCTGCCTGGGTGAGCTGGAATAAAGGCAAACACCAACTAGCACAGATTGTTTTGTGCTGACCTTTGCACGCCTTCTAGCCCACGCTGTCTCACACAACTCCTAAAAAGACCAAGCACTGATCTACAGCTACCAGAAATAAAGCCTCTACTTGAGATCACTTGTGCCATCCCACTACTAGACTAAACAATCTGACACCCAATTGCAGTGTGTGAGTGACAGAGTCAGGAAAATTTACTGAAGAATACAAATTGGGTCTTTGCCTCAAGCACTGAAATCAGAGGGGAAGATTATTGTCTTGCATCTAGTGCCTAAGATGCGAGCATCTATCGTATCTCTTAAATATTGCACAGATATTCCTCTCCTTTCCTTAAAAATCTGCCTGCTGCTTAATTTGTATATATCAACTGAAACATGGAGTTGCCAGCTCTGTGTAACCCACCCGAAATCTAACAGCTGTACTTGTGCACATGCAGCATCAAACCATCTGTGCAATGTAGCATAAAGCGCTTACTTGACTTACTAAAGGCTTTAGCATTATTAAGAAACCTTTCTTCTTAGGAGTGTTTTGGCCAGCTTATGCCTCACTTCCCAGGAGGCGTGCAGAAACGGGTGTCTTGGAAGAGCTACGAGGAAGTCTGGCTGAGCGAAATAGCATCCCTTCTGCGGGCTCGCGGTGTGTGCACACCACTGTTGGTGGAACAAATGGTAGCCATATGCTTCCTCCTGCGAGCTAGCTAGGCATATGTGACCACTGCCCTCCTTATACCAACTCCTCTGTGTTACCACTCAAAAATACAGCACCCCAGGAAGGACTGATCTTGTTGATGTGATATTTGCCAGGACCTATACCTAGGAGCAAAGAAGACACGGCAAAAGCATATTCCTCCTCCTTCAGTGGCTGACTTCAATCTGGCTAATTTGCCTTTGTAAGAGGAACGAGAGGGGGGTTGTTCTTTTTCTTCGTTCCCGGTGTCTGTAGATTAGAATGGTGACAGAGAATAATTCAGTAATCATTAGGTGACAGTGGGGTTTGATGGTTGTGTTAACACTTTATGTTTTTTTTTTTAAATAATTGATGTAGATGAAACACCTGACTCTCCAAAAACATACTGATTTTGCTTTATTATACTTTTTACTGGCACAGCTCCTGACATCCACAGAATTAGTTATCTCTGGTGATACTGGAGGATGAGAATGGTACCTGGCTTGTAGTGTCACTAATTGACTTCAAATGTGGGAGGAGTCAGGTCATATTCTGTGTATATTAAACTTAAAAGAAGGACAAAGTGTCAATTTCAAATAGCTAAAAAAATAAAGTTAATAAAATTATACAAAGAATGAATTGCCCAAGAAGCTCAAGCCCAAATTGTGCTTCTATCAAGGTTTCAAACAGTGTGCTTGCTGTTCAGGCTGGGAAAGAAGATGCAGTCTGGATCCAGTCATTGTTGGATTCCTCATCAAGAGAGAATTCACTTGCCTCTTGAAACCTGGACTAGCTTTTACAGTATTTAAGACTATTTTCTTCATAGATTTTTGGATCAGGGTCAATTCTAATTAAAATATGGATCCAGCCCTGGGCTAAGAATTATTTCAAAGCATTTTACATTTCTGGGTCTTTCAAAAAAAAAATCAATGTCTTTGAGAAGAGTAAAGTAGGTCTCATTTATAAGATAGCCTGTGGCTCCACCCTGTAAACAGCTATTGAAGAAATACACCATTTTCAATTGTATGACAGTGGAAAGAAGGCTTGTTTGATATGATCAAACTGGTTTTTAGGGAAACCGACAATATATTTGTTAGCTACATGGAAGAAGTGAATCAATGAGGTATACTCCAAACTGCAAGTGAGACATACACATATGCTCACTCCTTCTCTCTCTCAGCTGGTATTCTTGTTTGTACAGGAAAAGGTTGACAGGATTAAAAGAAAAATAAGTCATCTTTGGTGAGTCATGTTAAAACAAGTTCAAAGAGATATTTATAAGAAAATAAAAACCATGGTGGATCTTTCTTATCGAAGCCTAAATAAACATCACAGACTGCAATATTTTATGTATTTTTTTCAGTAAAGTAACTAAAACCTCTTAAGTAGCGGTGGCGTTCCAGTTGCAAAAAAATTCCTGGGTTTACCTTTGCTTTTCAGTGGAGCCTGTCCTGCAAGGCACTTACTGTTTGGGTTGTTAGGAAAGTCACAGTCAGTAAACTGTGAAGACAGGTACAAATGTTCCAGTCACTGAAATGCATAATCTAACTTAATTTTTCTCTGAAATCAGATGCAGTTTGGATGTTGAACAGTTGTTTCATTGGGAAGGAGAGTTTAATTTCTTTTAATACATGAAATTAAGTGATCTTATGCTTGAGTGGCAAGTGTGTAGGTGGATCTGATGATTCAAAAAGCAGAAATCTATCTTGAACAGAAAAGAATAAGGTAGGAAATGATACTTCAAAATATTTTGGCATTAGAGACAGTAAGAGATTCCTCTGCTAATATGGATAACAGACAGTTCATATGTGAAATTTTGGATCTGATGAAAACTAGTATTCTCATACTTTTTGCAAGCACACTTTTTACAGTGTACAAAGACCTGGGAATACTTCAATAAATTTTCAAACCTGTGAAATGAGCATGTTTGTATTTCTTTTACATAATTCCCAGGGGACTATACAAGGAAAAGGGTTATGTTGCTGCCTTCCACATAGTGCAAATGAATATGAAAATGACATGCTTGAGAATGAGCACAGTCAAGATCTATCCAAATGAGCAGATAAATAGGATGGAGGAGGAAAAAAAAAAAAAAAAGAAAAAAAAAAAGAAAAAAGAAAAAAGGGAAATTGAGAGGATTTGTCTGTATATATAGACATTACCAGCTGCAAAAGCTTTCCCAATATATTGTGCTGGAAAGCAGAGCAGCAGTTAGTGTTAAGGAGAGATCTGAAGGTGGCTGGAGCAGGATGTATGGGTGAATGGAGCTAGATATGAGGATAGCTGCAGTGACATGTTAATGATATGAAATTAATGTCTCCTGTATTCTAGTGCATCTGAAGCAGAGATTTCACCGGTACTATCTTGCAGCTTGGACTACACTCTTGCCACATTATCTTTTGAATTTTCCTAAAGAAAGGAAGTTCTTGCTCGCCAAAGACTTTAGACCAACCTTATACTCAAGGCTATCTGGAATATACCTGATATTTTCCTGATGGATGTTTGCCCATTGGCATCTTGTCTTTGTCTCAATATGGTATGACTGAATATTTCTGGATCCACTGCTCAAATGGATTTATCCTAGTGTAACTGAACTTAACTGCTCCTCCTTGCTGCTATGAGACTGAAACAATCCACTAAGTCTGTGCCAACAGACGAAATTTCTACTTTGCAACCAAGAAAACTCACTAAGAAATTAGGAGAATTTTATTTTTTCTTAATCGGATCTATGCACATCTCTCCCGGTAGAATATTATCTTTGCTTCCTATCATCACACCAACACTGGCCCTAAAAGAAAACTATCAGTGGTCTGCTGCTTTAGCAGGAGTAGAAGTAAAGTACCTAAACAGCAGCAGCAGCGCAAGCAAGCTGAAATTTAATTTTGAACTAGTCTCATGTGAAACATGTCAATGTGTTCAGAGGCAGGTATTTTCATTTAGGTTGATTCAAAACACCTAAGTGATTCAGCAGTGAAGTAGTTTGCTTTTTCTAAGTAGAAAACCTGAAATGTTTTGGTAGAACTGAAAATTTCTTTTAGAAAATGTTTCTGTGACTATTCTATTTTACATTGGAAAAGCCAATACAAAAAACCAAAATTAGCAGACAGGTCTGTCATAATTCTTGCTGGATTTTGTTTTATTTGTGTTTTATTTTGCTAAGTAAATACCCAGGCCTTGGTAGATCTTGTATTTCTATAACCTTTAAAGCTAGATTTTAACAGTAAAAATTGCAAACTAAAGATCAAGTATCTGTTTAGTACATTGAGTTTCATATCATATTATATGTAGAAACTAGTATATTCCCAGAATTTCTTCTCTCCTCTTGTCTCAGCTTTTGATAAGCTTCTGAAAAGACTTTTATCCGGGGCCCTATCTTTCTGCCATTCTGAGGAAGAATGAATGCTATAGCAAATGGTTTGATCTTGAGAGCAAAGTTAGAAGATTAGGAAAATACAATAGACTTAGCCGACCCCTCTCTTTGCCTCAAGGAGCCACTTTACAGACCATTGCAAGATCACTCATAATCTATAAAATGCAGATATCCATCACTTTTACTTGGTAGTGCCTGTACCAGTAGGGGGGATAAGATGAGGAGGTTACGTGTTTAGTTGCTGATTCCTTAGTACAAGCTTATAGTCATAATAGCAGTTAGAGGAGCTCTGTGGGATAAAACATTCACACACATACAGACCCATGAGACCTTATTAAGCTTAATAGTTCAGAAATGCTATGAGCAGTTATATAGAAAATTAGTGCCAAGCATTATGCACAGATGAACAGACAATTCTCTATTCTCTCAACTTCTCTCAGTGATCTGCATGGGAGATGAGAGGTTTCTTGAATCTCCCTGCAGTTAGGAGAGAAAAAGAGAAAAGATGAACTAATTTAGAAACTACCCCAAGGGAAAATTCTTGGCCCTGGTGGGTTTAAAGGAGATTTCTGTAAAACCGTTTGCTTAGCCTTCTTCCTACATTTACTTGACATGCTCTACTCCTTGAGTGATTCAGGTGAATTAATTTCTGACACTCTAAATGCATACAATTAATTGTACAAATTACAGAAATAGTATCTCCTGTAAACTGATTTTATTCATCCATGAAGATAACAAACCCTTAAAAAAAGTTGTCAGTCAATGCTCTATGACCAACACTATGAGCTGAGGGGCAGTGATGATCTTGACCAAAAGCATTTATTTTTATCATTTACCATTATTATGTGCACTATATTCCCAGCTACAGGATGCCCTATTGCATTCACCACAGCCAGCAGTAGTTCGAACTCAGTGTTTGCTCGAGAAACTACAGCTTGTAGGAGTATCACTTCCTCGGTGCTGAGAAGAAGCAGGTGTATTATCTTCTCTTCGTAGGGAGGTATGTCAGTTCAATTGCAGACAGTTAAGAGGTATTATAACAACAATGGCACCCAAAAATATCCATGTTGTTGTACTCTGGGAATCATCTGAGGACTTTGATAGATCTAAAAACTCAGGGAAATCTTAGACCTTTTATTTTGGGCAAGACAGAATGCACTTGCTATTTTATGATATTCAAATCCTAGGACCTATTTTCCTAAGAATGGTTTTATGTTGTAATGATTTAAGTTTTATAGACTCACTGGAAAAGTGATTTACCATTTTATGGCTTCTATTTGTCTTAATCATATTTTTTTGCAGATTAAAATAAGAACAGGCGACTGATATTTACTCAGGCAGTGAATATTGCAAGATCCTTCTTTACACAAATAGGTTTGTGACAAATCTCAAAAGCCCAGTCAGCTCCACTAGCATTTTTAATTATCCTCCTATGAGAGAGATTTCTGAAAAATTATGAATTCTAATGTGTTTCTTTAGACGATCATCTGAGTGTTTCAGATTTTGGAGATCTTCACGTCAAATACTAAAGAGAGTCCATAAAACTACATTTATGAAACAAATAAAGCATGTAAGCAAGTTCTTTGTAGGATAAAGTCATTGCAGCTTTCACATATGTAAAGTGAGATTTCTAGTAAGTGCTGTATGGAGTGACAATCTTATTAACAAGTCCATAGTTTTATAACAAGTAAGTTGCATGGAATTAAAAGTCACACTTCTCAAAATCAGACAGTTTGCACTTATTTTCTTTTAATCACTTTTGTGAGGAGCCTGCAATGTCTGCATTAACTGTGTAAATTGAGGAATGTTCGAACAATGCTCGAACAGAAAGCTCTGAGGATTTTCTAAGGTACTTTATATTCTCTCAGTAAATAATAAACAGGTGTCCTTGCATTGTGTTCCAACAGATATTCAGATACTGAAAAAAAACAGATACTGAATGTGATACTTTAATGATAAACTGGGTTTTTTGTTGCTTTGTTTTTTCTTAAGATAAATTTTAACTGTAGATGCTGTGGAGCTTTACTGATGACTTAAGTCACAAAACCAAATCCTGGCCAAATTCCAATGTGGTTAATATATTTGCTACTTACTTAAAGTTAACCTATCATTATAATTAGATACATTGCAATACTCTAGTGGAATAACTTGAGGTCAGTGAAATTATATTAATTCATACCAATGAGGATCTGCCTCAATATTTTTCTTCACTTCTTGCCCTAGGATCTCACTAGGGAGGCTATTAATAGAGTGGTAACATCACACAGGGAAAGGAAAAAACGGGTAAGTCTTTAAAAATAATTTTAATCCAATCAAGACTATAGTGTCAGGAATTAAATTTTAGTCACATGATTCCTGTGTACGGTCACCACAGGACAAAGTCAATTCTTCACAGTGATGTTTTCTGTATTTAGCTTTTCCCTTTGATTCTGGTGGTTGGTATGTTGTGCTCACAGTGCATCATTCAGATCGATGCTTTCCCATTATTTTCATGTATTCCTTTGTCCATCTGTCTGGATTGATCTCCTATATCCTCTCTTAGAGTGTGAGCTCTTTGAAGCCAGGAAGTTCATTTTGTCCTGTGCTTGTGTGGCACCAGGTGGACATGGGATTAGACAGGGCATGACAATAAGCAAACCCATAATATTAATTAGTGCTTGGGGCTGTGCTCTACTGGTCTTGTTTCCCCTCCTGCTGAAGACCATGCTGACCATGATGCTGCCATGGCATTCCAGACCCTATTCCTGGACTACTGGAGGACAACAGAACCTTTTTAGGGTTGTCTCACTGTGCTGTAGCTCTGATCACACCCATGTGTGTGCACACAGCCAAATTAAACCTGAATTCTCTGAGTTTTTTTAGCAAGATGTTTGGAAACAATGGAACATTATTTCACTTTTCACATGCTTGATTAAAAATTGGTCTCAGACCTGCCACCAACCTCATGATAGCCTCCCTCCAAGCCCATGGTGGTTTATGGAGATGCACAACGGGCACTTGCAACTTGTTTTTCAGCTGCTTGTAAGTGTCAGCAAACCTTATTCAGGAGGATGCATTGGTGTTTCATGCATAGAAATGGGAAATGGTTCCTGGTTTTCTCTGTGGATGACAAAGTCCAAATAACAACATTGATTCTAATTGCAATAGAATGTAATAAATATCCTTTTCTGTGTCCATGTCAGTGTAACATTTACATGAGTTGAGTTAATTTAAGTGTATTTACTATATGATTAATTTTCAGTCAAAACACAATCTAGAAAGAGAAGGCAACGCATGGCTTTCATTTGCATTTGTTTTATATCTGCAGTGTTTGTTATCAGCTATAAATCTGTGCATGTATGCTGGTAAATGCTGTCATTACTTTTGAAAAGGGGAAATCTTTACAGGAATGTACTTAAACATGAAGTTTTGTATCACATCTTCTATCAAAACTATGGACAGTGTAATAATGCTTTGAGGATGACTATTTGTGCTGGATATAAATTTTATGTGTTGTGATCTGACAATGGACATGATGTTAATGACTATATACTTTCCATTCAGCAAACAGTACTGTTGGATTCAGACTGTTTTATAAAACACCACCACCACAACACTGGTTAGGGCATTGTATTCTACTTGCCAGATGGTTAACTCCCGTGGGTTAATGAGTATACCCAAATTCTAGATGATTTAAGATGTCCCACGGATATTTCCTTAGGTATGACGGTTGCTGGCTGTTAATTTACATGTGTACTGTATTTTTCCCTGTCTCTATTGGTCTCATGAGGATTCTGAATTTCTTCTTCTCCATAAAATGCTAATAAGCTATATTTAACACCTTCCCCTTTTGCTGCTCTGACCATCAAAACATTGTTTTCAGATCTCCAACACTTCATCTATTAGACTGAATTAGTTCCTCACAAAGAGCTAGGAAGTGGAAATTTGTATTTGCATACATTCACACTCACACACATACACACACATATATACACACACATATGTATACATGCACACACATACACACTCCTTTTTAGCTTGTTATTTGTTATTTTCATAAGTCTTTTCCACAGGCATTTCTTCAGACTTCAAAACAAGAAAATATTTGAGCATATTAATACATTTGTATCAAACACTAAAAATCTAAGTTATTTATTAGTCTGAAATACATCTAGACTTTGTTTTATGCCAAAGCAAAAAAAATCTAAGTATGTGTCACAGAAGAATGTTATCATTCTTCATTCAGCTGAAACCCATGGAAAAGATCCCCTATTAATCACAACATTTTCTTAATATCTCACCTGAGTGGTTTGTTACCTCTCACTGTGCCTACATGCTTACCTTGAAAAAGAGGAGTTTTAGAAATGACATGAAAAACATTCATCTAGGAGGAAAAGACACAATAAGTACAGCTGTTTCATACTTTCACGTGGGGAAAAAAAATAAATAAAAGACTGGAAATTGCTAGCAAGTATGTCAGGAGTTCAATGGTAAATAAAATGGAGACAGGGCAAGTTGCTATTTCAAGACAGCTGGCTATCAGCCTTCTCCTGGTTTCTAGGCACTCCTTATTATCATGTCACCTTATTACCTCTCATATACATTCTAAAAACGTAGCTACATCCCAAGGGAGAACGATGCTTTGGGAAAGTTGAGGAAGGGCTGTTGTCAAAGGAAAAGAGAAAGCAGGGAATGAGGAACAGTTATTTGTATGGAAACATAGGTGTTGACATTGTAAAATTGCTCACAGTCGTGTTCCTCTTGGCAGCGGTTGCTGGCATGAAGTTTTGTGAAAGATACTCTCATGGGAAGTTCTTCTCTGATTCTCTTTTATCCACTTAAGGGACACACATGTTCCCTTTTACCTATACAGAGGTTTAATCTTAATTTTTAAAAATCCCATTAAACACTTCACGTAAACAGTATCTTGAGGCAATAAGTTTCACAAGGTCAACACGTATTGCATAAATCATAGATTTTCATTTTTGATTAACTTTTTTAGCTTTTTCCTCATTTTTGATTGGATGTTATTTTCATTTATGTCTCATTTCACTCTTTGAAGCATTTTATGTGTCTTTTGTAATCCATTCATTTTCTGTGCCTAGCTCATGACTTTTTTGGTACAAGCTGGCTCAGAACTGAGTGTTTGTACCATACTGGTTAAGCTCAGGGTCCTGGTGCATGACTGCAGTCCTTAAGCACCAGGGTTATGCATGTTACTGTTGTTTCTGCTACTTGCAGCAGCAACAACAAACCATCCTGGTATTAACAGAAGCCTCTTCACCATCCTCAAGATATTCACTGGCCACCTCTGGATTCTTTCTATCACTTCTTCTAGTAGCAATGGCAAGAATTCAAAATGAGATTTAATCTGAGGAAAGCCATCATAACTGCAAAGTAAAAAGGTCTATTTTGTGGCATTCTACATGCATCTAATATTATCCTGGTTTTTCTTTTTTTTTCCTACCATAACTGTACAAAACCTGAAAGTTTTCCTTAAACTATCCATCTAAACATTTGGATTTTTTTTTTTTTCCCTGAATCACCACAGTTAATTTCAAAACCAGCAGTGTGAGTAATGTAAATGATTTCTTCCCACTGGCATTGCTTGGTGAGACTTCTGTTTCCCCACAGTAAAACCAAGGTACCTGGAAATACCATCTAAGTATTTCAACAGCACATAAACCAAATGTACAGGGCTGGTAGAAAATGAGAAATGCAGCTGACCTTCATCAGCATATTGATATGTCATATAGTGGAGACACCTCCAACCAAGTTTGAGCCCACTGCTGAAGTGAGTGATTGATGTTTAGAAGAACTGTCCATCAAATCTCAGGGTAATGACTTGGTTTACAAGCTGGGAAAACACGGCAGGGACCCAGTGAGTGCTTTGCCTTGCCCTGCTGGAGTCATTCCTTCCTGTCCACCTCCTGAAACACATCAGTAAACCAAGCTGAAGCCAAGGAGTGTTATAGCAGGGACCTGTCAGAGAGAGTGGAGGCACTTTTACTGGGTTGCCAGTACCAAGCTTAGAGCTGGATGCTTGCTGTGTCTGAAGTACTGAGCCACTCATGGTGTCTGTTTGCCTGCATCTATGCCAGCTTGGGTCAAGGATTTGCAAGACATCTTATGTCTGGCTCACACTCCAAGTTGGTAAAACCTGCTTCTCAGACTGTGACTGCCTTACTTCCAGACCCAGGTAAAATTTTTAGGATCAATAACTTGAAGATATACTCGCAGCAAAATTGTAACATGAGAACATAAACTATGGAAAGTCTTTTTGAGGTTGAAGATTAGATTCAGATAATCTTGCAGACCTCTGGAAGAGCACTGAGTCAGATACACACCATCCACTCTACAAGTTCACACACTTCACTTTTACCAGTTTCCTTGACTCAGTGTTTCCTTTAACAGGAGCACAGCTCTCCATCTTCAAAGTACACATTGAACTGGCAGATCAAACTCCACATACCTGTTTGGAAACCTCAAATCCTGGATACTGCAAACAGGTCTGATGACGTGGGCTGGAGCTGCAGTCATAATGTCCAACCACATAGTTATGAGAGAACATCAAAACAAAAATACACAGCTATAGGGACAGCAAAACATCTGCTGTAGTGAGACCTCACCAGTGCTACAGGTACTTTTCATGCAATCCTGCACCTACTGCCTTGGCTCTTTAAATATCTATAAATGCTGCCACATCTGATCCCAGAGAAGTAACTCTCTCATATTTTTGGTAGGAGGTAACCATGGATTTCATACCACATCTGCTCTGGCTACAATTGGACCGAAAGTTGTTAATTCCAGATAAGCAACATCTTGACTGGTTTCTTACAGATGAGAGACCTGAAAACAGGGAGAGGGTGAAGTTTGCTCAAGGCTAAAGAGGGTGGCAATAACAGGTCCAGATCATTAATTCCCTGACCTCTGGTGACCAGAGAGGACAAGAAAGTGTAAATTGTGTATGTAGCCTATTTCTGCTTATTGTGTAAGTTTTGGAGCTTTATGTCCTAACATCAAAGTATAGAAAAAATCCTGACAAGCATTTCACCACAAAAGCACATAATTCTATTCTCATTTATGAGATCCAGTGATTATACAGTTAAGAAATCTATGGTATGATGGGCAAAAAAGCAAGCTGCAAACAAGAAAAGTATAGACTGAGTAAGCCAATATATGGGAAGAGCTATGGGCTGAATGCCCATCTATGGAAATCTAATCAGCATGGACTGAATACGACTCTGCCACCCAAACAGAGCATTGCAAGATGCCAGCTGCAGCTGCTTCCCCCACTAGTTATTCCTATTTTTGAGCATAAACCAAGCTCTTAGAGAGTAACTTCTAATAGCATACCCAAATAAGCAGTGCTGTGAGAGGTGTTTGAAACCTTTACATTGCCATTAGCTGGTCAGAATCATTGTTCAGTGACCATTCTTTTATTAAATGACCACTGAATCAGAATGTTCATACTGATTTTCAATTACAATGTAGAATAGTCACCATGACTCAATAGCACCCATTAGCAGCACTGGATCCACTGAAACAGCCATTACCAGGAGGAAATTCAGTATTTAAGGTAAGTTAATTTCTTCTTGTAGATGCATATTTCTAGACAGGTGCATTTCAAAACAGGTTTCCTAACAGGAATTGGGGTGTAGTCACAAACAGAGGCGTGACTCTCCTCCTCTACTTTTGCAAACTCCCATTTCTTCTTTTTGAGAGAGAGGAGAGGGGAGCAGCATAAAACATGCATGTGGAAGGGCAGAACTTCTTCCTTCATGCACAGATGCTGCCAGAGACATGGAGGATTATGATAGCTCCCACCATGAAGGGGGTGGCTGCCTGGCACAGTAACACCTTAGGAAATAAAATACTTTTAGAAAGGCTGATCCATGATATATTAAATCTACTATGTGATATGAAAATGCCTTTCAACTTCTATAATTAAAAATGTAATGATAATAAACATTCTGGAGTTGTTCTTGCAGTGATATGAGGGAGATATTTTGTGATTTACAATCATAACTATGAGGTAAGTCTTTATATATAATGGTAAATCACATCCTAAGTGTGTATGTACTCCCACAGAGAAGTCTTTTCTCCCTTACTATACTGGTAAAGGTATAATAATGAATAGCCAGGTAGCAAAGAGTTAATTCTCCCAAAGGAAACAGAAGCACGTAGTTAAATACTACATCACAAATTACCATTTTTATGTCACCACCTCACCATGACTTTAGCACTAACCCATCTCCATCTTCACACTCTCATTAGGATATAATGCATATTCATGGTTCTGATTATATAGCCACTTTCTTGACTTGTTTTAATTGTGCATAAAGACATTGTGACAGGAGACCTGACCTTTTCAAGATCATTTTCTCTCCATTACTTTTCACAAAGCTATTAACTTGTCGCCTTCCATAAGATTGCAATAATTTATTTCCCATTAATAAAATTCCTGGTGCCATGCAAATTAAAATTTATTCAGCAAATAGAATTCTTTGGATTATTTTCTAATGGCTTTATATACTTCCAGCTTAGGAAGAAAAATAATATTAATGGATACAGGCTGAGTGGATAATTGCATACATTGGAGAAAAATGAATATACAACTGGTGCTGTGGCTTACTGCACACCAATTACCCAGAAGAGTTCCTTTACTTCTTTTTTCAAGAAATATATTAAATAATTTATTTCGGGGGATATCATTATAATCTTGAAATTATTCCCATTGTATAAAGAGCTTGGCAACCTGATGCACAAACAACAAATGTTGGTATTAGAAAACCCACACTAAGTAAAACTACTTGTAAGTGTAAATGAAACTAGGGAAGGAGTAACTTTGACAAAGGTGCAACAATACTGCAATAGAATTCAAGAAGGATTACATGGTGAAGTGATAAAAATAGTTTCTATTTCACAGTGTTCTTACAATAGGAATGAATTATGTTGAAATTGCATAAGGTGTTAAAGATAGAAAGGCTTAGTTTTTCTGGGAACTTTCCTGTTTTAAGTGCTTGATAAAAATACTGATATAATAGGAAAACCAGAGCATCATAATTCAGCAGTATTTGTATTTCTTTTTCCAATTTAAAGTATGATATATCCTTAGACTTGTTTACATAAGTTCCTACTGGGAAAAATAGCTCACGTATGTTTTAAGTCATGTATTAGTGATATATAGTAACTACCACACAAACAGATATTTCAGTGTTTAGAATTTGTCACAAAAACTGCAGGCCATGTAATAGCAGCCGTTTCAAATCCCTGACCATCTGAAGGGGAGCAAAGATGATAAAACCCGGTGATATGTTGTTGGAAAGTTTCAAGGCTGTAGAAAAAGAAGTCATTAAACTTTCTACTTCTAAGTCACAGAAATGTGAACTGAAAGAGGAACTCTTGGCTACCTGCTCGCTTTCCCAAACAAATCAAGGCTGTTCCCACCCCACCCTGGTACAACCGTAAGCACATGCTTAGAAATCTTTTAAAAACTGATAAATAGTGTTATACATTGAGTAGCTTGACCATGTGTAAGAAAGCAAGGTGTTGTTAAATTTGTTAGTAAGATAGACTCTGATAGAGAAATATGGAGAGCAGCATGGAAAGGCGCAGAAGGGAAATGAAGAAATGGTTAGGGGGGACGCCAAGCTGTAGTACAAACCACTGCAAGTCTGTGCCCTGGAAGAGAGACATCCAGATGTTAGAAAAGAGCCTTTGTCCGCAAAGTATACATTGTTATCAGAGTCCATGTGGACAAGCTGTCACTGGTATGGGCCAAAGTCACACTGAGGACCAATACAGCACCTGGAATGTCAGAGATGTGTTGTGCTCTCTGCCTGCAAATGTCTCCTAGCAAAAATAAATAATATTTATGTTTGTAGGGAAGGGCAGAATGGGAAAGAATGCTGGGCCCAGCAATAGATCCTACCTCCCAGCCTGTCTTATGCTGGGATAGGAGGTTTTTTTTTGCATGAAACTGCAAGTTCATCAGCAAAAGGTAGAAAAGAAAGTCTGAAAAATTTAGGTATGAAAGAGCTAGAATGGACCCATTTCTTGAGCTTGATCCTTTTGTCTGGTCTCCAAGAGGGTCAGTGTTTGTGGTTCTGCCTTGTTTGGTTCTGTAGTGTGACATTATCCCACAGAACTGATGTGGCATGTCTGAGACCGAGAGCAACCATGTGTGAGTTTAGATTCTCATGCCATTAAATGAAATTGGCCTTGGACACTAAGCTGTATATCATCAATAAAGTCAAACTCAACTGTTTCTACACAGTAGCAATTTGTGGCTGGAGGGCATTTTTAAGAACTCAGACCAAAAGGTACTGAATGATTTTATGACATTTTAATATATAGACAGCTTGCTTAGAAAAACTTTTGAGGTCTTCTGGGATGTGTAACATGAACGACAAACATTCAGGAACAGAAAATGCATTCAAATCTATTGCAGCTATTCCTTTACTCACAAATTACTTTCACAAGTTCAGAGTGGTCATTACTGATCCCTGAATACTTACCAACAGTAATCACACTGATGTGCATAAGTGCTGCAAAAAAATTAATTACAGTTTCTTCCATATGATTGATGCCTCATTGCTATTAATAGTGTATCAGTACCTTTTACTTTAGGAGGAGAGAAAAAATGGTTTAAATGTGCAAGCTGGTACAAGTTGAATAACAGGACAAGGTCATTCCTAGTGAAAAAGTTATTGTAACCTTCTCTCTTAATAGGTCCTTGCTAAAAAGGATCAGATTTGTATGGACGCTCAAGATGTCTGGAAAGATTTGACATTTCCTTGTGTCATCACCTGTGTGTAGCTGCAGGACTTAGCGTGAAATACTTGCATTAGGGATCCAAGTGGAAGTTGGAATAATTCAACTGCCAATTTAGGCCGTGTATGAATTTGAAAAATTACAAATTTTGGATTCAGAAAGAAAGACCTGGACACAAAGTGATGTTTTATCTCATGAAAAAAAAGATGAGTCAACATGAACATTTTTGTTTGCTTTCACAGAAACTTTGAGGGATTCTCAAAAAACCCTCGATCAAAACCCCAAAGCGTTTACACAGAGGACTTTTTCCCATTTCACTTCTGTAGTAAAAAGCCATTTTTTCCAACAGCATTTCTTGGAGGGCCTTATATCACATTATCACAGTTCACTGACCCATGCTGTCTTCTTTCCAAGTACCAACATTTAGAGCAGCAAAGCACATTGGACCAAGTTTGTATTTGGGGCAACTTTGCTGCAGTGTTGAAATAAACAGAGATACAGTGAAGATTTGGTGGATCTACTTTGCCTACCACCAGCCCAACAGTTTAATTTTCCAACGGTGCACAGTATGCTGCATTTATTACAAGAATACAGCTCTTACTAAATCATTGCATCAGTTGTGTTACCCCACGCTGATGCTCACCCACTATTAAACTGAGCTCTGCAACATTTTGAAGAAAATCTTTCTGTCCTGGCCTAGTTAAATGGTCTAAGCAACCGGTACACGTATCTATTTCACAAAGCAATGGAATGTAAAGATGGGGCTCTTGCGCCCCTTTACTCGTGCAGATGGGTATATTTTGCATGCCTCCCACACATTTCCATCCAAATGCACAATATGGATGTTTTATCTTTCACAACAGGAACCTTCTGTTCACAGATATGTCAACATTCCTGAGAATGTTTTTGAATTTTGCAGGATGGGACCCTACCTGAATACCAGACAGTTTGTCCTATGACACCGATACAATACAGAAAGGAAATTCAGCTCTCCAAAAAAGCCCTAATATTCCATATGGTTATTTAAATTTAAGAACCTAGATAGCATTGCTGTCCTTATTAACACAAGTATGAGTTTCAGCATTTACTTTGACTGAGCCAAGATTTACTCAAATCTTGATTTTCCAACAAATCATTTATATGCATATTTTATATCTATCTACATAGTGAGATATGGTATCTACATATAAGGGTGACCTTATTTTCTCATTTGTTAAGAAGCTGAAGTTTGTATCTGCAAATGATCATATGCCACATTTGTTAAGTAGCTTCTACTCATTTTTTGAGAAAGATACAAAAGTGCAGCTTTTTTTTTTTTTTGGAAATGTGACTACGAGGAAGATGCACATAGCTGTAGATCTGAGGTAGACAGTATCTTTATAATGTTCTGATGCTGCCATATCAAAGGTTTGTCATTAAAAGCAAGCATACTACCAAGTGGGAAAGCAGACTTATATTGCAATTATTTTCCTATTAGCTGCTGCCCATTGCTCCTGACAGGTATAAATTAGATCTCGCCAGGTTGCCTACAGATTAATGAGTTCCAAAATTGGCATTTAATTGTTTGGGAGTAGGAAGCAGAAAAGGAAGGTATCTGCAAAAAATCTTTATCCACCTGTGATTAGAAGATATTCTCCTTTCTTTCTGCTTTTCCTTTCTCCCCTGGCATTGCTTGGGTGATAACTGACACTTCTATCAGAGGATTCCTTTCGACGCAGCAGAAACTTGCAGCTGAGGCAAGGCCAGAATTAATAATCTGCGTGAGCAAACACACAGCTGCTGTTTGTGGAGAGAGATTCTATTAACGAACAGTGAATTCTCATAATTAGCTGAGCGGTTTCTGCAGCTGCCTGCCTGACCCCAGACTACACAAATTGTGGGTGGTGTTCGGCCTCTAAATCAATCTTACCTAATTACTATAAGCATGTTCCTCCAGTCCTAATGACTGGGGGGGGCGGGCGGGGGATGTGGGGGGAAATAGACATTTCCTTACCCATTCAAATGTTCCTCTTATTAGATTCTCCTTTGTGTCTAAATTCATATTTTTTCTATTAGCATTTCTAAGGGTATACAGGTGTGGTTACAAATCAGAAGCACAGAAGTATAATTCATGTCCTATAACCATGTGCCAGTGTGTGTCTGCTTTGCAAACAGTAGCAAAATGTGTGCTTGTTGGAAGCATCTGCCTTGCTTCAATTCACAAAACATAATTTAAAGCACACATGTCTGTCTGGATTCAAAGCCTTTTCTCTGCCCTACTTCCCCCCCCCCCCCCCCCCCCCAAATTAACGTGACAAAACCCGGAAAATCATGAATGGTTGTGCCTTCATCTGGTCTGAAGCACAGTTACCACTGTCTCATCACGTGGCGCCTGAGAAGGCGAGCGTATTTGTCACTTGGGAGTTAAAACAGGGATGATTCTCACGGACAGCCCATTGCTCAGCGAGGGGCTTCGTCTTGCTCAGCTGGAGTGGAGTGCAGAGCCAAAGGGGTGGCCAAACCTTGGGGCAGCTCTGCCTGTGGCAGCGGGACGAGGAAGGTAGCTGGGGCCATAAGGTGCCCACAAGACGTGACGCTGCAGGAGAAGAGGCTGGCACCCATCTGCCCGCCCTGCGTCCCAGTGGCAGCATTTACTTCATTGTGGGGAACATTCGCTGAGTGCATTCCCAAATAAATTGGATCTGGGGGTTATGACTGCTCTAGAAACGCAGTCTGTAGAACAAAACCCCTTACCCATCCCTGTCCTTTTCCCATGTACCCTCATAAGCAAAGAATCCCTTTGTCACTTGTCTGACGCTGTTTGTCTTAAAGCAGCTCCTCCCGGATGGCAAAATACACTGCTGATGTCTGCAGTCCGTGCTTCTTTGGCAGCCCCAGGTCTTTCAGCTTCTCCTTTGGCATCCTTTTAGGGAGCTGACCTGCTATCAGCCTCTTCCATCAGAACTGGCAACACCCGGAAGATCCATCTCCTGAGCTCCTCTTTTATTTTAGCTGAAAATTGGATCTGGGGCAAATAATTAAGGGCCTGAGAGTGAGCCAGCTGAATCTGATTCGGTGTTGACCAAGGCAGTAATTGGATGTGGTTAATATAAAATCAGATGTTTGCTGTAATTCTGAGACTTAATTAATTTACAAATGAGGTTCACAGACAGTAAGTTTGAGTGAAGCTTTAAAAATAGCCGGAAATATTAACTCTCAGGAGCTTTTTGTAGAGGTCCCAATATTAAAGATATAGAATTACTAGCTTGCTTGATCAATTTTTAAGAAAGAAACATCTCCCATGTTATTTTATATGTATTTAAGATGGTACCTTTGCTACAATTATAATTATTAGGGGTTGGATTGTTGACAACCAGATTTTCACCTGCTGGTCAGGGTCAACCGTGCTGTCAAGGGCACAATTCCAACAGTGTTATACCAATGCAGAATGCAGCATTGTGGAAACCAGTAGCGGGGGGCAAGGCAAAGAGCAGCATGTAGGGCAGCCAAATTATATAGAGATATAAGCACAACACATTTTTCAAAGCACTGCCACTTGTGATCATTAAATGTTTGTATATCAACTGAGAAAATCTCAAATGCATTGGTTATTTGCATTATTTATAGACCGCTTTATAAATTATTCTTCCTTATAAAGTGTTAGAAACTCTGAGAACATCCCATAGCTTAAATTAGAGATCTAGATTTAATTTGTCATTTTCACAAATCATGTATTTCAGATTTTAGAATGTAAAGACCCAGAACGTAACTTAAAATTAATTTGGGTGAAACAATTAGAAGCTGTTGTTCATAACTTCATTTTCACAAGTTCATGTCATAGCTAGTAAAGCTCTTGAATTTTTACACAAAGTGAAAGCTGTAGAGTCACAATAACATCAAATCTATTTCACAGAAAGATGTGTGTTCCCAGAATTATTTTCTGAGGAAGCAACAATTAAAATAATTTCCTGTCAAGAATTAAAATATATTACACTGTCAACATTTCTTCTCCAGCTAAAGAAATGGAATTTATACATAGAATCTTTCTGGAATCAATGTGAAAAAACCCACTTTTTTGCCCATTCAACCACAGCACTTCAGTTTCTTCATATTCATAACAACAGAAAATTTCATGTCATGTTGCTTAACAACTAGTTCCTTAGCACCACTTGTAGCAGGTAATACTACATCAGAAATCCAAAATCAGACAACCCTAGGCCCTGAGTTAATGGGTTAACAATATAAAGACCAGTCTATATAGTGTGCACCAGCAGCCCATCTGGAATTGGACCTCTAGTTATCTTACTTGCATACAACAAACCCTATTGATAATACTACTCCTAGACTTGGAAGCACAATGCCATATACAAAATTTGTTTGTCAGAGTTTATTGGGATGTTACAAAGTAAATTCAATAAGCTATAAATGGAGACATAATCCATTTGTGTTGTCTACTGCACTTTAGTAACACAATAGATGTTATTTCTTTCTGTTTTCTTTATTTTAACATGTAGACTTCTTTTAATATTAACAATAAAATACTGCCTGAAAAATACTCTGAATCTCCACATCTGTTGCAGTCTGCTGCGTACACAGAAGGCAGCCTCCACAATAAATCTCTTAAAAATAGAAGGTGTTGGTCCAAATAAGCAAGCAAGAACACAGCTTCTTACAGGGAAAAGGACAATCTTTTTCCATTAAGTTTATGTATTAAAGATGTTACATTTCCTATGTCCGTCAGGAGAAAGTCACTAGGTGTCTAGATCGTGTCTTATTACAACAGAAAAAAAAAATAACACTCCTTCAGAACCTCCCAGAACAATTTGTTTTCATAGACAAGGTATGGCAGGGCACTCTCATCACAAAGCCTAGCAAGTAAATAAGGGTTTGTGGCAGTAGTAAGGGACTTGTTTTGTATCTGTAGTCAATAGACACATTGAATGTACAAAACAGGCGAGGTACTGATTCAAATGAAAAAAACCCACACAAAACAAAATCCAAAACAAAATAATAAATAAATAAATAAAGACAATAAAGTAATCTGCTTAGGAATATGGCACTAACTAAAACATTGGAAAATTATTCATCTCTGAAGAATCTGGTGTTGAACCAGAACAAAGTCAATGAGAGAAAAAAAAATGTTAGTCTTTTCACCACTTTACCCAAAGGAGAAACAGTAATGTATGTATCCTAGCATAACAGAACAGCCACTGGTCCTACCTATGCGAAGGGAAGATCTTTTACGCTGTCCACATAGAATCTGGTCCAGAATCCCCTCAAATCTTTGGACATTTTTCCATCTAAAGACCACATGCTCATAACTATCAAAAGGTTTGGTTTTCTCTTATCCTGTTAAAACCTTCTCAGTCATTATTTGTTAATGCAGTCATCTGAGAATAACTGGAGTCTGAAGGCAGAATTCCTCTCTTCCAGGAAGGAGAAGCAGAACAACAACAAAAGGCACCAGCATCATCTCCCTTCTGAAGAGGTGTCCTAAAGCCAGGGTCCGAAGTGAAGCCCAACTTTGGCTGATGCATGAGCACAAAGGCAGAGAGGTGCATACATGTTTTGTGTTCCCCGTCCCTGGAAACAACAGTCTAACACCAAACAACCCAGCTCAAGTTTTATAATGCCATGGATGCTGAAGTCTTTACAGTTTTTTTTTTTAATTTTCTTTAAAGAATGGGAAAGATTTTCCAGCGTATTTTTTTTTGCCTTGGCCAAAGATAGCTTGGGACCCAGCTGTGTAAGGAGGGTAGTTATGCCAAGCTGGCTGTTGCCGCTCAGCTGATGGCAGGAGCCCAGCACAAGTTCATGCCAAAAGGTTTTTCTCATTTTTAAGCCCTGTTGACAATGAAGTGATGGGAGATATCTAATAATCCCAAGAAAAGTAGCCCAGGGGAGTGGAGATGCAGCTTTTACATTAGGGTTGTGTGGGGAGACTGGAGTTTGCAAAAAGATGGGCCAGCCTGGAAAGGATAAGAAAAATCAAGGGAACAACAGGTTACCAGCACTGTTTGTATTAATACTATGCAGCTGTAAAAGAGTGAAATGTTTAAATTATCTCATATCCTCTTATCCATATTTCCACATACCTGGGGCAAACCATTTTGATCCATGAATTTCTTTAGTACCCTGGGAACAATATTTTATGAGCTTATGAACAAACATGGGTTCACATCCATAACACTCTATAACTTAATATATATTTCCAGAATTTGTGCTTAGATTTTCATCTATTCTGCAGCAAAAGTATGAAACCTCTACAGAAATCCAATGCAATCAATTAGACCTCAGTAAAATCATCTGACAAAGAAAGACTGGAACTTCTATGCTAAGGATCTGCAAGCTGAAAATCTGAAAAGAAAGAAATCCAAACCCAACTTCATTCTTGGACATTGGAGCAGCGTGTTGTTTGTACATTACGCTGTATGTCTTATGTTCCAAGGAGGCTGAGAGTGATGGTCATAGTCTTAGGGAGTTGCCTAGATGGCAGATAAGGTTTCAGGTAGTAGCAGTTGTTCATTTTCTGAACTGGACCCTACTACTCAACCAGAAGTGCACTGTTGTGTGAAATGGACTTTGTTTTATCAAAGGATGCCTTTCAACTAGTATGGTTGAAAATATTTCATGCAAATTATTTTAAACAGAAAGGTAGAACAATATGATTACGGGGCTAGAAATATCAACAACATGAGATTTTTCTGTTGGAGGATATCTTCAACATTTTGCTTCAAGTTGTCTCACTTGTTAGTGTGGTAATATTTTGCCTGATGTGTAACAGAAATGATACACAAATTTTATTTCTCCTTTTTCTATGTCTCGTTACAAAAGCTTACTATTTAAAGTACGCAATTATAGAAGAAACTTTAGCCAAAAACAATCTATTAATAAATACACAATCATGAATACATCCCATGCTTTATCTATCCAGCTGTGGCTGGATAACAAATTTGCCTACTGTTACCTGAACAAAAACCAGTGGGTAGATCTGAAATTCTGAATTCCTCTTAGAAGGTTGATCGTCTCTTGAAAAATGTCTCTTGGATGGGAGGAATTCTCCGATGTTTTGATCACACTTTATCTTTGCCATAGAAACTCAGGAGAAAGCAGGCCTGACTTCAAACCCTGAAGTCCTGGATCGGCCTGGAATTTTTCTGCTGTTCTTTTCTGTTCCACAACTCTCTCTCTCTTCCCCGTCTACAGGCAGCTACAGGCTCCCTGTTTACAGGCAACTCACCCTCTTCACAAGTGCATCCATGAGCCTTCCAACAGGCAAATGAAGGTCTTAACAGGGCATATGTCAAAGCAGGTATAGGTGCACACATCTTCCATCATTGCTTTCATCTGACAATTGAAATATGGGCAGTTCAAACTACATGTCTAGTAATGCAGTCTCTAGGTACTCTTAATTCTTTGAACTCTTGATTATGGTCCCCTAAACCTCCAGTAAAACAAAGTCTCTTGACACATACTTGCCTCAAACAGGTAAGCAGACATCTTTTTCTATAGGATTATTGATATTTGTATGCTTTGTTGGTCTGAGGTCTCAGATCTTTGTCCTGTAAGAGGCTGCATGTGTAATACCCAGAGAACAAGATATGGACAGACAGAGTAGCTGACACATTAAGCGCACAGAGCCAAAGTAAGTGGTGGCTGGAAGGAACCTCAGAGTTTGCTCAGTTGCTCATTCAGTCCAAAGGCAGGAGTAGCTCTACCTAGACCATCCCTGGTAGGTGGTTATTTCACCTGCCCCAGAAACCCAATTACAGAGCAGTACAGTCTCCTCAGATTTCTCCTTTAGTTTTAGCACTGGAAAATTTTTCCTAATATCTAACCTGAATCTTCCATGTTGCTATTTAAACTCTTCTTGTTCTAGCCGCCTCTGTCCCGTACTTGAGTACCAGAATTCTCTCAAACTTCCTGCAGAAAACTAACACTAATCTTTTCAGCCTCTTCTTCCAAGTGATTTTTTAAAAGATTTTATAATTTTAATCACTCTCTCATATGGTCTCCAATTGGGTTAAACTGCTACACCAAGATGCCCAAAATCAGACACACTGCTACAGCAGAGATTTTTCCAGGGGCAAGGGGAATGTAAAGATCAGCTGTCTTTCTCTAGATATACTCTTATTTATAGAACTGCTGTCTCTCTCTCTCTCCTTTTATTTATAGAACTCTAGTAAGACATGTTTGCTTTTTCTGCAGCAGTTGAACACTGTTGACTCATGTTCTGTTTATAAGCCAGTGCCATCCCCAGAGCATTTCCTGCAGAGCTACTGTGAATCAGCTGTTCCTGACAAAGCTGCACTGACTCTTTCTTGTACTTCTGTTTTCACCCCAGTCTGTAGAAGCAGTTCATTTGATTATTTGTTCCAGTGCTTTGTAAGAACTGAAGTTGAGGTGACATTCTACACTTTACATCAGACACCAGTTACACCCATTTGCTGCTCTTTTGACTATATACCCATTTCTGAAACTACCAAACAGAGCTTGTGTTTTTTCCTCTACATTTTTAAGTATCCTAGGGTGAAGCCCATCAGACTCAGCTGATCTGAAAGCACCTAATGAGTAGTCTCATCAGCTTCAATGAGATGCATGTGTTCAAAGTTAAGCCGGTACTCAAGTGCTTTGCTGGACCAGGGCCAGAAAACTCGACACTACAGAATGAAGCTTCTTTAAGTTTTCATGATTGGCAATGGAAATAGAGGACTACCCAAAGAGGCTATATCCACACCTTGCTACAGATAAACTAGCCATTTCTTGCACCTCCATGATGCAAAGGCCCTGCTAAAAATGTGGGAAAACAAACTACTCTTAACGGCACTTTTGTGCAGCAACAACTCTGGTAATAAGCATGTATAAGAACTGTGGTTTTGAAAGGGCTGCTGAACTGTTTGTGGGAAGTCCTTGAATTTCTGGGCCACTTAATTCAAGACCCATATCTGCCACAAAGGTAACAGAACCCAAGTGTAAATTTTAATAATTGCAGCAGTGATTACTTTTAGTTCTTGGCAGTTCATTACTGACTGCACAATTCCAGAGGCTCTCGTTAAATGGCCCATGGAATGAATCAAGCATGGAATTAACCTATTTTGAGTTCCCTGAAGCTTATGTCCCATGAAGGAGTATTCACATACCTCTCTTGGGGCCAATCCTGAAAGCACTTCTTCATACGAGTAATCCTTACCCACACCAGACTGCTGTTGACTTCAGTGCCAGCACTTGTGCTAGCAAAGCCTGCACTCATGAGTAATCATTTGCAGGACTGGGTGCATGGTTTTCATGTTCCATTTGACAAAAGCAAATTACTTGCAGGCACAATCCCAAGGCTACATGAAAAATTACACTTACTTGTTTAAAAAGAAACAACATTTCTGTTACATTCTTCCTTCCTTTCTAATTGCAAGCACATTTGTGCTGTGTCCTAACAGAGGCAAATGCCAGCAAGATTGGGTGCAGTGGTTGTGAATCATTATTAACTGCACAGAGCTATTCAGATGCCAGCTGTGATGATCCGTGGTCTGTCTGCTAGAATTCCCTAGGGAAACAACATCTGGGAAAGGGTAAAGCTAAAAGGAGGCCTAATAACTATTTCTTTCTCTTTTTTAAAGCTTCCCTTTTCAAATGTTTTGATTAAAGAAGCAAAAAAAGAAACACCAAGAGAAATCTTGTTTCTTTTAGTCTAAAGCCTGCAAGGAGGAAGAGTCCTGCTGGATTCCAGCTCCCTTCCTTTCTTGACAAAGTCAGCGACAAACTCAGAAGGTATTAGTGCACTGTCTCCTGGGGTTGTTTGGGTGCTGTCCATACTATAGCACGGCATGTTGTCCCCACACTTACAGGCAGTTTGTGGCATTGCTCGCAGGGTAGATGCTGGAAGCTGCAGGATGGACAGACACACTCTCTTCAGCACAAAAAGCCTTAGGGATGAACTGGTATAAATGAAAGCAAAACAGATTCTAAAATCCACTGTCTGAATGAGCTCCTCTACATTGGTATGAATAATTTCTGTGTGTCTTCTCAGCACTTTTAATGCATGGCCTTTTGAAGCCAATCTTAAAAATTGCAACTGGAATACTGTACAGTAGTATTACCTCTATGGAGAACAAAGCCAGTGCTTTAAAGACAAGATGCTTGGTTCATTTTTCCCTCTATGTCTGTTTTGGTCAGCACCTGATTAGGACCTGACAAAATTCTCTGATTTCCCTTATATGAACAACATAAGTAAATCCTCCATTTCTGTCAAAGGAGTGGGTTAAGCTGGAGTCAACAAAAGCTTTAATTCATTTGAAGATAGCATTAGTGGGTTTAAATTAATAATTTTATACATTTACTGCAGTAAAATCTCTTCAATCTCTTCAGACAGTGGAGTCTTGTCTATGTTTTATTTTATTTTATTTTAGTTTTCTTCCTGTAGTGTACACACAGGTGTGGAGTTAAAATAGAAACCAGATGTCATGTGGGCTGGTGTTATCCCAAACTCCTTCTCATAATTCTTCAACAGTAATGGGTCTGGGCCAGTGATGTCTCCAGTTTGTCTTAGTGGAAACATCATGTTGAGCCAGATAGTCTAATGTTTTTTTTTTTTCCTCTGGAAAATCATGACTCAGATGAGACTGGAAAATTCATTTTCATAATTTAAATTTAGATCTGCAAAAGAAAAAGATCAGGGTCTAATCTTTCAAAACCTCTCTCCCATATGTAGTCCTTAGCCCTGAGCTTTACTCAAAACCTGCAGTGATTTCACTGGTTTGTCTGAGGTGACATGAGGATTTTAAAGAATGTGACAACAAAGGTGCTAAGTTGGTGAAACCTTTGCCTAGGCAATATCAAGGTGAAGCCTTTGCTCTGCTTTTGAGACGTACAATTCAATTGCACGATGACACTGAAGACGTGGCATTGCCTAACTAACTGTAAGCCCAGCAGAGAAGCTGCCACTTATCTTTCTATATTAAAACTTAACATAGAATTATTTTGAGCATTTAATTTTTGTAGAGGTTTTAAAACACTTCAGGCATTTGAGGACTTTCACAGCCTGTTAAGCGTGAAAAAAAGCAGTATCATGAAAGCAGAATACCAGGGACAGTGTGAGGGTCTCACTTCATAGTTTGACATGTTTCTTCACAAACGCATGAAACCAGAGTGTAGGGACCTCCTAATCATAGGTCTAACTTACTGCTGTTCAGCAAGGGTATTGTTTAATCCCTTCATAAACTTGCAAGTTTCATCCCAGCACTGACTAATTTTTCCTCCCTAGACTCCAGACTGAAAGGCTGTACCAGACTCCACTGTTTTTACTAGCTGGAATTTATGCATACCCTCCTTCTTCCATGGCCATGTATATACTGTTCATGTCATAAATAACTAGAAAGTAGACGCAAAATCAATATGTGGAAAGCTAAGGCTTAAAATGCTGTATAATGTTTTAATGATCCCATGTAGGGCAATAAAGAGCTCTGGCACTGTATAGGGGACAAGTAACCAGACACTTAGCAATTCCAAAAAAGCAAGGTGCTCAAAACAACTGACACTGAAGTGGAAGACAATCAAAACCAGATTGAGATTCACAGAAACACAGCGATAGATCCATCAAGCCCAGTCATGCACACAGCCAGTCCTGTAAACAACCTCTAGATATCATTTTTGTTGGAGTGCAGCCACCAGCTGCTCTGAGCTGACAGCGACCCCACTGCGGGGCTCTGCTGCTGACCTCCGATGCTTTAATTCCTCTGCATGCATATTTTAACATTATTACAAAAGGTTTCATTTACAATTCACAGGCTGAGCAACAATGAGTACATTTCGTGGAGGTCAGCCTCAACCATTCCTCCTAGTGATGGAATTATAGTTTAAACAGCTGGAGCATGGTCCCAGGAGGGACACTGGGATATGGTTCCTTTACAGCAGAATAAATCCATCAGGCATATTTCATGTGTCCGATAACATTAATAGATATCAGGGCTTTTTAATATTTAATGAACTCACTTCGAGGTTGTTTACTAGGGAAAAAGCAATTGGAAAGGTGATCACAGCCTTTTGATCTGCAATGACAATGACAAAACCTGAACCTCAGCCAATGGGGCCAGCCTCCCTCTCTCCCCACACCCTCCTCCTGCCTCTCTGAGCCCTGTCAGAAGAATCTGTGTTGTGCACGACCTGTTTCAGCTTCAGGATGTGCGAGAGTATTTTTAGTTTCGTGGTTCAAAAGTTAATAATTTCCATGTTTCCCACGAGTTAATAGAGATGCTAGAAACCATCAAAGGGCTTTCAGTTTAGCAATGGAGAAAAGAAGAAAGCAAAGACAACTTGCAGAGGCATAAAGCAAGCAGTGTACCTCTAACAGGAGGTAGAGTGAGCCTGGGTGTGCTAATCAATGTTATATCCATTAGCACAGAGATAGCACCGAATGTGAGCTTTGGCAGTAACTCTCTTTACTAATGGCCTTTAGTCTTAATATTGCCATCATATGTTACCTTTTTAATTTTACTATAATAACCTGTTTATTAGAGATTAGCAGATTTCACCTGAGCAGCATCTTGCTTGTCTTTTTTTCCTCTAATTAATTTCCTTATTTTTAACATACTTCATCAAATTTGGCTTGTCTAGGGAACTAGAAGGAATTGTTTGTAGACGGGATGTGTGTTGGCATCTACCTCTTATTCATAGGTTTCAGACAGATCTTTAGTTGCAGAGGATTTTTGTGAGCGTTTAGGATTAATTTTGTCTGTATCAGAGCAAGTGTGAAGTAGCAGACTTGTGAAGGTAAAAGATGTACAACCTGCTCCTCAGAGAGATAGCCCCAACTAATGTGAAGAGGACCACAAGAGATGGAAGTTATGTTCCTGTAGAAGGAGAGACTGAAGATCAGCTGTTCTAGAATCACTGGGGTTTGGGGTGAGTACACCAGTTTACACGTACAGATTCATTGTGATCATTAGAACGTCCAGCCCCCAGGGTTGACCTATACTCATTTAAACGTACAAGCCTATTATGTGAGTTGACAGCACTGGCCTTTGCAAAGGCAGGTATGAAGATCTTCTCAGACCTGGTGTTTTCAGGAGATAGGGCGACAGCGAGTACCTCCATATGATGCATCAGTGAGATCCATATGTCCTGATGCATGCAGGGAACATGAATTCAGACTAGAAAGATGCAGAGGAAGGGCAGTAGTGGGATAAGTGGAAATGGAGAGCCCATTCTATGAGCAGAAACAAGTTTCTTCTACTTTCTTATAATCTACCAAACAAAAAGTTCAGGGCAACAGGACTGTTTTCTGCATCTTGGAGGTGGGAGAAGAACAGGACATATAAAAATTGGTTTCAGCTGGAGGATGCTGTTGCAAACTGAAGAGAGTGCTCATGAATAAATATATTTGGAAATTAGAAGTAGGTAGCGGAGTGAGGATCTGGAGTAAGGAGTAGCAAGAGTGAAATCTGATCTTGCTTTCAGATGAACGTTGATACACTTACACCACTTACAAAAGTTATGGTATCGTTGCCTGTACTAAAATGGACTGGATTTTGCAGCCTTAGAGATGTCTTCAATCTTATGCTTGTGAATGAATGTAGATTTGGGGGTTGTGGCCATTTTCCCATCATCTTGCACTGAAAATCTTTATTAATAAGAACTTCTAAGTTACAAGCAAGTTAGCCCAGGATGGCAGACTTCATTCATAATTTTTGTACTTCGTTTGTCAACATTCATCAGAAACAGTCTGCATCTCTGGGTGGAAAACTTTTAGCAGATTACCCAGGGTTACCCGTTTAGAAGAATGAGTTGCTGTGAAAATTGGTGAACTGTGCAGATAAACACATTGCATGTGAAAGCCATTAGGATTGTTCACTTGCGGGTTTTTATTTTTTCTTGTTACTGTTTGGTTTTCAGATTTTCTGTTCCTTAAAAAGTGGAGAAATAAGCAGATGGTGGATTTCCTGAGAGCCAGGGCTGCTCCACTGATGAAGTGCTGTCATTCTTAGTGAGAAAATCACCACCAGCCTTCACCTTTTAAAAGAAATCATTTTCAGGTACAAGCACATTTAAAATAATTTAAATCAAAGTACTAAACCAGAAGCAGATGCTCAGATATGATTTAGGAATATTTAACTGATTTGGCAATGAACACACACAGATTGTTTTTAGCAGACACCGGGTACCTCTGTACTCCTGTCCCCTTTTCCTTTTGCCTGTTAATGACAAGGGGCTGAACTAAAGGCTCAGCGGCAGCCCTTCTAAATGACTGATATAAAAGAAGGTTAAAATTACCTGCTTGGTAGAAGAAATGATTTAGCTTTGCATCAGGATCTGATGTTAGATGCTATTTGAGATGTACCTGCAAAGGAGCTTCCCTGGAAATATCTTATTGTATAGAAAATAAATGTCAAGAAGAAAATCAAGCTACTCCTTTTTCATCTTCTTTCTTCTTCCTTTCTTCTTCCTTCTTCCTCTTTTGATTTGTCAAAACTTTTAAATTAATACAATTTGGAAATACAAAAAAATCCTGGAGGACAAAGGACTAGAGACCTCCCTTTGGCAGCTGAATCTGCTCTGGAACAAATATTGAAAGCAATAAAAACTAAAGCTAATTTCCAGATGGAATAAATTGATTCCAGCGTTTCTTGAGATTGTGGCCAACTTACTACTCCACTGAAGCTGGACTTGTTAATTTTACCAAGGGAAAGTGTCTCGATGGGGACACGCTCCCCTTGAGACTCTTCTGTGCTGCTTGGGAGATTCCATTAAGCCTCAGATATATCTGTTTCTCCCTGTCTCTGAAGGCAGGGCACACATCTTGCCCAGACTGTCACCAGGACCCTCTCAGGGTTACAGACTGGTAAGCCTCACCTCCCTGTATCGCTTCAGAAACACCTAAATGGTCACTGAATTCTGTCAGTCTCCAAACCTGGGTGGCTGGTCAAATTTTATCTGATTGGAGCAGGGTGGGTCTGGTTTATTTATTGTTTAATTAAGTGTAATATCCTTGACAAGGTGCCTTATTGACATTGCAGCAAATTAAAGACCTTATTATGCGACAAACACTGTCATCACTCAAGCAAAACTTAGTTCAGAGGGGAATTTTGCCAGAGAAGGGACCGCAGTGTTTGAAGGTACTCTTTATCTGAATAACCTCCGTTGCAGCGTATGGAAAAGTATTCTAGGGTGGAAAGATGAGATTTGTCTCCACATTTTGCCTCTTTCCCCTTTACTGACATTGTCAACAGTGACTGTCCTTTTGATGCAGCCAACTGTCTGGAAGAAAAATCCTTTATTTTTCTCAAGGCCAAGTGGCCAGACATGGTGGAACATGGCTGCATCTGCATTTGAACCTCTGGTATGTAGGGTGGAGTGAACAGTTCTGGTTATTCTGTCAGTGGAGAACTTTATTTTTAAGATAAAAAACCCCTCATAAGATACAGCAAAATTTCTATGTCATGAAATTACAAATCTTACTCCTTTCCAAAAAAAGCAGGGAAAATGGCCTTCTTAAAGCTTTTAAAAACAATAACACCTGTTTGTTTAATAAGAGCTCTTTTGCATGCCTGCCAACAGCACAAACCATTTTATCCAGAACAGTCATCTGTTTAGGGTTTCCAATGTTAAATAAAATGCCAGCCAAGCACAAAGTTGAGAATAGGCTGAAAAAACTCCATTCACTGCCACCTTATTCTCCAGCACATAGGACTGGTGCTCAGATACAGTTTTCTGTATGACCTGGAAGGCTTCTATCAACCACCACTAGCACTTGGTTCCTGCCTATATACTTGGTCTATGATGCATGATTTATTGGAAAATGATGAAAAATGCATTTGTTCATAGCCAAAGTATCTACCTGTGTTATTCACAGTTACTGTATTCCAGGTTCTGGGGTTTTCACTGGCTAATCCAAGGTGTTTTTAGAGAAGATATGTGTTATGTAGTGAGACAGCACAGGCTCCCTCATTCCCCATGGGCCAGTGTAGTCTACCAGGGTGTTTACAGAGGGTTGGCCTATGCTGAAGAATGGCTAGAAAGTGACAGGTTCTATCTTTGGAATTTTGCATCTTCTGTAACTCTAGGTCATTTCAAGGACCCTCTGTCTCCGTAGATACCTTTCTCCTTGGCTCAGAGTGGGTGCTTCTCAACACCACTCTCCAATCTGGCCAGCTAGTGCTGAGACTGACTACCCATAAGCATCTCCTGCTACTTAATTAAAGCCCTCCTGGTTTGCATATTTTTGAAATTCAAGCAAAAACTGTCTTTTTGGTATCTCTGACATTGACTAGTGGAGATTCTTTTAATTCATTCCTTGCATAGCAATGAAAATCAGAGGTGTTATTACTTTTATCTTGATGGACTAGCCTCGGTCTCACTGTAGCTTTAATGGGGAGCAGCCCTCTCAAACCACAGAAGGGCTCTCACTCCACAGCATTGACGTGTCTGTTCATGCATTATTACTTGCTGGGGTTGAAGGAGGTTTTCTGTCTCCTGAGGCCTTCCTGCCTCTGCTAGTCCTGCCTAGTGGACTCCGCCAGAGAACAGTTACTGGGAAGAGGCATACCAGTCAGCTGGGGAGAAACACTATGCTCTCCTACTGCTCCTCCTCTTCCTTGTCCTCACATGTCAAGAGCAATACTCAATAGGAGGGATTCTGCCTCTGACGGTCTGACAACCCTGATCAATAGCTGTTGTTTAAAATATATACTAATTAAATTATGAGAGCTTTCTTGCAACAACGCCATCCCCTCAAACCAGAACGTACAGAACAAAATGCTGTTTGCAGTCTCCTTTCCCCTTGTAAAACAAAGCAACAAGAGAGATTGGGGTGCTTTGTTGTGCTTAGAGGACCAAATATCATGACACTGTGGGGTTAGTGGTAAAATCTGTGGGGCTTATTCACCTACAAACCTCACTATTTACCAAACAGAATAGCACAAGTTAGTGCAACACATATGTCATTAGAAAGTTAGAAGTTTGTTTACCTTGCTGAATATAGAGTTGTTTCCCATTTAATGGGTTTGTGTTAAAATGTTACATGCAATATGTATTTTTTTATTCTGTCCCATGAACCAAAGTGCAGACTGAATTTTTTTTTTCCCCCTCTGCTAGGGAGGGCAAAGGTGATGTAATGATCCACAATTTCCCCTCAAACACGCTATCCATATTTTATTAACCAAGTAAATTATTTAAACATGTTCACTTACACACATGCCTCCTCTTATACACATGCCACACATTCCTGCCAGTGCAGCCTACCTAGATGTAATGAGATGCAATGAGATGCTCTTCTCTGGATCTTTTAGCCCAATCATACTGTAATTAAGCCTATGAAGATGCAGGTAAATGTGCAAGATGCCTGTTTAATTAAAAAGGAAAATGAGGGTTTAAGTATCAATTTGTGTTCTATTCAATTATCTGCAAGATTCGTAAAGCAACTTTACCTTTCAGTACCTTTTAATTAAAAAAAAAAAAAAAAAAGAAGAAAAAAAAAAAGAAGCTGCACAAAACTAAACCTATCCCACCCTAAATTCATACTTCCATATGGCATGGTTATTTCCCCATGCAGGAGAAATGTTGGTTTATTACAGAAAATCCCACGAAAAACAAAATGATTGCATCAATTCATGTAGGAAAAAAAGCCCCACAAAAACCACCAAAACACAGTGCTGTCAGAACACAGCAGACTAAGTCAATGTATAGCTTGCATATGGAAACAATGACATGATTGTTTACTCACTGGTTTAATGATATTCACTTTCTCCTAATGGCAATGTTGAAAATGTGAATGCCAGATGTTGAGCCTACAGCACAGAAGTGATGAACACTGGAAGGTCTATAGAAAAGAACTTATCCTGACATCAAAATATAGTGTAACTCTTCAGCTTATTAATGCTGTGTGTGTGTGTGTGTTTCTTTTTAATTTATAAAAAGAGATAGTTTCATGTTTGCAGTTTAAATTTCCATATTTTATAACAGTTCAGCAACAAATTTACATATTTCCTGGAATCTTCAGATATAAAAGCGGTAAAACACTCCAGGCATTATTAGATAGAAGATTATAACCCATTACTATTGTTTCAATTAGCAATGTAAAAGTGACCTGCAGTGTTCAGATGACCCACTAATGGATTTAAATGCTTTCAAATATTAATGCAGGTTTTCTAAAGATGAATCCCAAACCCATTATTCCTGGAATAACCGTGAGCTGAAAAGCTGGCAATGATTGTGCATTATGTGGAAAGGCTCATGGTTAATTAAATGAATACCTAGCATTACACTGTTCACTTTAGTGCTACAAAATTATTTCTCATTGATTTTTACATTCTGAGCCTGTGATTCAATTTACTTCTGCAATTTGTGTTGTTGTGTCAATAAAACAGAACTGCTTGAAGATGGAAGCATTAGAGGGGGATACATACATTAAGACCCAGTGAAAACTGTACTTTTCCCATTTTTTTCCCTATTGAAATATCGTTTGTAGGCATCACTTTGTTATGTATTATTAATACAATTTTTGTTTGTTTCCATCTGCTCTTTTTTTTTTTTTTAACTATATTCAGGAACTGGAATGTTAGTGATTGCTTAAGGGTGAGCAGCTAATTTTTCAGTAACAAGTTCTCCTACTATCAAGAACAAAAGCACCATCAACACAAGTCTGTCATTTCATGTTAAATGGACTAGAAGGGCTCAGTTCATCAAAGCAATCATGCTGGAGAATCAGGGTGGATTTAATTTGGCAAATACACAAAGTTGAATTTTTAAGTTATTAAAATGGGGAATTCTGAGAAGTGAACGCAGAATCAGAATCAGCCTTGCAAGGTTTTTGGGAAATGCCCATTCTCTTTGGTATACAAAATGTCTGGAAGAAGGCAGAGAAACTCTCTCTGTGGAGATGCTCACTGCAGAAAACCAATGCAAGTAAGCTCTCTGGTGTAACACAACTGCTGTTCTTTAGGATATTTTTACTGTCTAAAGAGGAGCTTGTGTGCTACTTCTGCACATTTTACATGATTTGGTTGATAACTCTTTCAAGGATCTTTGATCTTGGTCACTTGTGAGTGTTTACAGAACACAGTGATTTTATAACCTCTGAAAATATTTTACATTCATCCCATTTATACTTGTGTTATGTTATGCACAAGGTGAACAGTAACATTTGCCTCACCTTTTTCTTGGAACTTCAAGAAAATTTGATCTTCAGGATTAGGAACAACTGAGCACTGCATGTCAAACTCTAAGCCCTCTGCAAACCAAATCAGACAGGGATCAGGCTCCACAATGGGTCTGGATAATAGAAAGATCTTAACGGAAATACACTTGTGGATCTACTTCTGTTGCATTGTACCTAAATGATTCATCTCATGGTTGTTACTATTCGCAAGGTTTTTTTTTATGTGGGTGTGAGAATCTCAATTTTCTGACATCAGGGAAAATGAAGAGTAATTCTGTTAGTGTCGGTGGAACCGTAATGATGTAAAATCAGTGTAGGTGAGAAGATAATCAGGCCCACACTGTTCATTGTGTGACACAGTCCTGTAATCACTTACTTGCATGAGTAATGCTGTCTTCAGGAAGTTCACTGAGTTCAATTGGATTATTTGCATGAGTAAGCATCCCCTCATGTGTGTGCACCCTATTTTCATATGTTTAATGCTTCCAAAAGGGAAACTAACTATAAACCACCATTGTGAAGAAACAGATGATATAAAACACTTTAATAAACCCTTAAAAATTGAATTACATTAGAAAGATAAAAAATATGCAAAGCAAAAAGGACAAATTTGGTTTTGCTTCAGGGAGCTACTTTTCAGAAACCAGAAGGTATGGCAGAAAGTTCCATTCAAAGTTAGGATCATTATAATCTCAGATAATTAAATGGCTAGGAAGCTGTTTTGTGTTCACCAAGTAGGACAATACATTCAGAACTAAAATGCACTTATGTGTAGCTTTGCTTACTGCATTAGCCATTACTTGAACCTTGACCATGAGCACTCAGTGTGACAGTACCCAGTTTTAAATCTAGGCCCAGCTAAACGAGGATGCATATTTGTGATATGGATTAGATGGCAGAAAAAAACCAGAAGGTTTGCAACTGGCTTAACTGGAAAAAGATCTGGCTCTCATTACCGAAGGTAAGCAACCCTGAACATGGTTAAAGATTTCCTGCAAAATGAGATTGCTGTCAGGATTCTTGAAAAGGAAGAATTACTATGCTATGATCTGTAGGTAAATACTATTTATGTACTTTGTATTTTTAGTGGATGGAAACGTCATTTATACATTAAAACGTGAAAAAAAAAAACCCTTGTAGCTTCTGTATTCCAGTAGAGAGTTCGTGCTCATTTTATCAGACCCTGGAATGCCATTTCCTTTTCTTTCCCACTTAACAGAAAAAATGTAAATACAATGTTTTCCCCCTTGTTATGTTGTCTATTATGCTATAAAATACAGTGAACCACTCCCACCAGTTTGGCTTGTAGAGACTTGCTTCCTGAACCTGAAGTAAGCCAACTACACTGTAGTTACACATCCCTCCACTGTAAGAAGGTGGTGGTGGGTGGGAGGACTTCCATGGCATGGAGACTGCTTTCTCTTCACAGATAGGATCATGCAGGCAGAACTTCCATTAATATTTGTGGTTGTTTTCCTTAAGTAAAAAGCACAGAGATGTATTCAGCAAGTTTTGATTGAATGCATGGCCCTGTTGGAGCAGGTCCAGAGAAGGGCCATGACAATGACTGCAGGGCTGGAACACCTCTCTTATGAGGACAGGCTGAGAGAGTCGGTATTGTTCAGCCTGGAGAAGAAAAGACTTCAGGGAGACCTTCTTGTGGCCTTCCAGTATCTGAAGGGGGACTATGGGAAAGCTGGGGAGGGACTTTTTACAAGGGTTTGTAGCAATAGGTTGAGGGGTAATGGCTTCAAATTGGAAAAGAGCAGGTTTACATTAGAAATTAGGAAGTTCTTCAGCCTGAGGGTGGTGAGAAACTGGAACATGTTGCCCAGAGAGGTAGTGCATTCCCCCTCCCTAAGACTAGGTTGGATGGGGTTTTGTGTAGCCTGATCTAGTGGGAGGTGTCCCTGTCCATGGCAGGGGGTTTGGAACTGGATGATCTTTAAGGTCCTTTCCAAACCAAACCATTCTGTGATGCTATGATTCTATGATCCTATGATTCTATGATTCTGGGATTCTAGGATTCTGGGATTCTGGGATTCTAGGATTCTAGGATTCTAGGATTCTAGGATCTGACCACCACTGATTAAAATACCAAAAGCCAGATCTAAGGGACTATTTAGGACATTTAGTATAAAGATGAAGTTTAGGAAATATATGAGCAAGTCATCAAAGCTTCCCATCTCCCAAGCTGCTGAAGCACCTGCCTTTATGCAGGTAGACACTCTTAGACAGTTATGGCCTGTCTTATCCTTGTTTTGAGTTGGGGGAATTTCCAACCTTTTCTATTCAATGGTTTAGATTCAACAAAACGGGAATCTCTGCAATGGCATTAGAAACAGCAAAAAGAGGTCCTCAAAACCAGGTCACCTGCTCCTCAGGCTGGTGTAATGAGCATCAGGATGCTCTTCTACAGTACTACTACAGTACAACTACAGTTGTTTCTACAGGCAAAGCCTGTGCCACAGTCTGCCTCTAAAGGATGATTGATACACCATTTTCCTGGAAGGGATTCTAAATATGAATCTAACTCTCACTTAGGTTTGTCAAAAGGGCACCAATGAAGCACCCAACTCAAAAAAGTAGGTGGGGTTTTAAACCTCTCTCTCCCTCTGCACCTTTTTCTCTTGTCTAAGGTATTCTCTTGCCTGTCTAATCCTGAAGCAACTAATGCTCCAACTGCAAGCCACTGCATAGGGACCTTAGGCTAGCACATAAATGCCTCATTCTGGGCTTTACTGGTTACCCCCAAGTCAGCAGAGACTATGCACATTCATCCCCCTCCAGCTGAGATGGGAAACAGAATGAAGAATATCTCTTCTCTTCTGGCTGTGCACACAGAGGGGATGTCTTTCAGCCTGCTTTCTTTGGTGTTGATGTTAGCACAGATGCTGTAGTCTCTCTTGCTGCAACAATCAAGTCTTCCAACTCTGAATTTTGCAAAGTTAGTAAGGTTGACATAAGTGGAAGAATTTACTACTAACCATCTTTGGAGGTTTGTTGGGTTTTTTGGTTTAAAAATAGACATTGCTTCTGATAGTTGATCAAACAACGCTGTATTTAATACTCATTGTTTTAAAAAGAGAATTTTGCCAAGGCAAGACAACAGAATTTGGTCCATTTTAGATACACATGTACTGTGATTACAAGTATTGAAGATTAAATTGCATTAACAGAAAAACAAATATCCTGTGTAAAATCTATCCTGTAAAAGCTATATAGTCTAATTATAAAGACAGAAAGAAAAAATATTATAGCAATAAAGAATTAGAACACAATAAAGACTATAGATTTTAGAAATGTATTGAAGATTACCAGTACTGTGTATAGATTATACAGGTGCAAGAAAGTCATTTGGAGAAATACTTACCAATACAGTAAGTGTAACACTAGAAGACCAAGAGTATCTATTAGAATTCTCTATTTTTTTTATTAAAAAATAAAAAGAAGTCTGTTGTTTGGAGTTTCTACAAATTAGGAAAGCCAGATAGCAGTTATGTGTGCAAATATTATGTTTATTATGAGAAATGTAACTGAATTTGGAAGAAATTCTGAAAAAAGGGGAAGGTATAGGGTAAAAGACATTTTTATACTAAGATAAAAAAAATCTGAAACTGCATTTTATGCAAAGCTTGAAGTGAGTTCAGATCCTTTGTTATGGTTCACATATTTTCAGCTTCCCACATTTAATCATAACAGCCTCCTTGTGGTTTAATTATGATCAGAGTTCTGAAGATGATTCAACCACTTGCACTGAGAATTTGACTTGCATTGATCAGGAAAAAAAAAAAAAAATTCCGAGTCTTAATTAACCATTTAACTGAAAAACATTCCTTTCCTGATACTCTGTCCTATGCTATGATAAACTAAAGATGCGTGAACTGTGAATCATAACCTGGGAAAAACATACAATAGCTGCTTCCAGGCTGTAAATAAGATTGCAATTAAGTATGTTAATATGAATTTAACCCCTTTGTACACAAGATTTTGCATGGGTTTCATACTAGAATTAACCAGATTTGGGGAAGAAGTAGTAGATACCTACTGAAATACGGTAAGTACATCTCAGGTGCAGATAGTCACCACAGGGCAGTAGTCCCTACAAAAAAAAGTATGTTTTTTTTGGAAGTGTTCATGGTGATTATATCATGCAACCGAATTCAGTGGGTCCAGAGGGAGGTGGAAGCTGAATATTTGTGAAAATTTCATTCCCCATGCATGAAACTTCCTGACTACAGCATCAATGGTAGTGCAAACCCTCCAGGTATTCTGCTTTAATTTGTCCTCAGCATTTCAGCCTAAAATGAAGCAAGTCTTTTAGCTGTGGCAAATTTCAGAAACAATGATGAGGACAGATCCTGAGACTGCTTATGCCTCTTCTTTCTCAACGAGTAATTTTAGTAGCTTGACAGAAACAAGTTCAACTAAATGTTGTCTTTGACAGAAAAAAAAAAAAAAGGGCTTATTTTTTTCTCCTTTTGTTTACGTGATAAAATAGAGAAGGAATCTAAATGACTGAATATATTTTTAAGATCATCACTTGCATTGAAAAACCTTGTCAAATAGATGACTTGAATGGTAAGGGTATGTTGCTGTAAAACTTTACCAACAACCAAATCCATACAGCTCTTCCATTTGACAAATTCTTGTCCACTTGATAATTTTAACTTTAAATCAGGTGAAATTATGAGATACTAAAAATGCACCTTTAAATCAGGTGAAATTATGAGACACTAAAAATGCACCTGCTTACTCACATGAGGAAATTCAGCAAGTAAAATCAAGTCATTTACATAAACATTGTCCGGGCACACATATGATTTTCATATTAACTTCAGATTAAATTAAACTGTAGATAGACGCACAATACAGAAGTTTAAAATTGAAAATACTGTTCTTATGATTGCTATGAGAGTGAGGCTTTTAACAAAGATTCCCTGTTCTGCTACTCCCTAAAGCTTAACAACACTGAAAAGGAATTCCTCTGCATCCTAAGATCTGTTCTATGTTAACTTTTTATTTCTTTGCTTTTCACTCTTCTTAGAGGTTGTCTGCAGATTAATCCAGAGCATTTGGTCTTCAGAAGGAGCTGCTGGACACTATCGCAAATTCCCACCTTAGTGCAACTCTCAAGGTGTCAAGTTGTAATGACTTAATCAAGTGCAGATCTTAAAACCTTAAAAAATCATTCATGCCTTTGAAAGAAGGCTTAAAAAATATATGTAGGAAGGACATGTAAAACTGTGACACAATTATAGCGAATGTTTTATTTTATTTTTTAATTTAAAATTTAAATAAAAGGCAGCTGAAAATTTTCATGGAAATGGGTGTGCACAACCTTGTTTGAGATAAGATTAAACTGCTGCAATACTGAAATTTGTTGTTGATAAGGTCTCTTAAATGTATTACACTATGCTGTATTTTGCCTCCTTTTCACTCAGAAAGTGTTTTCTTTATAATAAATTCACACTTTACTATGTAAAATTCATTCATATAGCCAGAAGCTTATAAAAAGAATATAGACTAAAGAACAAGTTGCATAATGAGATCTAATCTATGTAAAATAAGTCCCAGAAGAAATGTCCTTTACTTTGATCATATCCCTTGAAACAAGATCCCCTGCTGGAAACCACAATAAAATGAGAGCTTGGGAAAACTCTTCTGGCAAGCAAGTTAGGTTTTTAAAAACAAAAGCTTGCCAAGCCCACCGACCTCATGATCCCAGGCAAAACGTAATTAAGGCTAATAAAATCTTTCAGACTCCCTGAGGCTTAATGGGAGAATAAAGATTTTTTTGGGGCTCATGGTATGCTCTCGAGCTCTTCTCTGCCTCTGTGCAGCTGGAAACCTCAGCGTGTTGTCACGTGTAGGAAAAAAAACAAGGTCCCTCCTCAGCACACACAAACACACCCCCCATCAGGGGACTTAGCAGTTCTTCTGGGTCCTAGAGTATTTTAGCACTGGCTGGTATCTCTGATTCAGAGGGACAATTTCTGAGTTGCTCTTTACTGTCAGCACGGTGGGTGAATCATCACTGCTGGGAGATTATAATGTTAAATTAATTTTTTTAAGTGCTTTATTCTTCCATCATGAAAGTGTTATGCAAATATAAAATGTCCTTATCATGAACTGAGAGCTCAGAAAGACATGTTGTAGTGGCCACGAGTTTATATTACAAGCAAGTAACACCCTTGGTCTGAAAAGGCAAATGACAAGAAAACCATTTGTGTTTTCAGCAATAGTATTTCCTATATATTGTATTCTACTTCATAATACCACGAATCATTTTAAGCCATGAAATAAGATATATAAATGGTTGCTTATCAGGGAAACACTGGTACTTTAAAAAAAAAAAGAAATGAAATGTTTAATACAGAAATACGTTATTTTGTTCCTGATGAGGCAGACAGTCTGAGAGTTACCATACAAACACACTTCTTGAGCACCCATCAGTGTAACACCCTCCAAGGTAATCACAGATGCCGAGTGTGTAGCAAGACAAGGGATTGAAGATGGGGGGCCTCCACACCCCAGAAGCAAAGCTGTTTGAAGGAAAAGAGAAGAACACAATTAATTTTTTTTTAAAATTTATGTTTCTGTGGAAATGTCGAGCTGGACTAGTGTCCAGACACTTGCCTGCTGTGCCTTGCACTTGAGATGGAGCTGAGGGGTGTGGTTTGTCCTGCTGTCCTGATTAGGCTGAACAGTTCAAATTTTCTGAAGTTTTCTCACCATGGTGTCCAAGCATGCCTGGGTAAATGAGATCTAAATGCTGAGCTCAGCTGCAGTTTTACTCTTTCTTTTCTTCCAGGTGTTTTCCAGCAGTGGGTTACCTGTTCACCCAAGACCAACTTTCTGGTGTGCCAATGGACTCGTGGTGCTGCTACACCAAACCTGCCATTGCTACAGGGCCTGAGGACACCAAGGAAGAACAGGAAGGAATTGTTGGAGAGACAGGGAAGGCTCCCTGGATTGGCACTCAAAGCTTACTACAGTGCTGGTTGTCCTTTGTTTTGGCCTAATCTGAGGCAGCTTCTCTCTAGTCAGCATCTGGTCATTCACAGAAACCATTTGTGTTGTCAGAAGGGGATAGGCATCATCTCCTGCCTAATGCCGGGATGAGCACCAGAGCACGCGGTGCCGAGGTGAGAGAAAGCCATTGGCTCTACCACCCCCCATTCTTCCCCAGAATTGCTCCCTGCCACCCCTAGGGGACCTGCCTCACACTGCCAACCTTTCAATAAGCCAGCCTGGCCAGATCTTTTCCCTGACCTTTTCCTTGTCCCCTTGGTGTGAAGGAGGAGCTTTGCTCCCTGGGTAGCCATAAAGGAAAAAAGGTCTTTGCTGTCTCTCTGCCCCCAGAGCACATGGGCAATGCTGTCTGTCTTTGATGATGAAATGATGAAAAGTAATAATTGTTTCAGCATTTCTCTAATAGCTTTCTTCTCCATTTGGCTTAATTTCATACATACATACATACATACATACATCAGTTTACAACTATTATTATCAAGGTTGAGTTACGAAAATCTTATCTAATGTATGTCTTGCTTTAAAGACTGTTAGAAGAATGACTTCTGCATAATAAAACCTCAGGAATACACAAGTTGTCTTAACAAATACAGTATGACTGCTGTGTGGTTTCACGTTGCCTTTGTAGTTTCTAAGACACTATAACATTATTTAATTAGCTAAAATTTCCTCTCTCTTGAGGATGGAAACTCAATGAAATGTCAACAATGCTGTCAGTCTGCTTCAGGCTAAACTCATTACACAAAGGCTCACGATAAAAATAGTCCAAGACAGATTATTTGCTTGCAAAACATAGGCCCACACAAACTTATGCCTCAGAAACCAGATGTGAAATTCATGCAACTGCTGCATTTTGGGGGTTAATGGGACTGTTAAGTTCCACCAGGCAATTATAGATGCTATGTACTTTCACAGTTCTATACATGACCAGCAAAAAGGAAAAAGAAAAAGGCTATTAAATCCTGCCAATGATTTCTCACAGGCTGTTTGCTGAGGGATATTCTTACATCAGTCAAAGGCTGATATGAAATCTATATTTTGCTTTAAAAATTCACCTTCTCCTATCACTGAGAGAGTGAGCAGAGATTGTATTTTAAGTAAAATGTGGCGAGGAGCAAAGAAAAAATTGTTTCACTTCTTCTGAATTATGATATTTCAGGATACATGTGCTCATTACTAAGCATAATAAAATTTGATATTTTCTATTGTCAGAGGGTTTATAAAGGCTAAATTTCTTGATTTATTTAAATAGACATATAGGAAAGAGCAAACTACAAAAACAAGTGCTATAAACTGAAGGCATGTGAATTACCTCCTTCCCAAGGATAATGCAAATTAGAAGTATGTAAAGCTTTGTCTGCACCTGGGATCTTTAATGAGGATAAAGAAAAATCAGACGGAGATTCTCCTGGGAAAAGAGAGGATCGTTATTTGAATAACCTGCAGTGAATTCTAATCAATGCAACGTGACTTTGAAAATGAATGTGGTCTTTCAACCCGCTGTACATGAGCCATAATATTAATCATAACTTCATGGTACAGTAAAGCCCATGATAAATGGTTATTCAGTGGACTAATGAAAAGACCATTCATAGTGGGAGGAAGGTAAGGGCCATATATCCAGTATTTTTTTTGTTTTGTTTGCAAAGGCATCTGTCTAAATATATACACATATATATGCACATATATATATATGAACATATATATAAGCACGCATGTGTGTGTGTGCATGCACATGTGCCCATATGTGCGTGCCCCCTCTTTAGAACATAAGCATGAAATAGGTTTGTTTTCCTTCAGAAGTAATGTGAACAAGCAGTGTCTTACCCTGTTATGCTGCAAAGAATATTACTTAGTGTTACACTAGCTAACACAGAGCTTGGAATTGTTTCTTGAAATGGGGTTTTCTAGATGCATTAGTCATGTATCTTCCAGTGGTTAAAGCCTCTACTGTGCCTCTAAAAGGCTGGAGGTAATTTGTGTGTTCTCTCCACTACTAGGCTTTGTTCATGTTCCCGTATCTGTAGGAAGAGTTTAACATAAGGCATGGTTCACTGGCTGCAAAGTAGAAACACAATACTGGTTTATCTACCTAGAGCACAAAACAGAACTTTTATATATTTTTTCCATCTCAGGAATTAAAATCAATATACTTTTCGACATTCTTGCTATTAACATGTTTACATCAGCAAAACAAGCTGTGTCAAAAATCAAACTTTCAAACCAGCATTTCTAAAGGAAATATGATGTATTTTGCAATGTATTTTAAGGGATGAGTGCATATCTTAGCCAGAGGGTTATTTATGTAGGATACGGGGAAGTAAATATATCTTGTTTTGTTGATGTGATGTGGTGAGGATGTTCATATATAAGCAATAAAACGTGACAAACTATGCCATAAAATGTTATGCACCAACATGCATGATGAGACTTTTTTATTTCCTTGCTGTGACTATCTCCCACTTGCAAGTGGCATTTGTCACCTTTGCCAATGGGTGGATACACACCCAGGAGATCTGGCCAGGCAGGGGGCTCCAGTGTGGCAACCTGGCCACCATGGTTGAGTTGTGCAGAGGAATCTGTACAAAGTGGGTGTAACCTCATTAATAGATTCAAATATATACTAAAGTAAAAGCGCTGCCCACAGCACCCTGCAGGCAAAAGCTCAAGAAGAGTGCAAGGGTCTTGAAGGTTAAGCTCAAGATCTGTCAATCTGGGGACTTACAGGACTTCCACTTGCAACATCTTGCCATCTGACCCTGGACACTCAAACTGATAGCACAAACCTATCATGTATCAGTGATCCTGGGGAAGAGATGTTGTCTGTCTAAAAACCCAGTAGCATAGAATAATAACAAGAACAGATCTATGTAAAGAAGCAGAGAGTCACCGTGGGTAACTGACTGAACATGTGTTCAGAGTGCAATAAGCAAACCTCTGGACATAAATACTATAGGATACTTACCAGATGTAGCATCATAAAGACTATTTTTGCAGTACTATTTCTTTTGTCAAATCATGTTTATAAAAAATAAAGAAAGAGCCACAAGATAATTTGGATCTGTTGGAGGGAGGTGGTGGTTGTGGAGAAGCTCAACCTGAGTACCTTTGCAAAGTGAAGGGTAAGGGGTTATTTGATCACAGTGTGTAAGTATGTTTTTGGGAAGGTGGTTGCTTGAACAGAGGTGTTTAATTTAAGGAACAAAGATCTAGGAAGACACAATTTTTAGCAGTAAGAATAACTAGCCTTTGAAATAAGGCATGAAGAAATGAACTGAATTTTCTATTACTTCAAAGTTTGAAAAGGAGGCTGGATAGCTTTCTAGAGAAGACGGCATAGCTCCTTTGAAAGGGTATGGGCTCAGTGTAAGAAATTTCTGGTGAAATTTTATGTTCTATGTTAATGAAAACAGTCAAACACAATGATAAAAACTAAACACAGGTTCTTTTAGGACTGATTCTGCCTTTCCCTATTATTATTGGCCAGTTTCATGCACATTCTGTTTTATCAGATACCATGGTGGCCCCATAGCTGAATAACTCTGTCACAGTTTAGGGTCAGCGCAACCCACTAGACCTGTAACAGATGCACTCTATTAAGCCCCTCCCACCCCGAAGGGGAAGAGAAAGGGAATAAGGGAGAGAGACTTAGAGATTAGAAAAGGAAACTAGAACAGCTTTAATGAAGATGAAATTAATAATAATAAAAATGGAATATATACAAATATATACAAAACCAGTATTGAACCCA
>JANVCC010000072.1:614590-684076 GCA_025345505.1 Todiramphus chloris collaris
CCCCCCCCCCCCCCCCCAATGGTAATTCCATCACCATCACCACTGATGCTGTGGAGCAGGCACTGGGACAGTCCCAGACTGGGCCCCATAGCAAATGGGAGCTAATGGGTCAGGAGCTGGATTCTGGTACCGGATTCAGGAACACACAGATCGGGATCAAAATCAGAACAGACAGAGGCCTCTTCAGATGCTGGCCAGTGAAGAATCAAGGAAGAAGCCAGAAGAGCTGAGCTTAGCCTGATTGGATCAGAGTTAGTGCACTAACCTTAAAATCTATGAATTATGGTGGAAACCAGGGGATTAAATAACAGTAACACCATCCACATGAGCTTGACAATGCTTTTGCTTTAGTTTCAAGAATGTAAGTGCCCCTTCAAGCTAGTCTCAAGGACACACAATAAAAGCATATACCTTAACTTGAAGAACATAAGAGTTTTAAAAGCTTAAAAAAAAAACCCCAAACTTTCTTGAAGATTCCTGATGAAGGATGACAGTAAGTCATTCAGTGGCTACAGAGAGGCACCATCACCAGAATCTCCCAGTGATTGTATTGCCATTATCCTTGGTCTTGCATGTTTCGAACGTGAAGTTAACCTGATGCAGCTTGATACTGATACTGTGTTTTATTTTACAAGGTCCCCTTGGCTTATTTGCATTTTTTACTGTAAACTTAAACTGTTGATTCTCTAATGTTTTTTTTTTTTCTTGTGGAAGACAGTCTTTGTGTATAAGAAGGGAATAAATAGCTAAACTGGGGGAATATGCAGACTGTCATATTGTCATGGACATAGACCTAAGCTATCAAGTGGTTTTTACACAACTTTTTCCTCTCCTGTAAAAAGCTGGGGTTTTTTCTTTATCCTACCAAAAAAACCCAAAAAACAACCCTGATTTTTGGTTATATGTGTCTTCAAACACAAACTACTTAAGATCTAAGTTTGTCATGTTTCTTGCAGCTAGTTTTACTCAAACCTTTCTGGAAAACTTAATAGGGAATTAGACTCAGATTGTAGAAAACTCCCTGATACTTAAAAAGAGGGTGTATCAATCTCTCATATCAAATTCTTTGTTTGTGCTACTGGATTAATTTTCAGTGAACTGCTGTAAGAGCTTGCTGTAAGAATTTTATTTTCAAAGCGGTTCTACAGCACCTCAGTTTAGGAGTAATCCCAGGGAGGTCTTCCTGAATACCTGTTCGTGTTTATCCTAAGTGCAAGAATCCACATCAAATGAAAAATCATTGATTCAAGAATAAAAATCTAAGCCCCAGCCAAGTCACAGAGTTTGGCTGCTGAGTTTATTGGAGTTGTCATCACCCATGAGTTGCAGTTGCATTTTCACACTATTTGAGTATTACTGGAGATGCTGGAGTTACACAAAGTGAAGGAGTAAAACCACTACCACCTAACAGAGGGGTCTGGGGAAAGACACTTTATCCCCAACCATCAAAGGAGAGATACATATACCTTAAACTTCTTATTTTGCTCCCATTTTGTATTGGTTTAAAAGACTTAAAGGTTTTTCAAATCCACTTGAACTGGTGCCGTTACAGGTTTACAGAATAATGGAATCAATCACAGGATGGTTGAGTTTGGAAGGGACCCCTGGAGGTTATATAGTCCAATACCCCTGCTCAAGCAGGATCACCTTGAACCAGTTGCCCAGGACCATGTATTCAGCCTATACTGAATTCACCAGTACTCAACCTAGATTTCCACCCTCAATTTGGGGGGGGGGAAATCCTCAACAAGTCTAGTATGTAGAGTTGATCTGGTGTCTTTTCTCCTACCCACTCTATGTTCTAGCTTTGTTGTTTTCTTGGACTCCTTTCAGATGTTCTCTCTTTCTCTTCCACCATCATGACAGACCTGCAGTTTCTGTTTCTGGTACTCAGGTCTATACCAGAGAACCAGAATAGACTTTGACAGTAGAAGCCAAAATCCTACTTTGCCCTGCTCTAGCTTCAGACCTGTAGCTGTCCTCTGGTATCACTTTAACTTTGTCCATTTTATGTTGCCATGGTATATATAAGCTCCAAAAATACATCATAAAAGGGGAAGAAAAATGTGATCCCTATTCTCTTGCTTCTTCACCGTGGACTACTGTTAGCTGATACACATAAGCAAAAATAGAAACAATTATGGGGAAAGGATGTCACATAGAATTAGACTGATATTCTATATCCTAGTAAAATGATAGCACCAAGGGTGTCCACAGTTTCTCCTTCTATTAAAAGAAATGGCCTCTTGCAAACATTGTTCGGATAGCTTAATAATTACCAGCATCAAATGAAAAACAAACTCCCATTTACAACAGATATGAATGTTCCTGCTAATGGCAGAGAAAAATGTCAGGATCAAACCCAAAAAAATAGTAATACAAAGATTGTGTCTGATTTCAGTCACATAGAAGGATTATTGATTTATTCAAGAGTTACTGAAATAAAGATCTGGCTCATGGTTCGGGTGAGGATTGGAGGGAGGTGATTACTGCTTTATTGCAGGCCTTCTCTGTAGATATGGGATGTGGAAATAATCAGGGCTGATCTTACAGGGAGTGCAGCAGATGTACAGCGTCTGGTCTCTGGTCTCCAAGGCTACATCTATACCAGTAAACTAAACAGGCTTAGGACATGTTTAAGCACTGCTCCATGAGACCATACTGTTTAACAACCATTTCTGAAGCTTGGCCCTTTACAATCACCACTGCCCATGTGCGCTCGTCAACAGTTGCTCCACAGAGACAATGGGGATGACCTTACCTAGTCCTAAGGGAGAATAAGGTGAGCCATGAGCTGTGCGAGATGAGCTGAGATGCATAAGGCTTGAGGTCAGAGGATGGGCCACCATTCATCCTATTTATTTGCATAGACATAGGCAGAAAGAGTACCCAGATGATTGGTTTCTGACCATGCTTAAGGGGTCTCATCCATGGTCTCATCTTCTATTGAAATAAAACGCATAACTGAAGTAATTTTTCCCAAATTAAACAAGAACATACTCAAATAATTTCCCATTGTCCTTCTGATTATGTGGATGAGGGACCAATTTTCAGCACAGCTCTGGTCCCTGTACTTAGAAGAAAACTTATCTACAACAAAAGTTCTCCAGCAACAAAGCAAATACAAGTGTGATCTTACACCACTCAATGCCAATTTTCCCTGCTCCAGCTCCAGTGCCTAAAATGGCCTTGGCCACCCTTTGTTCTCTGGGACACAGAACAAGCTACTGGGACAATATGATTTTTTCCTATAAACTGTACTTCAAATTCCTGCTCTGACTTCAAGTGACAAGACCAGAGGGAAGACAGTCTATGACCTTTGGAAGAAGGGGTAGGTCTCTCATGAAGACTGTAATGATATAGTGAAGCAATGCAGGGAGAAGATTAGGAGGGCCAAAGCGCAGCTAAGAGCTCAACCTAGCTATGGCTGCTAAGGATAATACAAAAATGTTTCTATAAATTCATTAACAGCAAAAGGAGGATTAGGGAAAATCTCCATCATTTATTGGATGCAGAGGGAAACTTAGTAACAAAGGATGAGGAAAAGGCTGAGGTGCTCAACGCCTACTTTGCCTCAGTCTTTAGCAGTGGAACGAGCTATACCCTGAGCACCCAGCCTCGTGAGCTAGGACACAGGGAAGGGAAACAGAATGATGTAATCGTATTTAAAGAGGAAGTGGACAGTGACCTGCTATACTACTTGGATACACACAAGTCTATGGAACCGGATGGGTTACACCCAAGGGTGCTGAAAGAGTTGGCAGATGTGCTCACCAAGCCACTTTCCATTATTTACCTGAAATACTGGCTAACTGGGGAGGTCCCAATGGACTGGAGGGTAGCAAATGTAACACCCATCTACAGGAAAGGCAGAAAGGTGGATCTGGGAAACTATAGACCTGTCAGTCTGACCTCAGTACCAGGGAAAGTCATGGAGAAGATCATCATTACAAGCCATATAGAGGACAACTAGGGGATCAGGCCCAGTCAGCATGGGTTTATGAAAGGCAGGTCCTGCCTGATGAATCTGATCTCCTTCTGTAACAAGATGATCTGACTACTGGATGAGGGAAAGGCTGTGAATATTGTTTACCTAGACTTTCAAAAAGCATTTGACACTGTTTCCCACAGAATTTTCATGAAAAAACTGTCTGCTTGTGGCTTGGATGAGCATTTGATCTGCTGGATCAAGCACTGGCTGGACGGATGGGCCCATAGTGGTGGTCAATGGAGTTAAATCCAGCTGGTGGCAGGTCACAAGTGGTGTTCCTCAGGGCTCAGTGCTGGGACATCTTTATTGATGATCTTGATAAGGACATAGAGTGTATCATCAGTAAGTTCTCAGATGAGACCAAGTTAGGCGGGAGTGTTGATAGGGGAGGATAGGGAGGCTCTACAGAGGGACTTGGATAGATTGGATCGATGGGCCAATGTTAACGGTATGAGCTTCAACAAGGCTTAATGCCAGGTCCTGCACTTGGGCCACAGCAACCCCATGCAATGCTACAGGCCTGGGGAAGTGTGGTTGGAGAGCTGTCTGGTAGAAAAGGACCTGGAGATTCTAATTGACAAGCGGCTGCATATGAGCCAGCAGTGTGCCCAGGTGGCAAAGAAGGCCAATGGCATCCTGGCCTGGATCAGAAACAGTGTGAGCAGCAGGAGTAGGGAGGTGATTGTCCCCCTGTACTCAGCACTGGTGATGTCACACCTTAAGTATTGTGCCCAGTTTTGGGCACCTCAATAAAAGAGAAATATTGAGGTGATGGAGTGAGTGCAGAGGAGGACAGTGAAGCTGGTGAAGGGCCTGGAGAATAAATCTTTTGAAGAGTGATTGAAGGATCTGGGACTTTTTAGTTTGAGGAAGAAGAGGCTAAGGGGAGACCTCATCACTCTCTACAACTACCTGAAAGGACATTGTAGAGAGGTTGGTGCTGATCTCTTCTCACAGGTAACTAGTGATAGAAAAGAAGGAATGGATTCCAGCTGCAATAGGGTAGGTTCAGACTGGACAGTAATGAAAAATTTTTCACAGAAAGAGTAGTCAGATGATGGAACAGGCTGCCCAGGGAGGTGGTTGAGTCACCATCCTTGGATGTGTTTAAGGGTCATTTAGATGTGGTGTTTGGGGACATGGTTTAGGGGTGAACTTTGTAGAGTAGGGTTAATGGTTGGACTTGATGATCCCAAGGGTCTTTTCCAACCTGAATGATCCTATGATTCTATGATTTCATGATTCTATGAAGGGATACAAGCTGCACCAGGGCAGGTTTAGGCTGGATATTAGGAAACATTTCTTCACTGAAAGGGTTATCTAGCATTGGAATCGTCTGCCCAGGGCAGTGGTGGCATCACCATCCCTGGGGGGCATTTAAATGGCGTGTGGACCTGGTGCTTAGGGACGTGGTTCAGTGGTGAGCTTGCAGTGTTGTGTTGAAGGTTGGACTAGATGAACTTGAAGGTCTCTCCCAACCAAAGACGTTCTGTGATTCTGTGAGTTGCACCTCACCACTGTCCTCCTGGAATCAAAAAATACAACTGTGTGGTGGATTTAGTTTTTTATTATTATATCATAGAATTTGGTGTTGTTATATTTCACCACATTCTCCAAGCATCTCCCATATAGAATAGACTGGTAAAAGGGAAGACCTTGGTGGTCTTCCTGGATTTTTTTGGCTCTTCTCCTTTTTGGGGTTAATTTAATATATTTTCTTAAAGGGATAATTAGATTTTTACAACTTTTTTTACAGCAGCAAAAATTTAAACCTATTACCACATTGAAGAAATTTGGAAGGTACCCAAGATTTCCTTTCAAAGTAACATCATCAAATAATATTCTTGTGTATCTCAGATTTAACATTTCAGATTCTTTCCCCTGCACCTTTTATTGTTCCTATTTACAGTGCACCTGAAACACATTGTGTAATTGGCAGACAGCCCAGATTTTCCATTTAAGAACAGTTTGATGATTTCACTTTTTCTTTCTCTCTCTCTTTTTTTTTTTTTTTCCTAAACAGCAGGTGCTCTACATTGTAAACAATGCCAGTCGCCATAATATTATTAGCTTTTGCATTTTTATTACATTTTTGCCTCCCTACATATTTTAAACTTCATTGCATGGCATTTTGGCAACAACTCAGAAAGCTTCTTATTTCATAAGGAAGATGGATACCAGTGACACAGTGCTTTGTTGTAATTTATAATTAGAAAGCATAAGATTTACTTAATCATTAAACCACCCAATATTAGCAAGTTTGTTTCACATTTTCTGTGCAGTACATTCGCAATTGTTCCATGCAGTACATTAATTCCCTTTCCTATAATATGAATTTTTCAAACATTTAACTCTTCTGTTTTATAGCATTGCTTTTCTCCCCCCTATCACCTCGCCTAAGATCCTGTAAACTGCATTTCAGATTTTTCACAGTTTGATGGGTCAATAGCCAGAACTGACATAGCCCAGTGGTTCTGCAATTACTCTTGTTGTGTACTGAGAGTTTATATTCCACTGGTTATTAAAAATGTGTGCAAACAAAATGGAGTTGAAGAAAAACAAATCAGAAATTCATTTAAAAAGAAATCTTGAAAAAAAAATCAACACAAGAAGTAGCAGATGAATACTCCAGAAATGCAAATAACATAAGGAAAGAATTGTCTTTATGTGCAGGGTTTTTTTTAATGTGTATGTTTACATGGTTTCTAGATAGAGGGACATATCACTTGAAAACAGATTTAGGCAAATGTCATGTGCAATAAATATTTATTGTTAGAATTATTTGTGGTTTCAATGAGATCTTCATTAGCAAACAAAGGAAAAAAAAAATCAAGCTATTTTCATGTTTATACAGCAAGGATGTCTTTTGCTAAACTGCATTTTGAGCTACATTTTTTTTCCAGATCAATTCAATAAGTGAAAGCCCAACAGAGAACAGATGCAATATAAGAGCAATAAAGGGAAGTAAAAAAAATTAAAAATCCTTTGTTCTCCCTGCAGTACATCCGTAAATCTATTAGTGTTATTTTCCTTTCTTCTCTTTTTTGCATCCCAAGCCAGATCTCAAGTTCTCTGAAGCAATCCTTAATCAAGCTCCCCAAAGGCCTACGACTGCATGCAGCAATTTCTCCCCTGCTCTCAGCACAGATGTTTCGAGCACATTCCATTACACCTACATGCCATTACAGCTAATGGCTTATTCTGATGAAGAAAGCTGCTTTCTGCTCAGTGCAGCAAAGGGGAAAATAGCCTCCTGTACAGTTCGTACACTGCAACAATGAAATGTGGGGGCAGGTGGTACAACAGAACTCTCTAATGTTAATTACATACTGTATTACCCCCAAATTTGGCTGGTCATTAATTATGCTAATTTACCTTCCTGAAAATTAGCACCATTCATGTGAACATTTGAGCAGTTTTTAGCAAAATGAACTATGGCATACCGGTTTGTAAGCTTAAACCTTTTGAACCACCCAAATACAGGATTGCAGAGCTTGCAAGAAACAGTATGGAAGGGAGTCCAGCCTGGCAGGCAAGGGACCACCCCACCCCAGGAACAGTGACCCCATCACGTGCTCCTCTGTGACCTTGGACAGGTTGCACCTAACTGCTTTGTGCCTCAGTTTCTCTCTGTGGGAAATTACACCTGCCTACACAGGCCAAATCTCCTCGTGTGTGAAGAGCAGTGTTTGATTCACAAGAACCTAAAGGATGATGACACTTTCTGCTGCATCAGATTACTGGTAAAGCTGGGAATGTCAGAAAAATGATCAAAACTTTTTGCTTAGGCAAAGAATATTTATCAGTTTTTAAAGGAAAAAAAAAACCCAGTTAAAATCTTCCTTCGGAATAAAGGGGGAAAATGAAACAGTAAAAGATTTCTGTGCTCTATAGTGAACCTTTATAGACTCCATGAACTACTAGAGAGGATGATGTCAAAAATACAAAGCTTAGAGAGCAAAAATTTCTTCTGACTCCTTAAATCTGTCTAGGCCACTTTGCAATGATTTTTTTGTATATATTTAGATTACATTAGGTCTTTTCAAAGAGTGATAAAGTAGCTTTAAGTGTGCCTATAGCTATAGATTGATTTTTTTTTATTTATTTAAATGTTAATAAAAAATTAATCTATGTCTTCTTCCAACAAAAACTAAGATGTTACTGTATTGATTATGGGCCTAACAAATTAAAGTATCAGATGTATATTCAATTTGTTTTCCTATGAGTTAAATACGTAAAATCACTTTTTACTCATGTTGAAATTGATTGAGTTTCAGAGTTAAACAAAATACCTTCTCTACATTGTGAACTGTCTCCATTTCTTCCTCAAGGCTGCTGTTTTCTTCTATCCATCTCCAAGAAGCCATCATCATATTAACATAGATGACAATCTGGCAAGGAGGTGCTGATCAAAGATAAATTTCACACTCGCACTTCGCATTTTCTAATTACACCATCTGTGTCAGACTCTTTCGTGGCAGTTCTGCCCAATCTGTCAAATGCTGCATGCCTATGGGAATGCAGAGGAGCTGAGAAAATCGCCTCCATTTCCCCCACCAGCCGATCCATCACCCCAGTCGGAGCTGGGTGGATATATTAGTCTAATTGGTACTGGAATGAAGGTTCCAGACTGCATATAAGATGAGGTGTTTGGGGGATGCAAGACATGAGATTTACAATTTGAATCATATTACAAGCCTTGCCCCAGCTTGTTTCATAGCAAGCTGAGAGCAAGCCATGCATGCAATATCAGCATGTGGAGGGGAAGAATAAAAGGAAGAAAGAAATGAGGAATATTTAAAAACAAATCATGAATGAGAAGGTGTCTCCTCTCATTACTTTTGGCTTCTTCCAGTCATCCTAAATGTAAATGATTACCAACAAGTTCAGATGAAATTATTTTATCCTTATATTGGAATATAAGAAAAATAAACATAAATCATTATATACTCTGACCTACCAGAGATGGCTAGATTTATTCTAATCAAGTCCTGGTCTATTAAAGCCAGCAGCTCTGTCAAAATAGAGATGGTCCTTTCACACTAAAAGTGTAGTACTTCCTATCCACAATGCACAAGATTAAGTCACAGAAGGTGAAAAGTTGCAGCTTTTCTAGCAAGGCTGACGAAAATTATCTACTTTATGAGTCTTTTCTTTCTTTTTTCCCCAGGAAATTAATATTGGCTTTGTACGTTTCTCTAAAAAATTGCAAGCTACTACTGCTGAGTGCTGTCAAATCTTGTGTAGTATCCCTGTGTCCCTATACATTCACACGTAGAAGTGGAAGTGAGTTGTACAGTCTGCCCAGGGAACTGATGGATTGTTCATCCCTGGAGCTAGTTAAAAGCCATGTAAATGTGATGCTGAGGGCCATGGTTTAGTGGTGATCTGGCAGTGCTGGGTTAACCATTGGACTTGACGATATTAAGACTGTCTTCCAACTAAGATGATTCTATGATTCTATGATTCTATGCCTGTTTACTCCGGGATCTGCAGCCCCAAAAGTGACTGCCAAAAGTGTTGTGACAAAAGGGAATCTAGTTGCGCAGTAATGCAGGCTACATGCACAAATTGTGAGCCACATCTGGGACACATGTTCTTTCATGATATATTTGTACATTTGTATACACGTTATTGATTTAAAACTTCACACTTCTTTTTTCTAGACAAAGCATGTGCCATGGAGACATCAAGTCTTAAGTTCATCTCACACATTTGTGATGTAGTCTGGGTTTGAACTCGGGTTCCCATCCTTTTTGGGTGTTGCCTGCAGCATAAAACTGGTTCACCTGAGGGTTACTTCATGTTACTATATTTTAAATGAGAAGGAGAAAAAAAAATTATGGACCAATTAAAAAAACTCTTTATTTTTGAATCTGAATTTCTGTGGGACATAAGATGCAATATTCAAGCACATTATTTTGTGTTCCTGCATTTGGTTTAATTACAATAGAGCCAAAGGCGTCAGCGATGAAAGAATATTGTTGGTCTGCAGCCTCCACAATGTAACGCTACCAGAGTATGATACTTTTAACACCCTTTTCTGCATTCAGAGTGTGCTGGAGAAAGAGCTGTTCAAATATTCATAAAGGACAGAAGACAAATATTTGGCAACTCCCAACATTTCAGTGCTAAATCATTTAGTAAACACAGGCTAACAGCATTAACACAAGATCAGACAAAACTGCCCAGCACCACTCAGGGCTAGGTCAGCTGAAAGTAACCTTAATGCTGTAAATCAAGCTTTTACTGCCACATATTTGACTGAACTTGTGTCTTTACTTGAACTTTTGAATTTTTCCCTTTCAAAGAAATGTATAAGACAGCCTCAAGGTGGAATATGCCAGAATGACTCCACTTCAGAGGCACAATCAATGAAGAGCAATTATCTCAGATGTATTTGAGCTTTTTATAGACAAAGACCTTTGTCTGGGTGGGTGCTGTGTAACATAATGTGTCTGTATAGGCTACTTCTCTTTCCCCTGTGCGTTTTAATTACACTGGCAATTTTTTTTTTCCCCCAAATAGCTATGAACAGAATTTCAATTACACTTATTCATGAGTGTGCAATGCTCATCCCTGCTACTGTGAGCCTTGCATATGAGCTTGGAGGAGGTGTCTAGAAGCGTCTGAGAGGCAGGCTGGTGTCTGTGCTGGAGACACCACAGGGACCCACTGCTACTCTTGAATTAGAGAATGGGCCACGGTCTTCACAGACACACTGTGCAAGGGGTTCACAGCCAGCCAAGGCACATGGCTGCATGGTGGTGTGTTACATGCCTCAAGGTCTCCTTCATGCAGGTCTCTGTGGCTGACCCCAGGCTGCAGAGCAGGGTCACTGAGTACCCAGTGTAGGGCCTGGTTTCCTGGTTTGAGTGAGAACAGAACTAATTCTGTTCAGGGGTTTTACTTTCCAGCTCAGTTCTCCTAACCCCCTGCACTCTCTGCAGCCAGCAGCGTTTCCACAGGCAGGGACTGCTTCTGGCAGCGCTAACACCCCGTGTTTAGAGTCAGTGCCAAGGGTTGGGGAGCAGACCAAGGCCACTGCTGGGTCTTGTGCACCACGGTGGGGGTGCAGAAAGGGAAAGGCGGCACCTGCAGGGAGCAGCGGCCAGGACAGGGGACCCCAACCTGCCCAGAGAGGGATTCCAGCCCGGATACGGCACCGTCGCTGTAAAGCTCAGGGATCAGCAGGGTCAAGCTCTCTTCTTCAATAGCTGTTGTATAAGGAGGCCTCTGTCCATTCTGCCTTCAATCCCAATCCATGAGTTACTGAATCCGGTACCTGAATCCAGCTCCTGAGCACAGTTCCTTTCTGACACTGGGCCCAGTCTGGGACTTTTCTGGTGCCTGCTCCACAGCATCAGTGGTGGTGGTGATGACATAACTGCCATCTGGGGGTGGGTGGGTTTAATATTGGGTTTGTATATATTTGTATATATTCCACTTTATTATTATTATTTTCATTAAAGCTTCTCTAGTTCACTTTTCTAATCGCTGAGTCTCTCTCCCTTATTCCCTTTTTCTTCCTCTTTGGGGGGGAGGGGGGTTAACAGAGATGTCCATTATAGGCCTAGTGGACAGCCCTGACCCTAAACCATGACACATGGGCACCAGTGGAAGAGTGACTCGTGCTGACGAGCAGCCATTCTCTGCAGATCAATAAGCTTCTTGTTCCTATTATGTGAAAAGCAACAGACTGTATAGTTGTAGTAGTAGTTACTAAGTGAATACCCTAAAGTGTCATGGCCAGAATTCAACCACTATTGAGCTGCATAAGGACCAGAGGTCTCTGTCCAACCCAGGATACCCTGATGCTACCCTGCCTTTCCCAAGTCTGAGCCTATGGCATGTACTGTCACCCATCCCTGGCACTGAGTGCACAGGCGTGTAGCAAGGCAGAAGAGCTATGGGCTGGGCTCACCCTGAAGCCTTTCCTCTCTGCAGGGCTCCTGTCCAATCCTGTCTCCTTCTCCACCCATTGAGTTTCAGAAACTACATGGGGATTTCTTGCCTTTGAGTCAGACATTTCTATCTTGAGTTGCACTTGGACAGTGAGTCCAGTATTACTGATGATGAGCAGGCAGGCAAAGTCAGTGTGGCTGTGAAATGATGGGGAAAAAGCACATACAGATAGAGAAAATCAGATAAACCTCTTGCTGGAGATCTGCATAACAGTATTGACAAGGCCACATCAGGGAAATTGGTAAGAATATAACCATAATAAACAGCACCAGTTAAACACGACAGGGTGATGTTGTGCCAGCGCGTGTACATAGGAGCAACTGTTTGTAAAGTGGGACAAACTGTTTCTTGTGTAAGAGATACCTCTGCAGCCAAGGACGTACTGACATGCCTGGAAAATCCCCCTTTTTTTCTCGAAGGAAGCCCAGGCTCAAACTGTCCTCAGTAGGAATGCCAGTGAACCTTCAGGCAAGCCTTTCAAAACTGAACAAACGCAAGAGTAGAGATTTGCTTGGCTGCTCTTTGTGCCATTGCAGAGCTCATATCTGTTTCTTTAAAACAAAGTCTGGAGGGAAGGCCCTGGTGACATCAGAGTACTGATGCCCCACCACTGACACCTTTCCCCAAAGCCATGTGATGGTGGTGTCCTGGTATCCTGAAAATACATGATGTTATTCTCCAGAGAAGGGAAATTAGGTTTATTCATTCTGTGAAATTGGAACAACCTGCTCACACAAGTGACAAAAAAATGTTATTTCCACTTTTTTTCTCTTGCTACCTAGGCTGGAGGCTCAGTCATTCCTGCCTTTTCTAAAGGATCACTACCAGCCCTCATTCCTCCCACCTGCCTAAGCCCAGTGAAATCCATGGCTTTGCACGGGTGTCCTTAAGGACTTTCTCTGGCGACAATAGGTATGTGCAGCTTTAAATGAGGCCACTGAGCTCAAGAAATCTTTGTTGCAGGTGATGATGATAGGTAACAAGGATTTGTGCTCTACATTTGTAAACCAAACGCGTATGATATGAAAATCATTGGTACAACAGACCTGGATCTGTGCTGTGCAGCTTTGGCAGGCTCCTTTCAAAGTAGGGCTGTGCTTTCCGCAGAGACAGTTTTTTAGAGCTCATATGGCTGCAACCAGTAAGTGTATGCATCATTGTGGTTGAATAAATAAATATCCACTAAAGGAACCTGGTTCAGAAGAGTAAAATAATTAGGAAACATGGAAAACATTACTGCCCAGATTCAATTAACAGCTGAAGTATTGTTAGAAAGAGAGATCAATCTGGAATGATCTGACTAAAAGCAACAGTTTAGATAACTTGTCTGATAATGGCATGTGCATATCTCATAAATGCCCAGCAATCCTGTATCATTAAGCCTTCAAGGACAAGCCTGATTAATGGCAATGTACCTGCAGGAAGCAGCTCAGATGGAAAAGCTCCAATGTATGCCAGTAAAACGATTACCTGGGATGGTGACTATGCTATGTGGTCAGAAAGGAATGGAGCAGATATTGCAGAGCTCTGAACAGTGCCCTGGTTCCTTCTGCTGAGAGGCAGATCCATGCACTGACAAGGGAGGCAGAGGAACCCCTTTGCTTGCTCCTCCTCTTTACTTACTCTACTGAGTCTTCAAGGTCACTGTTTCTGCCCCATTTCAGTACATCTGCACTACCTTTATGTGGCAACAGAATACTTGTGTCCATCTACAGTGATTTTATGCTTTGTGAGTCACACTGTTCCAAATTCAAGATGCACCAGAAGTTAAAACCAAAGCAATGCCATCTCCTGCATGCAGAAACACGAGAGTTGTTTAACGGTTAACATCCACCAGCAATGAATCTATCTTTCTTATTTATTTTTTTTTAAATCTCTGTCTCCTGTTATCATTCAGCACAAGGACTAAGAATAAGTATGTCACAATCATGCAACCCTATCCAAGTAATCAAGCACTCCTATTTCAGTAATGCTCTTTATGTATAAATATTTTAAGAATAAAGATTATTTTTGAACTCTCAAGTGCTGAAATATAATATTTACACTTACAAAAGTAATATTTGGGACAAGGATTTGGTGAATCATCCTCCTCAGCTTCCCAGCAAATGTAGTCTGTAGTTTCTTTTCCTTCATGAGGAGAACTCAGTACATGAGGGTAAGGGTACAGAAATATGAAAGATGGGCAAATCTTTTTCTTGACACTGTCCAAAGGACACAAGCTGAGCACTCCTCTCCAACAATCAGATCCATTTAGTTTGAAGTTAAGAATATAAAAGCAGGGCAACAACATACAGAGACTTATACAAGACTTACGCTGAACTTCTGGAAGATCAGGGTTTTTCCTTTCAGTCTTGCATCTGTCCCTTGACATAGCAGAGTATTTATTGATCAGACCCAAGGGTAGGCGAGACTTATATTCCACATCTGAAAACAGGTTTGGGAATCCAATGAGGCTCACCTAGAAGCACCCAGTACCATTGAGATTGTTTAGGACAGAGATAAAGAAAGAAGACACATCTTTTATGGTCTTTTGGCAGAGGTAACACCTGTTTCAGAGGCTTGAAAATTTGGTTTAAGTTAGCCTGAACTTCAAGGCAAAAGCAGTTCTCTTTCTATTGTGTGCCTCCTTTTACATGCAGAACTTAAAGTAAAATAAATGGACCTGCTCTTGGTCAAAACCATTTTGCTAATTTCTAATTTGATTATCTCTTGGTCTTTTCAAACATGAATGTTTTCTTTATGTCAGTGACTTAAGTCCCCTCTTGCTGGTTTCACTCACAGTGGGATCTGTCCCAGGGAAAACAACAGTGCATTTGCACTTTGTGGGCTGCCTACATGATTTTTAAACAAACTGTGATGGACAGCAAAAGCTGACTACATTCAAGGTGCTGATTTTGTGTCTTGAACCTGTATCTAAAAAAACCCCAGAATTAACAGACAGACTGAACAAACAACATACGTTAAAAATCAGTGATTATTATTGTTATTATTTAGAGCATATGTAACATGCTGATGTGAATATTTTGCTTCAGAAAATTAAAGTGCATTTTTGTATTTCTTAGCTATTTTCTTATTTATGTCAAAACTAAAAGTTAGCAAAATAATCTTAAGGTTGCTTAAGCAAATATAGACAACCATGATGATTCTGTCCTCAGCCATCTGATATTCTACAACATTTACAGGTCACAAATGACATCAAGCAACTGCCATCCAAAGCTAAGAAGAAAAGCTAAGGCTCCATCCCAAACTTTGCTGGTCCATGCAATTCCTACATGCACTGACTTGATCAGAAGTCTGGAATTTCACAAATCACTTCATGAAGAGAAAGAAGGACATTTACCTTTTGCTTTCTAGGAATGACTTTCATATGCAGAAAGACAACATTGAGAGAGCCAGATGTGATGTCTAGAATTAATTGTGAACATGAAAGTGATGGCAGGTGGGGCATAATGTTTTATTCAACTCAAGGTCAGTTCAATATTCCAAGATAACTCAAAAATATAGCACATGGTAAAGAAGTGTGGATGAGGTTCTGCCTTCTTTAAAAGCTATAGCAAAATTCTGCTTGAGTTTAGGGGACAGGAATGAACCTATTATTCATATCCACGGATACTTCATGTTAGACCCTGCATATAAGTACAGTTTTGATTTCCATCATATTGTAGACACTGCTCACTTTAGGGAAAAAAAAAAAAGATTATTATAAAGTTAAGCCTGCAACAAGTACAGTGCTTTCCACTGAGATGTATCAGTTTATCTTTAGTTAGAGCTGTGCCTAGCAATACTACCAACAATATCTATACAGTGACAATAAGAAAACTAAGTACTTGAAATAAAGAGTGGTAGTGCAACTGAATTTTAAGGGAAAAAAGGTAGCAGGAAATTTTCTCATATATGTTTCAATGTTTTCATCTATCAATATCTGTCATCCTACTTCTTCACCTTTCACCTTCAGTGGCAAAACAGAGCGTGGGAAAGAAAAGGCAGAACTTAGTACTCTGAAAGGTACAGTACAATTATGTGTTTACAGTGTTTAATTTTTCCTCTTTTTTTTCACCATCTATATTTCTCAGGCTCCCCCAATTGGCTTGCCTTTTCTTAAAGAAATTATGCTATTATTATTTATTGTTCCATCAAGAGTAAAAAAAAATCATTCCAACCACAGAACCCATAAATTAATAGTGTACAGAAAAAGGCTGAATTTCAATGTGAACTTCTATACAGGTTATTTTATTTGTTTGTTTTTTTGGTTGGTTTTTTTTACATTTTAAGACACCACAAATGCTCAGAAAATCTGGAAACACAGAATGGGTGATGGCATCTTTATTTTCATGTCTGAAGGGAAATTACACAGCTACATTTGATAGTCCACCGGTAACCTTTTTGATGCTGACATTTGGCTCTTCGCTCCTGTGAGTTGTTTATATTTTCCATATTGAATATCCTTAATCTTTCAAGCCAAGGATTCAAGATAATACTAAATTAAAAATAACACAGTTTTTCTTAATGTAAAAGCACATGCAAGGAAGTAGTTGTAATATTTGAAGGAGAGGAGACATCTGTTTGAAATCTTGACACTGATAACACAGGGACAAACAAATTCCATGGAACAGTTCACATGAGCAGTTACTCATGTGCTTAAAAGATTTTGGAATGGGCCTGTAGAATGTGAGTGGATTTCACTGCACTAAAATCAACAGATATCATAAAATGCTCCAGCGGTGATGTCAAGACAATGACCGTAACACTGAAAGCGTTTGCCATGTTATTCTTGTTATTTTTCCTTGTGACAGGTTTTATTAAATCTATTTATTGTTAACACATGGATTCATGGGTTATTAATATTGCATATAGATATATATGATTCCTGTGTTATTACCCAACATAACTGAGAATTTCAGTGAAAAGACAGACTTGGAATTCTGAATATTGAATTCCAGATGTCTTCTCTGTAGACTTTTACTACACAAAGATGCATTATGCATTTATAGTTTACTACCTGGAGAGAAAAGAAATAATATAAGGTTGCACATGTCCAGATTCTATGTCAAGCTCAGCTGAGGAAATCAGTTCATACCACAGCTGGTCCAAAAATCTATCACACTTTTACATTCTTGGCAGGATGTCACCTTAGGCACTGTAAATGGTGTATGTGTGCTATATAATTATATTGTCCATGGATTTATGCACCTGTGTTGCATATTTCATTACATTTTCTTGGCCTGCTTATTAGGACTACATTTTACATGTGTAATAATATGATTCAGATTCTACCAAATATGAAACACTGACTTTCAAGCAGAGCTAAATGAAGCTTAAGTAATTTAACATGAACCAATGGAAGACAAAAGAATTATTTCACTCATAGCAAGGTCATGATATTCCTCTTGCTGCTCTTCCACCCGCATTTTCTTTCTTTCTGCTTATAAAAAAATTTGAGCCAGAGAGATGCAATTTTGATCCATTTATTTACTGACAATACAACAGAAAGCTTGTTCTTTTTTTTAGAAAGAAAGCGTTAATGGGACGTTTACAGGAAATCACAATGAGCTTGGAATCTTTTACAGAATCAAATCAGAGTTCATACAACACATATCATGCGTATTTTGTTGTTTCTAAACATCAATTGGCCGTATAAAAAGTGTAATAGAAAAATTAAAAATTTGTGATTACAATGACACAGAGCGCTTGCCAACAACTCTGTGGATGGCTTTTTATCTCATTCCCTTAGTGAAAACAGTTAACTAGGCACTGGTGAGATATTCTGTAACTGCGCAACAAAAAGCTGGCACCACTGCCAAGTGTGGCATGCCAGATGTGTGAATACATTCTGGAGAGCAGTATCAGCAGCTCCAACAGAAAGCCATAGCCATTAATCTAGAGACCTCTGGGAGTTCAGGATCGTGCTGTAAAACCTAGACCCTGCCAAGACTGCATCAGATAAAGCCATCAATGCATTGTAAAAAAGACACAAAACCTATTTCATGGGCTGCACTGATCAAGCAATTACAATCATTGACTACATTAAGCAAAGAAACAGCGGGGTGCCCTATAAAATTGACTGCCAACTTGAATAATCAATAGACTCCATGTAGAGTAAATTAAATAACTGAAAAACTATTTGGAAAAGCTGAAGTTAAAAAGGCAATCTGTAATCCCTCATCCATGGAAAAACAATCCTGCATCCAAAAGATTCTTTAGCTTGCTTTCATTCTTGTCATTAGGAAATACAGTAACAGTAAAGTAAGACACTCTATAGCTAACTCGTTCACTAGTTAATAATTGTTCATTTAACCCAGGCATTCATAATCAATGCATGCATTCGTACAGTACCTCCCAGTCTGCCAGGATTCAAACATGGGCCTAAATTGCAGGGCTAATATTGAGAACAAGGGAACCCAGAGCAATTGTGTGTGCTCTGGGAGACTTAAAGTCATACAGAGTACACTCCCTAATACGAGGCATATTCAACTTGGCCTGAGTTTTATTTCCAACATAAACCATTTATAGCAATAGCCATAATTTTGCAATTGATAGTAGAAAGGGTTGGAAATGTTGTATTTCTTTTTTTCCTCCCAGCAAAATGTCCTGATTCATCAGAAACAAAGGTGACGGAAACAGAATGGCATTGACTGAACAGTTTTTTCAGTCCAATGCAGCAAGGTGATTGACAGAGAGTTCCCCCCCTTTCCTCACTATAAACACATGCCAGTGAAGATAATGTACTTCTCCCCATTAGCTGCCCATCAAGGCAGTAGCTGGAGCATGTGCTTCTCTTACAGCTCTTCTCCAGAAGAGAAATCTGAACCCAAGTGCTGAGCAAGGCCCACCACCCGGGGATTTTCTCTCTTCTGGATCTCAGATGTTTTTCCAAAGAATAATCACAGCTTGCAGGTTTTGAATGTAAAGAAGCCAAACAGTTCCTGGTTCGTTTTGTTTATCCAGAATCTTTTAAAATTTGGAGGAGTTTTAGGGTATGCCTAAGTGGCCATATAGGAGCAAACTGCAGTAGTGCAGCGGAGCACTCTGTGCAGATCAGCAGTCCACGTGCAGATAGCTAGAGCTGGGTAGGAGCTGCCTTTTACTGATTTCATTGCACTATGCCAACAGAGCTGATCCAGATACCATTTTGGACAGGGACCACCAACTGCAGGACTATGAGTGATCCTTTCAAGGCTGATACCTTCATTGTAGCATTAGGGCAGCTAGGAGCATATTGCAAAAGCATATCCAAGTTACTGAGTCCTAACGGGTACTGTTCACATTGTTAGAACTCCTAGGACACGTATGCCATAGTTCTTTGCTTGCAGTAAGATGAGCCAGCTATTGGCATTGGAAGACTATCAGTACCTAAGAGTGCTCATTACTTTGTGCCCCATTACTGAGTGGTATACCAACCTGAACAAAAGCAGAACATCAGATTTTTAACTCCTGTCCAAACTGGTCTAAGTACAACTTCTCATGGCTACAGGTATGTGCCTGTTACCTGAATTTGGTTCAACGTGTGTCAGAAATCATACTGCAGCAAAGACATACCCCAAAAGAACAGGTCAATGGTATTAGATTGCTCCGTATGTCCAGAGGGAAGGGACACCTGTAAAAACCTCAGTTAATTGCAAATGTTCTGATTTTATATTCAAGCAAAAATGATTCATTTTTAATCCCTATATTAAAAAAATAAATGCCCCTTTTGAAAAAAACTGCACTTTTTTATGCCTATGCAAATTTTCTCAGTTTTCACTTTCTTGTTTTGAAAGAAAAGTCCTTTTTTTTGCAGTGAAAATATATTCTTTCTTAAGAAAAAAAAAAAAAAAGAGCCTTCTGTTTTGATTCTACCCAACTAGAAAATATCAAAGGCAAAGCTGCAACATATTTTGCTTTTCAGAGAATCTGGAGAAATGTGATTTAGCAGTTTTTCCAGTGGTGCAAATATTTTTTACTCACCTCACACTAACATGGTTTTTTTTGTGTGGATAAATTAACACGTAAGCAAGGGTGTTAGGCTCTGTACCTACAGTAATATCATGAGTTGGGTTCTATACTAACAAATGTTTTCTTATTTTTTTAGCTGAAACATAACATAGAATTTTGGATTCACTCATTCTGGTCTGCAGATTAAAGGAAAACAGATGAAGAATTGAAATTAACTCCTCACTACACACAGCTTTTCCACTGGGTTGAAAAGTACTTCTAGAATATATTCAGTAAATATTCAGAATAAAGCTTGGAGCCATCATCATTACTAAAAAGGTTTTTATAAATGAAGGTACCTGGGGAATCTGTAGGACATTAGATTCATCAGTGTTTTGGGGAGGTTTACATAAGCGTTTTTCTTTCTTGGTACATAATAAATAAGTTGTCAATGAACAGTCTGGGATAGCAATACTCTCTCATCTGTTTAAAAAAATGGGAACAAAACCTCTGAGAACATGCATTATAAGCAAATTCACAGTAAGTGCATATCAAAGAAAGAGAAATATGATGAACTAGAAGTAATTGTGTCACAATAAAACTTTCCAACTTGTCTGTTGATTAGATGGTAATGCTGCCCATAAAATTGGGGGGGGGGGGGGGAAGCACTGCAGAGAACCTGATAAAACTTCTTGCTGAAACCTATTGTATTTACTAGTTATTAGATTCTGAACTCAAATAGATCTTGATTGTTGAGAGCTTGGGTATTTAAAAGCCTTAAGATCATCAATTACATTACTCATAATTTCCACATCTGCCTGTTCCCCAGCAATTCAGAGAGACGGCTGTTATAAGAGTCTTTCTGCAACTTGATTACTATGAGTCTCTGTTACAATGTGCACTTGAAATGCCTTTAAGGATTTGAACTTAACTCTAATTTGCAGCTTTATGGAACTCCTACCTGTATCGCTTTTTGGTGATAGTGAAAATCAAATGAGTGGAGATGGTCCAAATTACCTGGAAGAAAAGCAGGTTCATATCCACTCAAAGGAATCCCTACAAGCCTGCCAAAAGCACAATAAATGCACTCTTCTTTCCTGCATCATCTGGAAAGCGAATATGTATTTCAAATTAAACAGAAACCCTGATTAGCTTAGTTATTGTGAAGCTAAACAGCAAGACCATGTTTGCAGAAGGCATTTGCAGGCTGCAGGGAATGTTTCTTCCCTATTGTGCTACTCATCAAAATGAATACTTTTTAAACAAAACCCTTTTTTTTCCTTTCAAAGCGCTAACATCCTGATCCTATTTCTCATTAAATTCAATGGGGAGCTACCCATTACCTCTCACGGGAGTTGTGAGTGTACTTTCCTTATTCACAAGCATCCATACCCATGCACCTTGAAGACAGTACAAGGTGTTCATACACTGATTCTAGTAACAGAAATATGCTTGTCAGTAACTGTACTGGCTACTCTTTTGGTATTTTTTGAGTGCTACCTTTATTTGAACTCAGTCTTGTAAAGGGTGGGATTTCAAAGGAAATGAAGATATTTGCAGCATAGAATGGAGGCCTATATGAAAAGTCCCACTGAAATCAACAGGAGTTATCTATAAAGTAATAACAAATGCAAGTCTTGGACCTCAGAATGTATATACATATCATGTTCTGTGCTGTAGAAGGAGTCTGGCATGTGCAAAATGAATGAATGCAGTGTCATAGAAATAATGAGGAAGCACACTTAGAGACTGTAGAGAAACAAATACATAAATACATCAATAAAAGCATTTCCAGGATTTACTCTTGCAAAAGACAAGTGCAGAATGTGCAGCTTCCTTAGTTGTCAGTGTTTCAGCATAACTTCTGGGTGGTCTGTTTCTCCATAGGTTGCAATATCTCAGAATTTCTCATGGAAAGAAAAATGCTGTCACTGCCATTTCACTGAATGTCACTTTTGTGAAGTCCATAGAACTAAACAGCAAATATAATTTGCTTTTCGTTTACTTCAACCGCTTATAGAAATTACATCCATTATTATCACCTGAGGTGATGTTGAGGAGAGAGAGGAATCTTGTTTTAAAGTTTCCTTCCCTATATCTGTCCTTCATTAAAAAGACTCCTGAGATGTTCCATACAAATGCAAAATATCAGAGTTAAGCCTCCAAACATCAGGAGACAGGCAACTTGGAATTCGAAATGGGTTTCCCAAGGAAGAAAGGACAAAAGACAGCTAAGGGGAATGAAGGGCGAAGGAAAGTACAGGTACAATAGAGGGAGTTATAGTCACAAAGACAGCCTATAAAGGTGATGGAAGGGGCCACGGGAAGAGGAAGATGACAAGGAAATGCACACATTGCTAAAGCAACAGAAGATATGTTCAGTAAGAATAGCAGTTCTTAAGAAACGTTATCACCACCCTTTGATAAAGGCAAGTATGCATGCTGGGGCAAAAAGGAGGATACCTATCAGCTTCTGTTTTGAATTACTGTTCAAAAAATTGCTTTGCAAAATCCTGCAAACCAGTATGTTGATCACATGAAGACTTACGACTGTTTCATCTAAGGCACGTGCAGGAATACAAATCAGGGAGATGCTGATTCTATTTAGGTTGTAGCAGAGCTTCTGCTTTCGCCTCATTGCACTAAACACACTTATGATTAACACTGGTGGATATGAAGGGAGAGGGAGGCTTTCTTCCTGCAGGAATGGGACAGCTCAAACAGAATGCAGCACTGCTCATCCTGCCCTACAGAAGAGAAAGGCTTCCTTTCTTCAAAAGACTTCCCTGGCAATCCAAAGAACTCTTTACCACAAAGATATGTTTTGGTTTTTAATAATTTGGGGTTTAATTATATTTCCTTATACTTGTGCAGGAAGACTGAGCCCCTCGATTTCATATGGTAGGAAAAGCCAGCCTTTTGTATCTTTCAATGTTATAATTTCTATTGCTCACCTATGTGAGCATGGTGAGTATGATGATATTCCTACTTCTCTATAATTCCACATTGATCTATATACATAAATGAATAAAACAGTGACCATGTAAAAATACCAGTACAACAATTTAGATTTTCTCTGGCCATCTACAGTTAGTGGCAAATGCTTGCTACTGAATATATCACTGCTGCGTCACTTTTATGGACCTTACTAAATGCTCTTTATAAATAATTGTATTTTTATATTCTGCCTCTTCATTTTCACAGCTCTTGCTAGCTATTTGGATATCAATTTCTGGGAACCTTAAAATCATGGAAACATGGGGTTCCCTTATAACAATAGTAATTTTGGGATGATGGAAAATAGCAGCACTGAATTGTTCATGGAAGCTAAGTAATATTTTCTCATATAACTTAGCACATAAAACCCCAAAACACTATTAAATGCACTTACTAAGTGTGAAATGAATAACAGCATATTGACCAAAATACTTTGGATTAGAGGTGAAGCTGTGCACTGATTGGGTTAATCATATGTTTTATCTTCATTACAAAATGTGGGAAATCTTAAAATGTTGAAAATTGAAAAAAATATTATTTTTTTCTTACACGCAAAAACTGAAATAGATGCAAGCAGGCACTTAGAATGGGACTTATCTTACTTCACCTCACTCACCCAAATGTTAAGACACAAATGTAGTTCAATCATCTAGGGTGTCTTTGTACTTTATAATCAGAAAGACATACTGTCAGAAGTTGGGTCACCTTATGCCCACAACTCATCTCAGATGAATAGAATGAATCACATTCTGGAAATGCCTATTCTTTCCATCAGCCACAGCAAATATCATGGACCAGCCACCTAATTTTCCAAGGCCTGAAGTTAGGCGCAGTTTTTGCTGCGCTGAAGGGACTTTCATTCCCTGTTCTAAAGAAAAAAACTTTGAAATAAGAATAATCATCCCCATATATAGTCAAGATAATATAGTTCAGTTTACTCACCAAAGGGTTAAGGACCAACAATAAATATGGCCCACCATGTAGAGATACAAATAGATTTGTGCATTTGAATAGCCCACTTCTCTTCTAAAGATATTTAAACTGAAATATTTGTGGGAGAACATTTTGAAGAATCAAAATATAGTCATAATTATGTAACTTTAAACTTGTGGCTTATCTTCTTACTCTAAGAGAAAACACCATTTAAAAATTTTATTTTAATTTTTTGAATATTCATATTGGTGTGTTAGAACTTAGGTTTTCTTCCGGTGTGATTTTTGTTATGCTTCTAAAGTGTATGCAGGGTTGTTTGCCTGATCTTTTTCACAAACTTATCTCTTCTCAGATTTTTTATTACTTGCACCGTATTTTAATAGTTCTATTCTTGTGTGCTTTATGCCAATTTTTGTTGTGATTCCTTAACAGGCAGGACTAAAACTTTCCAGTCACTCAGTTTACATATTATAAATCCTGTGGACTGCAGAGATAAATACGGGCCACAGGATTTCCTTAAATTAACTCTGATTTGAATAAAAACATATCTTTTGAAATAGTATAACAACTATTTTACAGATATACAAATTCCTTATCACTCTTGTAGCAGCATTGCAAGAAAAAGTACTTGAGAAAGTGACTGTTACAGGTCTGGACAATAAAATAAAATCATGGTTACACGTAAGAGATTTCAATAAGATGTCTGCTATTGTATGCTGAAGATGCATGCGTTGAAAATTCAAAATATAGTGCCACATATAAACATCTATGGCAGACAAATTTTTGCTAATTTTGCAGGTATGGAAAAAGCAATTGCTCAATTAAAAATAAACAATAGGAACATAACCTAGAAAGAAATAACCAATTGGAAACTGTGTAATAAAATGCACAAGCAACTGTTCAAATGTATATTAAGGGAAGATGCAAAGCTTCTCCTTGGAGCTAGGCTGCTGGATAGATGAATGTCAGCATGGGTTGTTATGCAATCAGTATATTTTGTCCTATTTTCTATCTGCCATGCTGACTGAATAAATTAATCTATCTGATGAATCTGGTTTAAACCGATTCAGTGATTAAAAGAAACAGCATCAGTTAGGGATCCTGGGGGTAGCTGGCAGGATAGACTTTGGACCAATTCACATTCATGTCCAGGTAAATGCCTGAAGATGGATTAAAGCAATACTGACAGTGGTCAGTGGGATAGACCTTCTTTTCAATAAGAAAGAAGCAAATAACCAGAAGAAAAAAAAAACCAAACAAACTGTGGGGTTTTTTTTACCATTCACTCTCTTCAGCCTCATTTTCAACCAGCTGAACAATATATATGTTACAGACTTCACTCATGATCAAAGTGTGATTTTAATCCTATGATTGCTTGAGAAACTTTGTTCACAATCTGTAGCTTCTCTAAAGATATCGTCTCCTTGCCCTCTAAATCTTTTCAATGACAGTCCTGAGAGATTCTGAGTAAAATCCATTGGAACAGAGTATCAGTGGAGGCCATGCCAAGCCCCTCTGGACCTGGACTACAGCTTCCATGGTTCAGGAATGTGCAATATCCATATCTGTTTAAAATTGTTTAAACATCATTGATCCTAAAAGGGAAGGGTGTTTTGCAAGAGACATGTACCTACAACCAAAGTGTTGTCAAAATGTGGAAAACCAAGTAATTATATACCCACCTCTATGCAGAGCTTGGTATTTAAATAAGATCATATTTCTGGGTAAATAATCCAAACCTATTATGCTAAGATGGCCAAAGCATGGACAAGGCAGAGTACCATTCCAGCAACTATGAAATTGCTACTGATAGCTACTATTTCATAGCTGTTCCCACTGTCATAGAAATGAATATCAGCAGTGGAAAATAAGTCAATTTGCAGAAAGTCCTATGTATTATTTTGCTGTGTAAAAGAAACACCAGATCTGTTTCTTGTTTAGGAAAGTCAGTTATGCTTCGTGAACACACACTGCTCTGTCACCCGCCTTCTGGGTCACGGTTCTAATAGGGCTAATCTACAGACCTCATAAAATCAAATGTAAACAACTTCTTTCAGTACCATCTAAATCTTATGTTGAGATCAAGTAGCCAGATTAAGCATTCACTAAGGTCTTGTGGTCAAAATATTAATTGAAATTTCAAGGATATTGTTTTTAAAAAAGGAAGACAATTAAAGCGAGGACAAGATACTTACACAGCAACATTCGAAAGTATATCAATATAAAGAAACATTAAAGAAGAATTTTTAATTGATAGGCACATAATCGCAGTTCTCTGAAAGAAATCAGTGCACCCAGCATGAAACATATGAGTTTTACAAACATCATTTCAATTTTTTTTATTACCTATGAGCATTAGGATATACTTCCTTGACTCTATAATAATTGCTTGCAGTTAATTACAAATGAAACAGAAGTGCTGGTAATATTAGACTTGCACCCTGCATCAAGCTAGAAATTACTGCTATTACTCTTATTTGCTGAGAATATTGGGTCATAGATGCTAATTAGCAGTTCACAGCCCCCTACAGGAAAAAACTCATTATTATGAAAATCTGTCTTGGTAGCCAAAGCCACCACTCATGTCACTGTGAACGTTTTTGTCAGAGCAATTATAAGGTATGACAAAACTTAAGATTTACTTTTGTATGAAGAAAATTATGAAGGTTAAAAATACAAAATGCTAATCTAAAAATTAATTGCCATATCAAGAAAAGAGATCCTGACCTACTTTGTCTTAGTAAAATTTGACTGTATACTGGGTAGAATGACAGCAATTTTTTATTAAGTGTGCACAAAAACACCACTGCTTTTAAAAATATATAAAATGCAAGAAAAACATCTTCACAGCCAAGTGAAAAAACAATGTAAAATGAGACATAACCAGCTAACAGAAATGAATATTGTAAGGTCATACACCTAGAGCAAGGAACATGATTTATTATTCATCAGTAATTTGGGAAGAACATTTCATTTTCCCATAAACAAGGACTTTATTCAGGGGGAAAAAAAATAGTAAAGCCCTGTTTATCTAAGTTTTCTGCAGAGTTTATTTGAAAAATATGAAGCAGAAAACAGTGCTTTTGTGTGATTTATTAAACCTCTCTCTCCATAACACATGCAACCAACTTTATACGCTTGAGGGAAAGGAAACAGTGAATAGAAGAGTAGCTAACTGTAATGCCAGGTTGAATTCTGCTCGTTTCCTGAGACGGAAAAATGTAAATGCCATGTTGGGTGGGAGCAGTGCTTTAGGAGTGGTCCTAAGGATGAGGGGGCAGTTGTTGCCCCTAATGCAGCCCTGTAAAACAAGGCAATTAATACAAAATGCTTGCCTGGGCTCCCCATGTAGCCAAAACAGGAGGACATACATCAGCCAGAACAAGCCCTCACTGTCCTTACCAGCATCGCTTGGCTGGTTACAGTGACACTAAAACATGAGTACAGGTGAGGAGTCAAGCTTTACACAGCTTCAGGTGGGAGAAAGAAGAATCTCATATGTAAACAGCCTAAAGACACAAATCCATCCCAAGTCATAAATACTCAGTGTTTATTTTTACACTGAGTACAGCAAAACGAAGAAGAAAAAGCAGGGCTTTGAATGACACATAAATGCTTTTCTAAGGCGGGGGGAGGACCATATGGAATCGTGTTGTGTTTGTAGGAAGAATGGTTTCTCAAAATCATACTCTACCTTGTGTACATCAGGCTGAACTTTGCTTTCAGCAGAGCTAACTGTATTTCCATCAGTGTAAAGGAGAGTGGGACTTGACTACTAATGCAACCACACTGCTCACCTGCTAATGAAAATGAGTTTTCCTTTCATCAGAGAGGATTACATTAGTTAAAATTAAACAGAACAAAGCATTATTTGAGTACCTCTAATAGTACCCAGAAAAAGAAAAAAGAAAAATTCCCATCTTAAAACTGGGAAATTAAACCAGCCATGCAATATACTATTAGAGAATTTGTTACCCGCATATGCTGGCACCCTGCTAATCTCCTGAAACTCTGGTATGAAACCTGGAACTGTGAATAAAAACAACCCAATTCCATCTTACCCATACATTGCAGGTCTTGTCTCAAAAATGGGATATCTGTGTGACCAAACAGAGAAGGGGCTTGATGTGTTTAGGAATGCATAAAAGAGTATACAAGGGCTGTTACAAAAAGAGGTATGTGTTTTTGCAGAGATTTAAGAAAATACAACTACCTATGGTAGGTCTTTTGCTCTGGCCACCCAAAGTTGCTCTGCTCCACAGGGTACCCTGTTCTACCAGTGTACTTTAGCTACCACCTTCTGGACATGCACTTGACACTGTTAATTGGATAATGCAGCATGACAATGAATTAACAAGATGAATTGCAAGGTGTAGTTTAGCAGGCCTCTAGGAAACAATTACACTGTGGAGATGAGTGGATATTTTATATTGCTGTATCATAGAGAACCAATCCTGTAAATCTTCACTCATACAATTAGCCTTCATTCAGCTGAGTGGGAATTTGCAAAATAAGGTCCTAAATTATGACTCGCACTGTTTTTTTTCTGACAGACAAGGTCAAATGTCACTCCAATCCAGGCAACGTAAAAACAAGTTATAGTTATAACCAATAGTCACAACACTGAGTGCATGATAGTCTGTTGATCATCGTGCCCCAAAATGAGAAAGCAGTTGAAGTGGGCACATCTGGGCTAACAGTGAAGCATTGACCTGGAGGTCACTCCACCATTTCTGAATCTTTATCATGTCCTGTGTACATTCAGCCACCTCATGCAAAGCCAAGCTTTTTCAGGAATCTTTTGGGCAGGCTCAAGGTTGGGGGTGGACGATAACACTCAGTGGAAAGTTTGGTGGAGGTCATCAGTGGTTCACCCCAGCTGTCCATGTAGACACAGACTGTGCTCTGAAGCATAGCTCTCCACCTGCCCTCCCCTTGCACCAGAGGAGGAGTGTGGACCTAATTCCTGAAGTTTACAGTGCACCGTTCTTTATTCTTTGCGTCCAGATAATGCCTTTCATTGACCAGCTGAAGTGGGTGATGTCAAGAAAGTGTTTTCACCTGCAATTTACCAGTGTAACAACTTGACTCCAGAAACATGAATATTGATTTTTCAACATTAAAATAAGAAAAATCATAGTACTTAATATTGTAACATAATGAAGTATAATCTAACAATGCATGGTATGACACTGTAATGCAGGTAGAAACCAAATATTGCTCCTTTATAAATATATTCCCAAAATTCTGTAATTAGATAAATACCAATATGCATTGTTATTACTACAATGGCAATCAAATAAAAGCTGCTTTCAGATCTTTGGGCAAGGCCTCCTGTATTTTATTCAAAGCATATCCCTGCTGAGTCCTTGAAGACATTCAGCTAAGAATCAGTTCTACTCATTGTAAAGTTTATAACACGTCTTGCCTTCACCTGCAGATCTCTTTATAAAGATATATATATGTCATTATCACCTTTTTATATATTCCATAGTTAAAATCAAATTACATTAGTATGCCTGAGAACATCTCTCAGTGCATGCAATATAGTTCTAATACATTGGAGACTAGAGCTCTGCTGATTTGCCTCCTCCAAATTTCTTACAGATTCATCAGTATTAGAGTTCTTAACCCAAGTTAATTGATTTTCATGTAACTCATGTTAGCCAACAAATCTATGAAGGTTAGTGCAGGCACTTCAAGAATGCTTGTTACTTCATGAATTCACATTCTGTTTCTGTGTAATTGTCTCAGAGCTTCCCTCTACTCTCAGATACACAGAATGGGTCACAGTCAAGGCTATATGGGTTTTTGGAGCTAAAGAACTTTATAAGTCAGGTGAAGAGAAGAAAATAAGGGTTTTGCCTGCATTGTTCCTGTGTATTTGTGTTCGTGATTACAACAAATACACCTGAAATAACTGAATTTTTTCCTAAGCCAAAACACATCCTTAACGAATAAAGGCAGTGGTGGGTTTTTTGCCTGTTTTAAAGGGGTTTAGTGTTAAACATTCAGGTCTTATCTACCCTGGAGGACAGCATGCTCGCTGCACAACTAGTCAGTGAGTTACATCTCAAGAGAATAAAGAAATCTGAGCAACTCAGAAAACAGATGTTTTTAGCTATATTCTCTAGATTCTTTACTTTTCTTAACACCCATTTAACTCCAGTAACAAATGAACACTGATGAGAAATGATGTCTTTGTTAAAGATTCAATAACCCTTGAGAGCTCCAAGTAAGCATCTGAAATTCCCCAAGAAAGTTCTTTCACAAACAAAAGGTTAATTACATTTTAGTGGGTAACTCCAGGTGAAGGCTATTTTTCTGCCATGCAATTAAAACTAGAGTAAATTGAAGGTTTTCAGGATTTCAGGGGTTTGATTGATGTGTTCATTAATTCACCTTTTCAAACTGAGGAAGAATAATTTTAAATATTTGATCAATAATTTTGCATTTTTCTTGAGGTCTTTTTTCTGTTGTTACTTTGTCTACCTGACTGGATAGATTGTCTACTTGACTGGATAGAGATCCCAAATCCCTCTTTTTGTCCTGATTTTTTAAACAAGTGAAGTTTTTGTGTTCACACGGTTGGGATTAATTTCTACCTCTTTGTAATTTTTGAACTGTATGACCATTTTCAACCAAACTTGACAGAGTTGTGAGGGTTTCAAACAAGTTGCATTCCAACAGCTTCCAGGAAATTAGGTGGCCAAGTAGGAAAGGGATACAATATTCATAGCCAATTGAAGGTGAGGCAGCAGGATTAGATCTCTCTTTTTCACACAGAGAATTCACATCAAGTTCACATGAGAAACACAGACAAGGCATTGCCAAAATAGACTCCTGATTAGACAACAGAGACTGCTCTGGGGTATGCACAACTATAGGAATGCAAGGTCTGCTAGCTCTGACACACATCAAGCAGTTTGTTTTGGGAAAAAACCCCACCACATTGCATGGACAATGACATTGCAGTTTATTTGACTGACAGAGGTCAGGCTTCTTTAAAAGTTAATTCACCTCAGATAACAACAGACATATAGCACCTACCTTAGAATTTCCACCCAGCAACTCTGGCTGGGATAAAATATCAGCTGGTGCTTGCACACTCGGTGAAGTTCCTACACAGGAACACATGCATGTGGGTGAAGTTCACACTTAGGCCTGTGATAATGCCCACTACCATCACCTCTGCCACAGCTTGGGGTTTAGTTTAAGATCAGAGTCTCACATGGGCACTCACTGTAGCCTGATGGCAGACTTCAGGCTAACATATTGTTAAGGTGATCTGACAGATCCTCCTCCAATCTTAACTGCTGATCACCTTGACATTAGTTACAAAGCAAACAGGAAGAATTCACTTATTCTCCAGGCATGGTCCAGCTTTGATATATTCATGCAAGAATTTGCTCCTGCTGCCTGTGTCTATAGAGAGAAGAATACCTGTCTCATTCCATCGCTGGAAAGCAATGAAACCACAGGTCCTTGCTTTCTAAACATTAAACATTTTGGTTTGTTTTTGTTTTTTGTGGGGTTTTTGGTTTTGGTTTTTTTTTTTTTTTTTTTTTTTTTATTCCTGGCAATTGCCTGTGTATCTAGAAGGATGAAGGATGCTTGTGTGCAGGTAGCTGAAGAAAAGCCACCCAGAAGGATGGGTGGCTGCCCAGGAACGGAGCAGATGATCAGTTTAAGCAAAGGAACAGAAATAAGGGGTAATTGTATTCAGGAATATTACAGCAAAATCAATACTTTCAGGAATCAGAGTCTGGGTGTTCTGGGAATGGTACAAACTTTCAGGAAGAGTAATATCCACTATCCACTCTCATTTATCTTCATTTAAATATAAGACATTGTTTAGATAATACTCATGACAACCTCCTGTTCTACACCAATTTATTGACTCCCTTAGCTGGGTGTCCCAAGAATGCCTGTCATCTGTCTAGACCATTTTCAAGGCTAGACCTGGAAACCCTCAGCTCTCAAGGGCATCCCGGAGGGGCCACTTCTCAGATCACTCAGGTTACATTTTCTTCCATTTTCTAAGCAAGTGGCTTGGAGGAGGTCCCATGCTCATGCCAGTCCCTGAAGGGCTTACTAAGTCTCAGGAGGAGGTGATTCCAGTAAAAATCATGTGTGTTTTCCAGACCTTAAGCTCTGAGTGGGAGAAATGCTTAAATGGGTGCTTTCAGTAATACAGAGAAAACTAACATACAGTGACAACCTGTCCTGCATGGCAGAAATGTAGTCCAGTTGTGATGGATCTCCATGAGAAGAGAAGAGTCTCCTAAAGAAAGGGGTTTTTTTTCTTGACGAAGGCTGAGAATTGAGGGAAAGAGGAGAGAGAAAAGAGGGAGAGAATCTACTGGTTCTCCCTTTGAAGATGTTAATGAGATCATGTTTTGATGTCATAATTTGAAATAAGAGGGTTCCCTTTTTCATTCTAAAAACTTGCCATAAAAATGACAGTACTGTTTATTACAAAGTATTAACAAAAGACTTTATGTCTATCATTTAACAAGTGAAAATATTAGCTATCTACCACTTTCTCAGTAGTGTTATGCTGAAATTGAAATCTGTGTCTGTCCTCTACCAGCTTAAGCCCACATGCTTCACTTTCCTAAGGATCATGCTAAAAAAGAAAGGCACCAGTGTAAAGTACTTTATCAGATGCTGACCTTCTGGCAGAAAGTCAGATACATCTTGTGGGAAAATGAATAACTCCTAGCTCTCAGTCTCATTTTTCTGATGCTGTACATAGCCTTGTCCTACCTCCATGCTCTTGTTAAGCTTTTATTTCATGCAGGACTTGCAGAGGATATCGGGCGTCCATTACATTTATTCCCTTATGTTTTTACAGATACATATATAAATACACATACATAAACCCCCAAATTAGTTCTCCTTATGACAGCATGAGCACTTGTTCCAAATCAGTCTGCTGAAGTCATTAAAAAAGTTTCTCTGCCAAGTGAAGCCAAGTTTAGTCAAAAACTTTTCTTAATATATCTAAACAAAAGTATACACAAAAAGGACTTAAGCCTGAACAAAGTCTCCGACTGCTAAGAGACAAGAATCATACAGAAGTAAACAATCCTTGGATTCTATTTTATCACAATGCATCATTTTTCTCCTTGGTGTTTGAAAGTCTCATCAGAGACTAGAATCAGATTTATAGGTTTCCCACAACAGCATAAGCAAGTAAGCAGCACTAAAGCAGACTCTGCCTAGCTCAGAACAGCAATTACATTGCAACTGGAGAGGAACAGGAGCTTAGTACAAAGTCATTATCAGACATGTATTACAAATTCAATGTGTTGCACATAAAATATGTATGATTTCTCCTTACTGTATATCATGTACCAAAGTACAGTGTTTCTGAGGCACGAACAACAAATTTAAAATGAAATATTTTATTGAAAAAGCACACAAGTTTTCCTGATATAGGTAAGTGGAATTTAAAACTGAAAATGTGTTACAACCATCCATTAAAGCATACTTCAAAATATTCGTAGAAGCCAGACTTCCTACCAGGGAAATGAAGTAGAGTTAAATATCCTAAGCAGGAAGCTTGCCTGATAGGCACTATTTGTCACTAGAAATTTTTATGACTTGAAAAGATGATAGTTTGCAAGGCAAACACAACCTCAAGTCTGACAGAGTGCAGGTATCATGCAAAAAGGTGCCAGTATACCATTTTTTGGTATGATAGAACAAGTGAGAGAGAGGATGATGGAAAGTGAAAAGGATAGAGTCTTGGTAAAGTTTGATTGATATTTTGTGACTGTGGGGTTTTCTTTGTTTTTACTAAAATTATACTTTTTGAAAGGCTGATCTGGTTTTGTCCTGCTTTCTACTCTAGAAAGAACCACAGGAGTAGTTATTCCAGCCGTGTGTAAGGTTAGTGGATGCTACACCTCATGCTACACCTTCATGGCAGAAATCTGGAAGCTGGGCTGGACCGTGGGTTGCAGAGAGCTGACAGAGCCCTGAGTGACTGCAGGGCAATGCCTCAGCTGCTGTCATTTGCCCCAAGGGATGTACAGCACATCAGTATAAACAGATTCAAGTGCTGCAAAGGGAGATCTGTGCCTCTCAGATGGTTGGAACACAAAACCAAGCCAGTCCTTCTTACAGAGAAGTTGCCTTAGGAAAATCATCACCCCAAAGGCAAGTGCAAATATGGTCTGAAAAACACTTCATATGAGAGGACTCTACAGTACAATCTCTGTAGTGTAGGAGAAGTATACAGAAAAAAAAGAACCAGAAACTAAGCAGAGAAAAGTAGAAATAGGAATAATTGAAGTGGCCACTTGCCTGCCCCTTCTTGTAGTGAACTCCTTGCTGACGGAGCCATAACTCCAGAGCACATTTGTCCTCTATGGGTTTGAGGAAAGCCTCTGAGTATCTTATTTTGTAAAATGCATCACTCTGCTTATCAAGACTTGTGTCTGCCTACATAAGGGAGAATGCTGTATAAGTGTAGAGGAAGTTAATTAGGCATAGAATAATTAATAGCAATTTACTTAGTGCATCTATATACTTACTCGCAGAAATAGAAAGCGCACTTGAAGTGCTTCTGTTGGTTTGAGAGAGAGCCCACTTTAACCAGTGCTTTTCCCTTCCTGGGCTGTCAATCCAGGGAAGCTCTGATCAGGAGAATTCTGTCAAATTTTAAAACACAGTCAGTGGGCAATGTTTGCCTTCATTGACCTGTAGGTGAAGATTTATAAGTCAATTGTGAGCTAAGAATAAGCACTCAGGTTTATGTTACTTGAGAGAGGTTGGACAGGCTCTGAGTTGCAGAGAGCCCAGAAGTGTTTGCTTGGCTGCATGATGAGAAAAAGTCTTCCCTGGTAAGAAGGAAGAAAACCTAAAGTTGTTTCTCTTACCATGTTCAGTTTAATAGTTAACAGCTCATATTTCTGAGCACTTGATAACGCACTCTCCAAAATATATTCAGGAAACCTTGACAGATTGCTGTTATTTGGGGCCTTTGCGAGAATTGTCAAACCCGACAGTACGGCCGTTATTAACATAACAATATCAGAAAGAATCTGAGTTACAGTGCTGATGTGACACTGGACAAGAATGTACTCCTACTTGTATAGCTTTCACAAGGGGCAGCAATCCTATCATTTTATCATGAAGCTGAAAAAAGCCAAGATACAAATTTGAGTAAACATTTTCTGTGAGAACAGACTCCCTTCCCCTTCTTTGGAAATACATATAAAGGGAGAAGTGAATGTACTCCCATTTACAGTGTTTGCTGATTGATTTTCTCTGAAGATCCACCTTAAATCCTTTTTTTTTTTTTTTTCATTCCTTTAAAGCTGCACATCCCAGCTGGCATGTTCCAATCCTATAAACATCTCAATATAATACACCATCATTGTCTGATGTATGGGCTTCCATTTGGTGCACCATGTCCAAAGAATATTTCTTCATGCTCGAATGACTCATGTATGAGGAGATTAATCTCTCTGGAGGAGAAATCGGTGTCTCTCCTATGGAAGCAAGTTGCTATGCACATTAGCTGCTGATCTCATTCACGTTCTTAATATTCAGGGTACAGCTTCTATCTGCCATAAAAATCCTTTTGTCCTTCCCCAACTTGGTGGCATTCTCCAGCCCTGCTTGCAAAGCAAAAGGGAAAATTTAAAATTAATCTTTAAAACAGTACAATGAAGTAACACACTCAATGATACTACCCATTTTCAACTTGTAAGACTATTTGCCATTCTTTCTAGGTGCCAGGTAGTCTTACCTAACCTTTCCTTTAGCCTGTAGCTCTTAGCAAGAGGATACAAACAGCTAGCTTTACTAAGTGAAGAGGGCATCCGTTTTCATTTAGATCACCTCCTTGAGTTCTCAAAGAGGTGAGGGTTAAGCCTTATACCATTTTGACTGCTGGCAAGACAATATTTAACAGGCAGCTTCTGTCTTTGAGAGAAATGAAGCACAACACGCACTTATCACTCAATGTACATTATCATTTTCTTGTTGGCTAGGAAATAAACCTTCTGTTCCAAATGTTTTCATCAATATGAAAACTTCTTGTAAGCTTTCTTATTCCTCCTGTATGTTTCAAACCCCACTTTCACATCCAGTGAACAACGGTAGAAAGCAATAAGAACAGAAGCATTATAAGTAAATTTGCAGATACATTAATTCACACTCTAAACTGCAACTTAAAAGATCAGGCAGAGTGTTTCCTCCATAAAGGAGACCTTAACTAAGCAATTACATCTAAAGTCACAGATATAATTTTATGCAGCTTTGTCTTTTATTGAAACCTATCAAAAACCTGAGGCAGCGCAGCCAGTGCCAGTAAGCAATCTAGAGCTATTAATTAGTACACCCATGTTTTTGCCACAACAAACATTTTAATTTGTCCTCTAAACAGTGTTCATGATATTAGCCCTTTGCTCCTGTTTTATTTTTGTCTGTGTGATATACATTACACATGAGAGTCCTACGTCCATATGTCCACAAATTGTGGTGGACATATGGCAGCATACAGAAAAGCGGTCTTTTACATTTTGCATACAGAAGCCTTTGCAACTATTATCACGGATGCATTACAGCATCCCTTTATGTCATGTTGCTACTTAAGTCAAGTTTATGTCATGTATTTGAACCTTCTCAGCTGGCTTGATTTATTTTAATTGTAGGCATCGGGTTAGTTTATTTGTAACAAGCAGTGTGTGGAAATTGCCCTAGTAATAATTCCTGCAACAAACATCATTTATTTAGTTTATTATTAAGAAAGGTTGGTTATACTTGCAAGAAAGAACAATAAAATGTTTTGCTTGTAGATGTATTGAATGCTGCTTGTCGCTAGTTCTCTATCTAATGAAAGGATATATAGGCAAAGAATTGCCAAAGACAGTGGAAAAAATCAGCCCACAGGAAGAACTTATGTATAATTTTGAATTCTAGAAAGTGGTGTCACCTTGTGAGAAATGTACTGAAAAAAATTGTGTGAGTTAAAAAAAATTCTGGTTGGTTTGAGATGGCCCTACTTTTAAATACAAACTGCAGGCATTTCATGCAAACAAGGTGTATCTTAAGAGAGAATATATGAAGATGCTCACTTTCAGGCATTCATATAAAAAAAAACCTCATAGAGAATGAGTGAAATATTCATTCCCAGCCAGCTCAAAGCAACCAGCACTGAATATCACTAATAGGCACTGATGAGCCAAGCTAAGAAGTGATACTTGGATAGGTGTGGGAGTTTCTGGATGTACATCCATGTGAGTAGAGCTTCTAGGGAACTTCCTGCCCAACCTCTATGGCCTCACTCTAATATTTTCCATGTGTTTTTTGTAAGCAATTTTATTCTCAAAATATCCTGAGAAAGAGCCAGAGATGAAGAAGCAATCCAGGAGAAGAGATTACAACTGCATTTGGCACATTTTGTACCAAGACATGCTCTAAGAGCAGGTTTCAGCTCAGCTCACTCTAGCTGTCTAAAGGCATGGGCTGTCCACTCCAGTCCACTGAGTGAGCTTCCTTTCAGGCACCTTCAGAGGTCTCTTCCATTTTAAGGAATTAAATACTTCTGGAGGTGTCTATGTCTCTCCAGTGTCTATGAAAAGAGTGTAAATAGGAGACAGATTACATACCTACATGGCAAACATCATGTTACTTGGCTGATATTAGACTACAGGAACTGCACTCTGAGGTTAAAAGTTTCTCCCTAAGTAACAAACATATTGCCGACGATAACGAAGCCCCTCATTTGCAGTAAAGCTTTACTGAAGCCATTTTATTGGGAAGTTTTAAGTACCATAGCCCATACTGCCTTTTCCATTCAAACAGGTGCTCATCTGTGAGATATGCTGCAGGCACAGCTGGGAACAGGCTCTGTGCTGCTCCAGTATGGACTGGTCACCAGTGGTCCCCAGAGCCAGGACCAGATAATAGCACTGGTGGTTCACCACACCCCACCCCACATTGGCTGTCCCACTCTCTGCCTGACATAATTTATGCAGTAAAAAATTGAACATGGAGAGGGAAAAGAAACAGACCCATTGGACACAAAATAAACAAAGTCTGGTGGAATGTCTGTTCCTACCTGTTTAATCCAGTACCTTCCGACATCATGGCTCTTTCAGATGTTAGCAAGAGCAAACCTTTCTCTTGTTATTGCCATGATTATTGTCAGGTGCAAAAAGATATCTGCAGTCTTATAAATAATCGTAAAGCAATATCTCGGCTCAAACAGCACCAGTAATTTCTCTGTAAAGACTTATTTATACACACCCACTTGGGAGAGAAAAAGACAAAGGCCAAACCACTGGTTCAGTCATTCTGAGCAAAGCTCAGTTGTTCTGCTGTTTCTGGTACAGGGCAAAGGAGAAGTAGCATCACCATGCAACTCCCATTACTCCCGCACCACGCTGGCATGGGGGAAAAGATCTGAAAGCCTTAATAGTGCTAGAGCCCTGTGCAGACAGACAGACTGACGACATTTGTGAGGCTCCCACCTTGCGGCTACCTACTTGTAGAAAGTATAACCAATCTGGTTTCCTAAGGCTAAGCAATAAAGTTTCTGAATATCAAGGTTAAGTAATAAATACAAAGCTAAGGGAAAGTATTCCCTCAATTCTTGAATAAAACATTCCAAGAAAGTGCAGTGCTAATGGATATGAAAAAATTAGCCCAAGGTAGCAATGCAGCACAATGTCTCCTCAAGCGCAAGGAGCATCAGGCACACACTGTTCTAAGTTTTATGCAGTTTCACCCCACACACTTCAGATGAGAACAGCAATGTACCCTTCAGTTCTCTGTTTCCCTGCGTGCAGCAGTTACAAGAGGCTGCTCTTTTCTTTGTATTCATTAAGCACCTTCCAAGCAAATGACAAGAACAGTTGCCAGCCAAACCAAGCATGGGTTAAAACTACTTTTCATGTGTCTAGTTCAAATAGTTACCTGGCAACAAGTTCTCCTTATCTTTCTCTATCCAAACTGGTTGCATAGGCAAAAATGCGAGCATTAAATTAATTTCCAAATTAAGTGTAAAACTCCTGCCAGGATTAAGTTCTTGGCTGATATTGAGGCTGTGGCTCCCCTGGCTCCAGCCAGTTCCACTGTCCCCAAAGGATGGTCATAGCTTCTTCCAAGGTGTATGTCTATGGTATGGGAGTTGTCCCGGTTTGAGCTGGAACAGAACTATTTCTATGCAGTGATTTTACTTTGCAGCTCAGTGTCTTCTAAGTAACTGCACGTTCTGAAATTAACAACATATTTTCATAGACAGTATCTGCACCTAGTCCAACAGCCTTTATTTTGGTGGAATGTGAATTTACAGACCCATGACATTTGAAAAGCACACAGCTCCACTAAGTTCTATCCACATGATGGGTAGGCTCCCCAGTGAGGTCATAGCCCCATCGGTTTGAACAGGAGAACACACTTAGCTGAGGATCTGTCCCAGAGTACCTGCTTGTTTCACTAGTCAATCCTCATGCTTTAATTGAGAGATCCAAGGTTTATTTATTTTTTTGGAACCTAAGCATGAGTTTAGCTGCTTGATTCTAAAACCTGAGAAATACTGTAGTGCAAAACAACCACTTCCTCTCCGTGCTTGCTTACAACAGCAAAAATGACTCTAAGGCTGAGAAGAGAAAAATAGAATCATAGAATGGTTTGGGTTGGAAGGGACCTTAAAAATCACCCAGTTGTAACCCCCCTGCCTTCCACTAGACCAGCTTGCTCAAAGCCCCATCCAACCTAGCCTTGAACACTTCCAGGGACTGGGCATCCACAACCTTTCTGGGCAACCTGTGCCAGTGTCTCACCAGCCTCACAGTAAAGACTTTATTCCTTATACCTAATCTAAATCTACCCTTTTCAAGTTTGAAGCCATTACCCCTTGTTCTATCACTACAAGCCCTCGTAAAAAGTCCCTCTACAGCTTTCTTGTAGGCCACCTTCAGGTACTGTAAGGCCACAGTAAGGTCTCCTCAGAGCCTTCTGTTCTCCAGGCTGTAAAACCCCAACTCTCTCAGCCTGTCTTGATAGGAGAGGTTCTCCATCTTTGTGGACCCTCTCTGAATTTGCTCCAATAGGTCCATGTCATTATTATGCTGAGGGTCCCAAAGCTAAATGCAGTACTCTGTGTGGAGTCTCATGAGCAGAGCAGAGGGGAAGAATCACCTCCCTCAAACTGCTGGTCCTACTTCTTTTGATGCAGCTCAGGATTTGATTTGCTTTCTGGGCTGCAAGTGCACATTGCTGGCTCGTACTTAGTTTTTCATCCATCAGTACCCCCAAGTCCTTCTCCGCAAAGCTGCTCTCAATCCATTCTCCACCCAGCCTGTATTTGTGCTTGGGATTGCCCCAAGCCATGTTCAGAACCTTGCATTTGGCCTTGTTGAACTTCATGAGTTTTGTACAGAGCCACATCTCAAGCCTGTTAAGGTCCCTCTGGATGGAATCTCTTCCCTCCAGCACATCAGCTGCACCACACAGCTTGGTATCATCAGTAAACTTGCTGATGGTACACCTGATCCCACTGTCAATGTTGCTGACAAAGACTTACAGCACCAGTCCTAATACTGACTCCTGAGAAACATCACTCATCACTGGTCTCCACTTGGACATTGAGCCATTGAATACATCTTGTTGACTACAACCATCCAGCCAATTCTTTATCCACCAAGTGGTCCATCCATCAAAACCATGTCTCTCCAATGTAGAGACAAGGATGTTGTGCAGGACAATGTCAAATGCTTTGCACAAGTCCAGGTAGATAACATCAGTTGCTTTTCCCTTATCCACCAACACCGTAACCCCGTCATAGAAGGCCACCAACTGTGTCAGTCATGATTTGCTCTTAGAGAAGCCTTGCTGGCTGTCACCAAACACCTTCTTAATTTCCATGTGTCTTCGCATAGTTTCCAGGAGGATCTGCTCCACCATCTTGGCAGGCACAGAGATGAGGAGGGGAAGGTCTGATGTACCTACTTCTAAAAAATAACAAAAAAAGCTAAAATCCTTCCTGTAGCAGACTGAGAACAACATATATACCAGAAGGATCCTTCCTGTTCTGGAAGTATGGGATGAAGCAGGCTGTCTTATCTGCTGTCACATCATAAAAGTGAATTTGTACAGTTGTAGATACAGACATACAAATATGAACAGCAACAAGAATCATATTCTTAGTTGCAACCTTATTATTCTTTTCCCACAAGCCCACAGCTCTCCTGTCAGATCCCAATGGACCGGAGTCTGGTTTTGTTGCAGTTTCATCTGTATAGATGAAGAGTGAGGGGGCCGAGGGAGACTCGGTGAGAAGAAGTGTTAATGGCTTGCCCATCAGAGATTGTGTGCTAAATGGAAGGCAAACTCATATTCCCTATTGACAGGTGTTTAGATGATCCTTCATGAATCCCACCTTGGTCCAGTGAATGCTTACCTTACCTAGGTTTGGACCTGTACCCCACTCCTTTTTTAATCAATTAATTATTAAAATTACTGAAGCTTTCAGTTTTCATTCCCTTTTCTCACCACCACACATCAGGAGAACGCTCCTTGTCTTGATCTTCTGTAGGAATTCCAGTTTCTGTAGTTTTCTGTCATCTGCTCATCTTCTGCTACCACCTCTTGCTTTTCCACCCACCCTCATCAGTGATTTTCCCTTCCCCACTACTACTCCCCACTCATGGGCAGGTGCTGACGGGATGCATAGACAACCCCATTGTACACAGTAAGCAGGAACAGACTGGCAATGGGCCCTTGCAACCTACATCTCATCCCCACTCCAACTCCCAGACAGTGCTGAACACTCTGCATCCCAAATGCCTCCAGCATGGCAGGCAGGGCTATGCTTTCCCAGGCTCTGCAGAGGTTGCATGGGGAAAAGACATCCTGCTTCACTGCTGCAGTAGAACCAGAGGGCCAGCGACCTCACAGCTGCGAACTATAACCTTTTAAAACGTGTTTAATGCAGTCTTTATGGCAGCCATTATTTTTACAGTGTTTTCACTTTGAGAAAGAAAACAGAGCAAATGTTTACAAGGGTTCAACTGAATAAGCTCAACAGGTGAGGTGTGGTGCTCACCTGGGCCAGCCCAGCCCGCCTGGCAGCTCACCACCCTTTGAGGCAGGAAACCAAATGGGGGGGTGGGGTGTGCAAATGGACCTTCACTCAGAAAAGAAAAAGTTTCTTCCCCTGCTTCAGTTTTTGTTTGTTTCTTTAAGTAACAGACTGTTTCAGAAAAATAAACACACAGAAGGGCTCAGGGCAAAGATACATTTTGTATACAGCTTTAATGAAAACATGTTTTTCTTGTTAACACCTTGTTATATCCTAAAATCACAATACAGAAAAAACTGTGAATAAGGCTGCGTGCATAGACATCTCAGATTTTTAATGAAATTCATAAACCATCAGAGCTTCCCCCACATGCTCGCTGCTACTACAGCATCAGCAGCTCTCGGTGTGCCTGAACCTGGCTGAGCGCTACCTGCCTGCTCTCCCTGTGTGCAGTGTAGGACTGCTCAAGTACAAGTTTGCAGCACTGAACTCTTCTCACCAGGTTGAAAAGTCCACAGAAATGAGATATAACTGTCAAAGCCACAGGCTGAGAGTATTATTTTTCATTAGGGACCACATTTGCAGTGTAACAGACAGTCTGCTTACATATAAGCCAAAAGCATCAGTCCGTAGACTGGCTAAAGTATTAGAGGAATTACTCTGCACAGCCTCTCAGAGTTTGGGGTGGACTTTTTGATTCACTGCATTATGATTAATACATTGCCAAATACACACTATCAGAAGCTTTTATCTGAGCAGCTTCATAAGGCCCTTCAGGACTCGACATAGCACGTTCCATCCAGAGGACAGTATTTCCATTTCAAAAGACTTCAGCAGCTTCTTTCAAGCAAATTTTTGTAATTTAATTCCCTGCTGAACCACGTCGGCAGAAGCCGCTGGGTTGCAGAAGTTAGATGGGATTCAGAAGACAATCACCGCCACACAGAGCTGGAGAGGAAATGCCATTTAGAAGAAAAAAAAAAAGTGACATTTTCCTCTGATAATGACCCCAAAGTGATTGTGTTCCCTGGTAATGATCCAGAGCCCCATGTTTCCGCGATCTGCTGGGCTGCCATGAAAGAGTGGCACGTTGCTGTAACGAGCGAAGGCAGCCAGAGAAAGGATCCTGGGACAATGCTGACGCCGGAAAGCGGGCGCTGGTTGTTCAGCAAGTAACGAAACCCTACTTGTAATGAGGAGACAAGAAAAGATGGTACTGGAAATTGCCAGTGTTTGAACTCCGAAACTCAGTGGGAGGGAAAAGAGAAGTAGTTTTTGTGAAATGCCTTGTTCTCGGGAGTTTCAGAGAAAAATCCATGCTTTGGGGCACCTGAATGCTCACTCAGATCAACTCTTAAAGAGGAGGCTTGAATTCCCACATATATTTAGTGGCGAGAGGGGGCCTTAAAGCAGGATTTAGACCCACTTTATACCACATTATTAATATCAAGAAGCCATAAAAGACCTTTAGTGTTATTACAAATCGGACTTTGAATCCCAACAGAGTACAAAAACTGGGGCTGAACTGGAATATCAAACCCAGACTTTGGCAAAGTTCAGAAATTAATCTCCCTTTAAAACTGTTACTTGGTTTAGAAAATAGATCAGTCATCTGATATGTGAGCTGCAATTCCCATTAGCTTTGGGGAAATTCTCCTATTGATCTGGACTCACAGCACAACTTAACTTCTGCATAATAATTACTGCCCTTGGAACATGTCTGCTTTACTATTTGTAAGGACAAAAGAAAACTACTGCAGATTTTATAGGAATAAAGTGGGTTTATTCCTGAAAAGGGTACAGATCTGTCAAATCAGAGAGAGTAACCTCCAGTGCAGATGGATAGGTACAACATACCCACTCACTCTATCTGCTTCTTCAGTGCAGATACAGTAGCATTATTTTTAGCACAGCAGGTGTAGAAAAGGGCGGTTTTGAAAGAAAGAAAACAAGAAAACAAAAACAATGAATTATTTATGCAAGTTAAATCAAAATATGCTCCATATAAATGTTTAATCAGGTTTTCACCAACTTCTCTCCATATGCTCTGCCTTGCTCAACAGCAGATTTCTAATGGAATCACTAAATATATCTTAATAGCTCTGTACATGGTATTATGCAATTCAACTTCTGCTTATAGAGGTTTTTCTTTCAAAGAAGCTACAGTAAAATAAGCAATGAAGTCTCTCAGAGTTGATATTTAAAGCAAAGAATTAGTAAAAAGCATTGAGGTATTTTCCTTCCACAGCCTATTTGTCCCAGGCAAGTGTTACAGGAGGTGACAGACATGCGGTGTGTACAAGTGCAATCATTGTGCCCCTGCACATTGGGTCAGAGGAAAGTCTTTGCTACATTGGAGAAACACAAGCTGCATTTGTCTGACAGCTTGCTGGGACAGCCAGAAGAGAGGTCACTCTGGCTCTTACATTAGGACTCCGGAAAGCACCAAAAGCCTCCACTGCTCTTTTTCCATCTTTCAAAAGCATTCAAATGAAATCACAGCCAGTTTGTGGCTTATTACACCTGGCTTGCTCAGTTACCAGCTTTTACCCCACAGGACCATCTTTTTAGGAGTGCTTGAGAACTGAAAGCCAGTATCCTGGGTGGGCTGTCAATCACCACAAGCAATAACAGCTCCCCAACCAAACCAAAATACCTACAGAGCTCCTCTTCCTTTTCCAGCACACCAAAAGGCTGACACAAAAGTGCTCACTCCCCCTTTCCAAAACACGGGCAATTCAATACCCTCAGCTTTCCCTCAGCACTAGCCACACAGTTTCTTGTCTTCCTTTTTATACAAAGCAGCTGGTCCCTGCAGATTAACAGAGCCCAGCTGCATCTGGTCTCCATCCCCTTAACCCCTTCTGAGCTGGTTCTTCACCACAGCGAAAGAAAACAGGGTTGTCAGCTTTCCAGGAGCCTCCTGGGGCTTGCAATAGGAGCATCCCTACCAGCAAAGACAGTGCGGGTTTTAAACTGAGAAAAAAAAAGCTTGACACGTTCTGAAAAGATTTTTATTTCATGTAGTAAGCCTAACTCTTTATAGAGCTTAGAGACAAGGGTGTGGCAGAATTAAGCAGACTTGGAAATGGTAATGTCATACACAAATGCATTAAGGATTTATGGACTTTATTTTATAACTTTTTGAGTTTGATGTGGAATGATATATGCTCTGTAAATAATTATTTTCTGAAACACTCCACTGTTATGCACTTGCTCTTTAAGCATGCTGTGTAGCAGTTAAAAAGTATTTAAACAGATTGTGCACCTGTATGAAATTTTTTCAGGCTTTCCAGAGAGGACCAGAGTCCATATCCACAAGGTTTTCTTCTTAGGGCTTGTGAAATCCTTGGAAACATGAGGTCAGTATTATACAGGTATTCGTGACGGCTGCAGCATTTAGTGCCTGTTGGAGAAAATCACATAAATTAAACACCGGTAGTTTTGTCAAAAATGTCTGTGTATGAATTTAGCTATGCTTGCTGTAAGAATATAATAAAAAAAATTATATTGTCTATTTTTCCCACCATTATAAACTTCAGAATAATTATTTGAAATTAGGATTGAATGTTTTTAACTAAAATGTATTTGCAGAGAGGGCTTCCTTCTTCAGAACTAAAGTAGTTTTTTGATGTTTCTAAATCATTCAGAGGAATCACTGATAACTTAAGAAGATGAAAAGGGGGTAATGGAGTTGAAAGAATAAAAAGGCCCATGAATTTATGAATATTGTAGATTCAGTAACCTGTTGTCTCCCAGTCCTTCGGGTTGCTTTCAGATAACAAAATTATTTCTCCACCACTCTAGCTTTCATCTCCTGCTCCCACCAAAGAATTTCCTCTTTGGAAGGCTGTTGTACCCTCTCCTGGCAATTCTGGCATGAGACAGATATCTGCTTAATATCAGTTTTATTGTCTTCCAAGTGAGCCATCTAAAGGACACTCAGGACTCCTGTAACTGCAACTAGAGCTGTTCTCCAGCTCCTCAAAGAGGCACCCAGACAAGCCTGGACAAGCCACTCTTCTTTCCAGACATTATGTAGTCCAGCTTTTGCTGTGATGGAAATACTTCTCGCTGTGTCTGCGTCTCCTTTCTCCAGCCCTGGGAGAACTGAGGCTGTCCAAAAGAGAGAAGTAACTGCTCACAGCTTAGCCCAGCCATTAAGACTTTCTGAAAATTCAAATGGTGTAGAGCAATAACCTACCACTCTACCCCACCTCAAGTTCATCGAGTGGGATTTCCTGTCTTTGGCCACATTTTAACAGCTCCTTTTGTGGGACCTCAGTGAGTTGGCTTATATCCTCTGGACTAAAAGGTTTCTTCTAACCTCATCTGAGCCAATATTTTTCCCACACGAGAGTCATGAAATCCATTGCTTCATGATGTGCTTCTGACCCTGGTAAGCCCCAGAGATACAAGAGATGGAGACAGCTGTTAGTCTAGCTGTAACTGCCAGGTTTGTGGAGATCTTGCAGTGGACCCAGAACATCAGCAGAAGGGCCCTGGGGAAGATCAGGCCTTCCATCAAGTCAAACTGAAAGGAGAGCAATGGGGGAAGCAGGGAGGAAGAAGAACTGAAGTGAGAAGAAAACAGCTAAAATAGTTTAACTCTGAGCCAAGAAGATCAGCTGGGGAGCTGTTTGTTTGTGCAAGGTGATAGCTGAGCTGGATTCAGGATGGACTGCAGCAAATGGTGAGACAGGAGAGCATGGAAGGATCTGGTCAGGTTGGGAAGAAAAGAGGTTGAATAGAGAGATATGTAAAGTGAGAGGGTAATACAGAGTGTAAAATTGAGAAACTAATACAAGTATTCTTAGAAATGGAGCATTAATTGTCATTTCGAGTCCTCTTCTTCCTGTGGTGCTTATAACTGCACTAAGAGATTAATATATGATGAGAAAATATATTCTATATATATATATGAGAAACTATATTCTTTGCATAAAACAGGCTGGGATTTTTTGAGGAGAGAAGGGGAGAACTGAGTATGAATGGCCTCAGAAATTCCAGTCCACGGTAGATTGATCTGTTTCTGAGAAGAAGACACAAATAATCCAGTGCAGTGTCCATCCACCAATGCCTTGCAGAACAACGGATGAGAAAGAGAAGCTGGTTAAAACCGGGGTGTTTTTAGTGGCTGAGAGGCCCTGTCACACACGGCAAAACCTACAACAAAACTGCCCACCATTTCCTACACCCTCTAATCAATCACCTCCTGGCCACCGTTCATTTTTCATCCTGTACTATTCAGATCAAAGCATTCTTGCCATACCGTCCCTTTTCAGCGTGTAATGTAAAAAAGGTTAAGAGTTGAAGGTCACCAGCCTCCGTCTCTCACCACCTCGTCTGCTGCCATGCCTGGTAAGAGCGCACGTTGCAGCTGGCGCGGGGCCGGGGCACAGCCTCCCGCTCGCCCAGCCGGCAGATGCGCGGGGCTCGGTGCCGCCATCGGGGTGCACCTGTTGGCTTGCCACCATCTGCTAGGCAAAGTGGTGAAAAGCCACACCCAGCGCCCGCCGGCTGGGGACAGCTTAATCTCTTCCCCACGGGCTTCAAAACGGTGGCCATGGTGCAGGACAGACGCTCAAAGGGGCGCCCGCCCGCACAAAGGCACGAATGGTCTCGGCTCGGCCTCGGGGGGCACCTAATCTCCTCTCATTGCAGGGGGCTGCTGCTTCTGCAGACAAGAAAGGGCTCTTTAAAGAAATCTAGAGAGCTATTACCTGGCAAGAAAGCATCGTATTAAACTGCCCTGTTTTTTTAAAGAAAGAAAGGTATTAGGTTAACACGGATACGAATATTAAGTAAATTAAGAACACGGTGGTATTCCTGAAGACTATTTAGCAATGTGGAAGCATTGTAAAGATGCCAGGGCTGGTCCTCACTAATGGGCATGACTTTGTGGCCTGTATAGCTTGAACACTTGCTTTTGAAACTGGAGACTCAGTTCAGCACATGCCACAGACGTTTCCTATAAAGAATTACCCAACCTGCTGGTGCGAGTCCCAGCAAGCAATGTCAGCATTCTCCAAAAGATACATGCTATGTGGAACACGTGACCAAAGTATTTAAAAAAAAACTTTATTATGAAATTTATAAGAAAGCAAGAAAAATATTAAACACAGACCAGATTTATGAAAAAAAAATTTAAAAAATAAAATAAAAGAATTCAGAAGCTTCCTATTCCAATCTCTAACTTATCCACAACAAAGTACTGAAGAAACTAGAATGTATAATTGTATGACCTATTTGGGCTTTCTTTTAATGTTCAGTTTTAGATGTACTTTCCATCATTCAGTTTAGCAGTGAGGAAATAAGATGGATGCAAAGACAATCTGCTAACGCTGAACCTTGTCCTGAGTCCTTCTTGTGAAGCACACTCAGTTTGGTCGGGCTGCAGTACAGCAGCAGCCTGAACACCTCAACTCTTGGCTTCATTATAAGGCACACCCATTTTTCCTAGCGTTTCTCCCCATTAAATGTAGAAGGTCATCACATTACTCTCCCTTAGGCTATCCCTTAGTTCTACAGTAATCTGGGGCTCAAACTTGGCAATCATTCCTGCCACCAGCAGATTGGCTCTCCCTGCACTCGCTAGGATTGCTGACCCAGATCTGCACAGGTGATGCTGGATGCAGGGGGGGAAGTCTGGTTTTCAGACGAGGAGGATGAAAGCTAGATACCCCTGTCTCTGAGACCCTGTGCACAGCTACTTGGTTAGATCAGCACTCTGTACTGTTTGCTTTTTCTTTCCACCTGTGCATTTATGCCTGAGAGCTACAGGAGGAGGTCAGAGACAGAGACTCATTTTTGTTATGGGTCACTGTGTTACAATGAGAGTCCAATTATATTTTTTTTTTAATTTTTTGTCTTCCCCTTCAGGTACATGAATATAGCAAATAAAATAATAATGATAATATTGTAAGAGCTGCTCATCACCCTTAGGCTCTGAAGCTGAGATGAATTATTTTGGTATGGAATATTTTTTTCAAGGAAAATACTGTCAGTCTCATCATTTGAAATATTTTAATTTAGAATTGATAAAGCAGAATGGGGTAATGATCTTGTGTCTGGAGGGATTAGGACTTTTCTATCTCTAAATTTGAAGAAATTATCTGAAGGCAAACATTGTATAGAAATGTATTAAATTACTGTGAGCAATCCACATTTTTAAAGAAAGTTAAATATTAAAAAATATAAATAAATTACAAGTTTTCCCTTTAAAATATGCACGAGGTAATTCAGAGCAAATGTTAGAACAAGTCCGTCTGCTAAATTAGTTGCAAGGTACTAGTGGCTACTTTTCCATTTACGCTAATGAGAAATGTAAAAGGCCAGTTTCATCATTTGGAGTGTTCATTTTGAGAGGTTCCAAGAACACTTATGCTAGATGTGCCTGTCTAGCTAATCAGCCAGTTTCTTCTCTCCTTCTAAGACCGAAGAACAATTACAGAATCTGTAGTTCCGATCTTTTCATTTCCCTTGCCCTGCACTAAAATATATTTCAACGCAAGGAAGGCTGGAGGATGATAGAGTCGAATTAACACCCTTAAACTAAGCATATTGCATTCTCTTAAATCAATGGTTTCACTTCTGCCCTCAAGCAATATGTGATTTGTAAATTTGAGACATGCTACCTTTAGGCAGTAGGCAATCTCTTTAAAAACACTAAAGTAGGCAACATATGGTGGCACTGTGCAATATGAAATTGTTCTAAAGATACAAGTTTCCAGCCTCAGTGGTACAAGCCCAATTTTAAATAAAACATAGTATCATATGGTTCCTGCTTAAACACTGCAGTAAAAAAACCTGGCTATATGGTCATCCTCTAAACAACAGAGGGAACAGTTTACACACGTACACTTGGAAACCCACTGTCTATAAACACACAGTCACCCACTACCTTTCAATACATGTAAATACCAAAATATGACAGCTTGCATATTTGCAGACCCTTGTAGGCTCATGGATTTCTCTCTTATTTTTATTTTTTGTTTAATCTCACAAACACGACCATGAGTATTTTTTGTTGTCAATGCATGTGTGTATCTCATAAACCACACATTCTATGTTGACATTTTTCTACCACTGAGACCAGCTGGGTCACATTAGTCATGTCAAAGCATGTCAAGGACTATAACATGTAATTCAGACCAATGTTATGCTGAAGGTGAATCTGTTCCATTACCCATGCAGAGAAAGGATAGTGGTATTTTAGCTCTGGGACATGACTTTCTACTTAAGTCTGCTCTTATTGTCAAATGCACATATAAATTCGCAAAGCATAACATAGCTTTTTATCCACTGGTCACAAGTATAGGAAAGAAATCAGAGGAGGAAAACATGTTTAATTATTTAAATACTAGTCATCAATGATCTGATCTGCTAGCTGTGCTTGTACATACACAGCCAGAGCCCGACTTCTATTCCCATTTTTGGTGCTACAAAAACTGTACGATTACTTTGGTCTGTAATTTAACTTTGCATATGTTGTACTTCACTGTTCCTGTACTGCAAATGGAGAACTCTTCCTTAAGAATAATTTTCTTGTAAAAAATACGGAAGGTTCTTGGAAGGCTTTGTATGCTTCTGCCTTTAGGAATAAAAATAAATAAATAAAAACCCAATACAAACAAACAAACAAAAAAAAGCACTCTATAGCTATTGTGTATTCTCTTTCCCACAGGTGGACTTCAGTAAGAGAAGACTGAATGTTCAGCCCACTGATAATTCCAATTAGTCATTAATTATAAAGGCCTCTTGCCTTGATCAGATTGACTCTTTGACTCAGACTCCTACAGTGGTCATATATACCAGTCTGTGGTAGTGGAGGCAGCTGGACTCTATGTTGGTAAGAAAGTGACAACAGACTCATTGCAAGTCTGGATTTCTTCTATGGAGGAATTTTACAGATTGTATGTTGCACTATCAATGGTGCCAAATTCATCTGTTGTCCTCAGCCATAGACACTGGAAAGGAAAGTAGTGCTATGCTCCTTTGGGAAGCATGCAATTGGACTATCAAGTCTGCTTAGTGGATGCATCAGTTTATTCCTGTGGCAAGCATTTTCTTTACAGACAAATGACCTCTAGGCTAGTTCTTTGAAACTAGATATTTTAAGGTGTTTAGACATCTAATACTCACTGACTCCAATGAATTTAGACCTATACCTTTAAAATTCTGACTCTTATCCATGTGAATATCAGTTAGGGCATGGCTTGCTCTTGTCCGGTCCCCAACCCCACTCGATCATCTTCCTCAGGGATTCAGCAGTGAAAAATGGTGGGTAAGAACAATGAAAAGTCACAGAATACATAGAAATGTTTGGTTAATTATGGAAAGTTTTCTTTTCCTCATAGCAAAAAGCTTCTGACTCCTCTGTCTCATTGGGTATCTTTTAGTGATCCCAAGACAGCATGATCATGTTGGCGTGACTTTTCTGCTGCAGTGATGCAGTGGCCTTATCTTGTCTAGAGCATTATGCTGATTAGAAAACATAGCTGGGGCAATTACACCAATCCTGTGGTTGGTATGTGACCTGGAAGTAAAATAAATACATTGGTATTATTTCAACTCCTTTTCTTGAGCATCATCTCTGTTAAAATCACCTTCAAACATGTCTTGATGAGTACTGCAACTCCGTACTTTGTAGATTCTAAATCAGGAGTAAAAAACAAAACTATATTTTCTGTGACAGGCTGACATGTGGGTGTCTCCACTGTGCCTCCTCCCTGTTTTGAAAAATTCACCAAGATTTGAGTTAGTGTGCTCTATAACAGCTAATCTTACTACACGCATTCTTACCCAAGTGTTTTCACCTACTTCTTCTACCTACTTTTGCATCTCACTTGTTGTGCCACTATATCATGTAATTATCATTTTGGTGGCTTTAAACTGGACTTTTGGAAAGACAGGCGAATTCCTCCTTTTGCACAAATAGGTATAGCTGTGCTGAGGTGTAATAAGCTAGGACCTTTCACAACAAATATTGATCTTACTCCAGCTTTTATTTTACCTGTTATGGCACTAAATATCTCAGGGCTGTTTGTTTGATAATCAGAAGTATGAGATTACACATGTGGACTTCAGTCAAAGTAATGAAGCCAGGTAAATAATTTGTCACTATTATTAATAATAACAGTTCCGGAGTCCCCTTCACTTCAGCAGAAATAAACACATATAAGTCCTCACAAAAAATACATTGCAACTTGAAAAATTGAAGACCAAGAGCAAGTTAGACTTCATATTGTAGATGAGTCAGGAAACACCAATGTGATATGATGTTTCTCCATGGTTTTGTATCAACATTAAGATGATTATCTTCATGGGATGCATTAAAATGTTGCACAGTTTGACAAACAGGCAAATACAGGGTAATTAAAGAAGCAACATTATGAAACTGGATAGCTTCTTACTCTGCTCTGACTTCCGATTTTTCTTTCCAAATAATGTCTTTTTATAGCCCCTGGTAACATAATAATGCGCAGTGATAAAAGAGAGTCAAGTTTCAGTTTAGCTTACAGGGTTCTTTTGCAAGTGTTGAAATTCAAAAGGAGTTTTTGCTGACTTGCAAAGCTCGGGCTGTAACTAGGTCCATTTTTCAATTAATTAGTGATTCACCTCATACAGCCAATTTAGTCATTATATTTGGGCACATATCTTTGGAGAAGTTCTCAAAAGTGGCTCAGTTACCACAGTTGCACTGACAAGAGTATCAAGTCTACCTTGCAATGACCAACAACAGGTTTAGGTGGTAACTTGAACATACAGATTCTGTGATCTGTGAATACAGTGTATTATAAAGTAAAAAGCCTATATTTGCTATGATGAGAATTAGATGAAAGAATGCATGCAGGGTTGCAAAAATCATGGTAATATTGTCATGCGGAGGACACTGTGACAATCCTCCTCCTGCTCCTGCCCTCTTCTGCTCTCACCCAGAGAAACCAGGTAGAACTTGTCTGCTATTGGATTGTGTTACCAAGTTAAGTGAGACGTTTGGTTAGATTCTTAAAACTTCAGCACAGGTTGGCCCGTACTTACATTTTCACAACAGGATTGGGTAATAGTTGTGGTATTTCTTGGCAGTGGCTAAGATTTAGGTGAAACATGGCAATTTTGATTAAATTCTATCAGAACTCTGGGACTGTTCAAATGGGGAAGTCAAATAAAAGTAAAATGTTTTAAATATTGCAATAGATATATATAAAATCTGTATGTATTTTTATGCAGAAGTGGCTTTGACATAAGTACTTTTCCGTACAGAAAACGTTACTATTCCTGTAGAGAACTGCCTCAAACCTCCAAGGTAAGCATGTCTCTGTGTGGAGAATACACTGCAAAGAATAGGTGGTAGATTTGGCAAGTCTCTTTTTTTTGTCTCTGCCTAACATAAACAGGATCCCACATGTGAGCTTTACTTCAGACCTCTCATAAATACAAAGCAGAGGAAATGTTCTCATGAACCCCTGCAAAGAGAAGCCATCAAACATCACCTCTGAGCTGTAAACCGGTATCATATGCTTCATGTAATGTGATGTATTCCTACTTGCAACTGTCCTTGTGCTGTCTGGATTTCATAAATCAGATCACAGAACAATAGAAAATTGACAGAGAAGGAGCCTGATAAACTGTCCAGTTCACCTTATTTCCACTGCCGCATGTTTTTGTCTGTTTTGTCAGCCCTTGTTTGAAACAGGCCAAGTGGTAAGGCTTCCATAATAGCCCTTATGATTTTATTCCATTGTTTAACTCATTTTCTTGGAATTTCCTCTTCTTGTACAGCTTCAAGTTGATCTGCTTTAATTTCATCCAATCATTTCTTGCAATATCCCCTCTGTACCAGGCATAAATATTTAATCTTTCACTTGAGATTTGAATCATTTCAACAACAGTCAAAAAGAATTGAACATTTGCATGGATAGCAGAAATATCCAGACTCATTATAGCTAAGGACAATGTGGATTTTGGAAAGGAGATAAAACCCTCGTTTAAAAAATTTGACCACACTTTCACTACCAGAAATTATAAAGGGACCTTCCTGAGTTCAGGCTGATGTTCTTCAGCTCTCCCTGTTCCCTGCGCCTGCTATGGGTCACCCCCCTGAGATGGTGTGCTTGGAGTATTCTGTGAATTTGGGGTCCAAAAGGACTTACTTCAAAGTCTGCTCCTGTCTAATAATTCCCGCATTCTTATGACACAGAAATGGGACTTTCACAGCAATGGGAAACATAGACCTTGTAAATTCGGCAGAGAGTAGTGGCCAATGGTACTAAACCCAGCTGGCGGCAGGTCACAAGTGGTGTTCCTCAGGGCTCCGTGCTGGGACTGTTTCTATTTAACATCTTTATTGATGATCTTGATGAGGACATAGAGTCTACAGTCAGTAAATTCACAGATGACACCAAGTGTGGTGACACGCGTGTGTCGATCTGCGTGAGGATAGGGAGGCTCTCCAGAGAGACTGGGATAGACTGGATCTCTGTGCCACTGCTAATGGTCTGAGTTTCAGCAAGGCCAAGTGCCAGGTCCTGCGCTTGGGCCACAACAACCCCATGCAACGCTACAGGCTTGGGGCAGTGTGGCTGGAGAGCTGTCTGGAGGAGAGGGACCTGGGGGTTATAACTGACAAGCAAATGAATATGAGTCAGCAGAGTGCCCAGCTGGCAAAGAAGGCCAATGGCATCCTGGTCAAGAGGAGGCTGAGGGGAGACCTCATCACTCTCTACAGCTCCCTGAAAGGACATTGCAGAGAGGCTGGTGCTGGGCTCTTCTCTCAGGTAATTAGTGACAGAACCAGAGGGAATGGCCTAAAGCTGAAACAAGGTAGGTTTAGACTGGACACTAGGAAAAAATTCTTCATGGAAAGAGTGGTGAGGTAGGAATGGGCTGCCCAGGGAGGTGGTTGAGTTGTCATCCCTGGATGTGTTTAAGCATCGCTTAGATGTGGTGTTGGGGGATATGGTCTAGGGGTGAACTTAGTGAAGGGTGAACTAGGGGTGAAGTGTGGGGTTAATGGTTGGACACGATGATCCCAAGGGTCTTTTCCAACCTAAATGGTTCTGTGATTCTGTGTGATTCTGTGATCACCAGTAACCCTTAATTGCTGTAGCTGGATTCAGGGGAAAGAAAGCAGGGGAAAGCTTTTACAGGCCATTCTGTCTTTCTTTAATAATTTCCCCTGCTTAGATACATGAACATTTGCTATTATTCATACCTGTTTTTAAAGGTCTGCACTAACGTAACTTCAATCTCCTGTCAGCTGAAGCCAAAGCATTACATGTGCTTGCTCACTACTCTGAGCGATAGAAACTTGTGGTGTCTTACCACACTTGAAATTCTTCCCCACTCTCCACAGTCCCTAATAATATCCTGGACATGTACCTTCATCTATATTCATGAGAGTGCAGATGCAGCCAAATTAGTGGCAGCAAAGCACATTTTACACTGTAGAAAATACAATCTGTCTTCTTTTTGATTTTTTTTTTTTTTAATAAAAAAAGTTGTGGTGTTTTTTTTTTAAATCAGACAGTAAGATTTAAATTCAGCACCACCCGTTGCAAGAGTCTGTTTAAAAATGCACAGCTGGCTTGATGATGAGTGACAAATCAAAAGTCAGAGTGAAACTTCCCAATCATCTGAGCCCTTGCCACCCGATTAGCAGAAGAAAAACAGGGCAGATGGAGGGAGACGCAGCAGTTCGGAGGGAACAGATGGCCACTACGAACTTGATATATGAAATTAATAACACTTTCTCAAATACAATTAGTAGCAGGAATACATTACCTGAATTTTCATAACTGTGAGCAAGCTGACATTAAATGATTTTTTTCAGATTAACAGTCAATATAGCATTGATATTTGTAGAGAAATAAAAAATTATATGGAAAGTCATAAGGACCTTTTTGCTTTTTGTGCCATAACTGATTATGACTGCCCAGCTGCACAAAGCCTGCATGACTCTATAGTTTGTAACTCCCCAGATATGTGCTTTTATGATTAACTCATGGATTTCTTACACCAAAGAGAGGCACCGTGAGGTTTCGCATAGATTCTGACTGTGTCATGAGAATCTGTATTATGGTGAAATTTTCTTCTGTCTTTATCACCAAGGTTTTGTATAAATTTGGAATACAATTTTCAGAAATGAAGACTGGAATACTAAACTGAGATGTCTTAATATGTCCTGACTTCCTGTGTTTCAACACCTTCTGAAAATCAGGTCTATTAAATTTGTTTTTAATTGGACATCCAAAATAATTAGTCTGCTTTGAGAATGCTGATTCCTGCTTTTATAGATAGTGTGTACAGAGGGGACAGGATTCAGAACAAGAACAAGGAAAAATATGTAACACATTTCAAAGCCCAGCTCATGGCTTGGGAAGAAACAACATTACAACACTGCACATACGCCAGCTCAGTGGATTGCACTGATGTACTCCGCCTGGGTGGGTGGATGACAAGGATCTTGCCTGGTTCCCTACAAGCCCTGGAATACCTAGAAGAGTGATGTAGTAGGTGTTTCTTTAATCCCATCTATTGCCAGCTTTTCATAAACCAGTGGTGCCAGAATCAGTTGAGAGGTCATTTTCTCAGCTAAGAGGAAAGTGTTAAAAAGAGAATTAATAAAAACAAATACTTTCCTAAGTCAACAAAAGTAAAAATTACTGTTTTCAAGCTAAAATTGGCCTTTTCAGTGTGCGCACATATATATGTGCATGCACACACCAAAGAGAGCTTTTTTTTTCCTTTATAAGAAATTATTTACTGCAATGAAACCACTGTCACCGGAGAACCTTAAATTTGGAGTTGGATCATGTTGTTGTTCTTATTGGCTTATCAAGCTGAAGTTCAGATGTATGAAAAGGACATTCTGGAAAAGCCAAGATGGAATTGGAAGCACAAGAGTTGCATTCGAAACATTTCCCTGAGATGGTATGAAATAAACAATGGCATTTTTAGTCTACCTGAATTAAACTGTTTGTTCTGCGTAGAACTCTCTTGAAAGGCCTAACGGAACCTTTTAAACATTTCCTACCTGATACCTGGGATGATAAAGAAGTGCAGTTGAGGTTCTTCCTTTCCCTGGCACACAACAGTCAATTTTTTCTCCTTTCCTCTCTGTTTTGTTATTTTCTTTATTGTCGTTTCCCCAGCCATAGCCGACAGATGCAAATGTAATTTGTTTATGAATCACAGCACATATTTATGTGAATATACCATATGAATATGCTTGCAGTATGATTTCAGCTGGGTGAATACTGCAAAAGATGATTTGCAAACACTGTTATGAATAAAGGGCGTGATACAAAGCTCATTGTGATCCATGGGATGACTCCTGTTGGCTTCCAAGAGTCTGGCTCAAGCTCCAAGCTAAGACTTTCCATTCAAAGGAATTCTTGCGTGCCAGTTGTCTGGTGTTCGTGTTTATCCAGACAGAGCTTTATTCTTGCAAATACTGTGGAGAAGCTTCTAGTTGCGGTAATGCACATTCCTGTACAAATATATGAATTTTATCTATGACTATATATGGTCATATGGAAGTGTTATCAACACAAGAATCTATGAGTAATCATTATTAATAACGTATACAGCAATGAACTATGGAGAGTTCAGGAGTCATAGACATATGCATTTTATTTTGTTTTTTAAACAAAGATTTTTCTCTCCCAAACACAGCTGCAAGAATAGGAGGCAGCAGAACTGCATCTATAGCAAACAGGTAGAGCTTGGCTTCATGCTTCCTGAAGTCAGCAGTACATTTCCCACTGACTTCAACAAAGCCAGCATCAAGGTCATTCTCAGCACTGTAACTTATAAAAAGTGTTGAAAATAGAAATGAAATTGTGCTTTAGGTTTCAGAGTTTTTAAGTGTTTCCTGATTCCTTTAAATTTCAACTCTGTAAGGTGTAATTTCAATGGAAGTTGAACTCACAGGACCTTAAAGAATTGGGCCACTGCCAAAGGGCATAGCTGTTAATCAGTCTTGTATTCATGGACAATGTCTATTGTCTTTACTCAGATAAGCAGGATTTGGCCACAAGTGCCATTTCTCACACCAGACATACAGCAATATGATTAGTGTCAGACTCTAATGAACACTAATGAGAAAAAGTGCTCCAACAACAGAATGAAAATGTGTTTTAGTGCAAAAGTTAAAGCATCTTTTTTTGGATTCCCACTCCCAACATTTAAGTTGCAGAATTTGGTCATGTTTATTCTTCATTTCTAGAAACTCCTTACAAATGCCTTCAGTCTTGTCTTTTTCACTTCCTTGCATGGCAGAAAATATCTACAGATGACGATACAAACTGGCACCAAACAAAATCTTTCTATGTAGTTAAACTTCTGCTGTTCGCTTGACTCAGTGACCCAGAGGTATTGTCCAGAATTGCATTAACCAGTTCCAGGCAGTGGAGACAAAAATTCCTTTCATTCATCAACAGATAAGGAGTTTTGACAACTCGCCCTTGGGAGCAAGACAGGGAAAAAAACAAACCAAGAGGAGATTACAATGTAATAATGCAAAAAGCACAGCCAAAGAGCCAAAGGAAGACTGAAGGAAGCTGTAGGGCTGCCTGAGCGGACAGGGAGAATGCTATCAGAATTGAACAAGAGAAAATCCAGATCCCCCTTACACTCCTCTACCTGTTTCTTCTCAATGTCACTATCAGTGCACAAAGTGATATAAAACAGATCCAACAAGTATTCCAGTAACTCCTCAGGACCACCAGGGCACAACCAAAAACATTCAGGGCTTGACACTTAACCAAGGCAACATGCCAAGCTTATCACATGTGAAAAAGCCTTGTAGAGGAAAATAATCATCTTCATGTTCACAGGGTCTGAGTGTTAACTCTCCAAAGAGTATCCTGTATTTTCCACTCTTTTGACTATTGCAGCTGAGGGGGTTATTTGCATGGAAATTCAAACATCTGAACAGATTTCTGTTAACTACAGAGCATGGGAAGGAGACAGAGATTACTCTTTTACATCACAGCACTGATTAGAGACAGGGCACTTTGTTGTTACTGCAGAGGCTTGGGTGGTAAAATGTCCTGAAGCATGGCTGACTTTCTCTGTGATTCAGAAATCACTCAAGGAACTGAGCAGAGGACAGAAGTTCCACTTTCTCACAGCCTTCAGAGTCTAAATTTTTTTTTTTTTTTTTTTTTCCAGTGGAACAGAGTGAGGGAAAAAAAAATGTTTCAAAAACATTATAAAAATGGCTTGTATCAACAAGTTGTAGTGGCTCCAGACCAGGGACGGGTCAGCCTACCCAGCGGACTGCCAGTATTTGTTTCATATCTTTCTCCACCTCTTATGCCTGGAGCCTCCAGGTCCAATGCCAATACATTTTGTAATGACACCTTCCTGAAAATGATCTTTTTAGTGCCTAACATGTTTTCTGTGAGGAAGTGGAGGGCTAGCCATAAACAAGGATGACTCAAATTCAAGTTCATGTTCTGCCAGATTCAGGATATGGAAGATGAGACTCTGCTCTTGCCTGTAGGACTTTCCCTTTGTTCCCCTCTCCCCAGATCACCCAGAGCAGTCGCACACAGAGAGCTCTGGTGTAGCTCAATGGTACTCCACTATTGTTACTGCTAAACATGAAGGAATGAAGCTTGTTGCCAAACCTTTTGTAGAAGTAAATCAGGGCAAACTTTAAGTTTAGCACACAACATTATTTGAAGGTAGCATGCAGGTCATTTGCACCTGAAGGTGTGTGACCCCATGCAATGCTGAAGGCCTCACAAGTAAGTGTTAGGTATTAATATATATTAATTACAAATATGATACACACACACATGCAACCATTCAAGAAAATATCACTAATATTAATTGCATGCTTCCAAATGTATCAAAATTGTGCCTTCCTTTCTTCCATTGAACTCTACTTTATTCCTCCTCTTTAGATTAAGTTCCCTCCCAATATAATTCAGAATTCCCCTTTACTTTCTTTTGAGTGGGGTTTGGATTCTCTGAAACACCATGTATGTGCTGAGTACTTGCTGAACACTCAACACTTTTCAACGCCATGACACTCAGATCCACAGAGTATTGGAAAAATCATGATCATTAGGAAGAAAATTCAGAAATACTGTTCAAAGAGACAAGTTTTTTGCACCCCAACCTGCATTTTGACTGGGCAAGTGAAAGAGGTGTAGACAAAGGTGAGCACAGCATTTGCATGTTCTCACAGAAAAATTTCATGACGCTCCTTTCTGAGGGGATGTGGGAATTGCATACATTACTTCTACCTGATGCTGGAGGGACATTGAAATATTCATTTAATCATCATCTAACATCAGCAGATTTCAGAGCATAAACTTTTAATTTCTCACTGGAATCAAATGGAATGACACTGACAGCTACAAATAAAAGGCACACAGATTCACAAGCTGCCCCCGCTAAAAACATCAATTGCTTCAAAGGAATTCTTGATGTTGTCAGATAAAAAAAATTAAAAAAAAAAAAAAGGGAGAAATCCTACACTCTTGTTGAAGAGGATGTTTATGAGCAATAGGAATGAGGAGCTGAGGATGAGGATCCAGTAGGATTAATGGCTTGGTTACTACACATCTCCATGACATAGGTAAAATGCATTTATGAAACATTGTTGATCTTTTCCTGTGGTGAAAGACAGCATTAGTTAGGAAACACTTACTTAACCTTGACTGTGCTATTTGCCTTACCAATCTATTAGAAAGACTCCACATGCTGAGGGCAGTGTGATGGCTTTGTAAGAGGTCACCTTGGTCTGTGCCCCACATCATGTAGCCTCTAAGCTAAAGAGCAACAGCTGGAGACTGAAACAGGCACAGAGAAATAGATGTATTTTTTACGTATGTCTTATGCTGTGGGTTTGAAATGATACATTATGTAGTAAATAAACACCATGGTTCTTACAGGTAGTCAACAAACAATGACACTGATGGTTCTGCAGGTGAGAAGCAAAAGGTACTAATTCTGTGCTTGGTTGCTTTGTATAAAATCATGGCTTAGTAAGAGAAAGCCTTTTCTTTGTCTTTCAGGAGGAATAAATAATCAGACTGACAGCTTCTGACAGAACTTCCTAACTCTTTCCAGCCAGTAAAAATGTTACCTGGTGTCCTTTTGCCTAATTGCTCTTTCTGGGGTTTCTGTGGATGGTGAGTTAGCCACTCATGGAGCACTCCTTTGCCTGGAGCTAATAAGAGGTTCCCTCTTCTGACCTTACGCTTTCTCTCCTTCCCTCCCCAATGAACTTGCTTTCCCATGTTCTAGTTTCCTGGCCCATCTGCTGCCCTCCTACACGTGGCAGAGGGCAACAGATGGGTGATAATCATGCGGAAAAAGGCAAATGGAGGCCATGTGGAGGGGAAATGCAGCTCCATGGCATCGTGCCCTGGCAACACAAAGCCACCACTAGTCATCTACCGCACACACACTGCGAATCCGTCAGTGACAAGTAAGGCATGTGGCTGGTTGGAGTAGGAACAGTTTGGGGCACTGCCAGTGCTGGGTGGCTGGTTTCCACTGGTAAACATTGTCATTTATGCTACAGCACTCCTCAGGTGTAAGTAAAGCACACCTTGTCCACCTCTTCAAGACAGGCTCATTCTCCATTTTTATATGAGGGCAAGTGATGTTTCATGCTGCCCCATCTAGTGCTCTTTTGTGACACAGACACAGAGCTAAATGATGGGGTAGGGTCAGTGAGCTCTGATGCTGGGTGGAGGGAGACATGCACATAGCAACAACCAAAGGGTTTCCACAGGTTTAAATCCTGTAGGTTTGTCCTTGAGTGCACAGCAGCTCATCTACTTCTGGCAACAACTCGCTGGGCCATGTAAAGTCACCAGCAGCATGTGACAGAAGGGATGGACTTGACAGTGTCAGTCAGTCACAGGGTGACTATGAGCTAACAAGATGAGAATGAAGAAAAACAATTACAAAAAGAAGAGGTAAATATGGTATGAGGACATTATTATGTTTCCAGCAGAGGAAGTGTTAATGCATATATATAGGAGAGATCTCACTGGTAAGTTGTTGGATGGCTACCTTAAGAAGGCAAATAAGAAGAGCACAGAGAAGACTTGCTCGTATGGTACATTGGTGTCTTGCAACACAAAGGCCTTGGACTTGATAGCTTTAAGGTTTCTTTCCAGTGGAACATAATTCACATCTGTAGGAAATATATGTAAAATCAACTGTTCTTGCTAGTGAAGAGTAACTTTCTGAAATAAATGAAGGCTAGCTAAGATATGGCCCCATCAATCAAATAAACTATTAAACTTCTTAAAATATTTGAATTGCTTAAATAGCTGTACAACCTTACACTAGATCCAGAAATATTAACAAATGACCTTTGACATTGTTCACAAATTTCTTTAGCAAGTGTAATTATGTAATTATTTTTTAGCTCTGAAACAATATGTAGTATATACCATTTGTTAGCCAGCAAATTGGAATACAATATACAGGTGGGATAAATATGTTGTGCGGTTGTACATGCTGTACTACTGTATGTTTGAAAAACCAAATGATCAGAGAAGTTTAATCTGACGCCTTCCATCCCTGGAACAGTCAGAGGATAATATAAATACTGCTAGATCAGATAGGCAACATCAGCCGGAAAAACAAGTAAAAGCTCTTGACTCTTAGGACAGTGTATGAAACCTTCAGAACTTTTCTTGTTCTTAAACAGTATTTTTACTAACCTAGAACCAGAACTTGTTCATATTTCTACCTTATACACATATATACACTGTACTTGAAGGGTTCATTTCATTGCTTCTTCCCTCATGCTTCTTCATACTTACCTCTCAGTTAACAGACTTTTAATACCAGGATTTGGGCAGTAAAGGAGATGTTTCAAGGGGATTTCAGGAATATGGTTTCAAAATTATTCTCTCAAAGGACTTGGATCTACAGCACATAAGTAATATTATGGTTCCCAGATAGTTTCTGCCTGGAGTGAGATGCTCTGAAATGAAGTCATGAAATAGAAATTATATAAAATGAGCCAGTGGAAGGAAAATACATATGGAGGCTAACGGCAATTGATTATATGATTAGTTATGACATAACTATCAGCTAGTCCAAAAGATCTGCTTGTTCCATAAGTCCATTTTATAATAACTAGTACCAATAGGATCTCACCACTGCCTTATGCATAATTAAAACAAGGATAAGCAGTACCAGTCTAGAACGTTTTTGGTGGTTTGACAAGGTAAAACTGATTTTATTTTTGCTATCCAGTTTCCTTGCCAATCATTTCTTGTCCAGAAAGGAAACCCTTTGCATTCCAGATTATTTTCCAAGAATAACAGCTTCAGATGTTTAGTTGGGCTGGAACTAACTTAGAGATGTTGGCCACCTGTATGTAGAAAAATTCAGCATTCTTACAGATGGAAGTTCTAAGCTATGATGCAGAGAAACAAAAATCTTTTTGGGTGCAGAGAATGAAGTAGGAAAAATATAGACACAAACCTGTGGATGCTGAAAAGCTGCTAGCAGAGGAATTTTCCTAGGTTCTCACAATATTCGGTGAGAATCCTGCCTTTCTCACACGTGTTATGAGAAACAGTAGGATGGTTTTTGTAAACTAGACTAACATGTGGTGTTTTGCTAAGTTCTGTTTATGGTACATTGGAAAAATATTTTGAAATAGGTGCTGTAGGACTTTAGCCAATCACCCTAGGAGATGGGTGATCACTGACCAATTGCCCTACGGGGCTAGGGGATAGAAAACGGGGTTGTAAATTAATAAAGTTGCTTCTTTTGCCTGCTCTTGCTGAATTTATATGTTGCTGCATCCTTCCGCTCCTGGCATAAACAGCGACACAAACCCAATTCTTTGTGGACATTTTTGAGTACAGGGTAGACGAAACAGAGTAAAAATATATAAATTTTCCCATTTTATTTCATAACAAATAGTGAAAGCATCATATCTTGAATGCTGTAGAAATGTATAAAACACTATTGATTACCTTAAAAGGAACTGCCTTGTGGTAGGAAAAAGATGGATAAGATTCTTTATAAGCTCTTGAAGATGAGTGTCCTATAAAACTAAAAATTTGCAGGGTGTATATGGTAGTTCTTATAATCAAAAAGGTCTTTCAGCAAATGAATTTTGATGTGTGAAAATGACTCCTAGGGTCTTTGTCACAGTGCAGTGTATTTGAGAAAATTGCTGCCACAGATTTATTCTTTTTTTTTGTGGTTTAACAGTAACACGACTGGCCTCTGACTTTGTAAATCTAATGGAATTCTCAGGGCTAATGAATGATACCAATCCTCCCTTGCTGTCTCCTTGTCTTACTCCCACACACATACAAATGCACCCTAGGTTTGTGCAAAAGACTCCACTTATGGTGATGTTAATGAGAAATGTCCAGGCAGAGCTCCATACCAGCAGCACACAAACACCAAAGAAATGCTTAGAGGATTTAGGAGACTCACTCTCCAGAAAAAGCATAGTCTAACCACCCACAGTAAGGAACACACTTATCACAAAGTTGCATATGGTAATCAAAAAGTGCAAGTGAGTAGAAGACACACTGAGGGGAAAATAAATTCTAAAGAGAAAAGCAAGTAACAAATCAGAAATGTTCTCAAGCTCCATAACCCACATGTGAGAGGAGAGAAAGGACCTTGGTTTGGTGAGTGACCTTAACATGTCTGCTGAGAGAAAGATTTTCATGGCAATCTTGCAAGGTAAAGCTCCTGTGGGAGGTGTCTGAGTCCTTTTTTTTTTCCACCAGGCTGGAAATGTCACACCTTATGTGATGATTTTGCTTGTTTACTTTTTCCTTATGGGTCACACCACAGAGACAAGCCATGGAGGAAGGAAAGGAAGGATGAAGGAGCAATGGGAAACCCCCAGCTGCAAGCCACCCCATTGGAGATCTTGCCCTCATCATCCAACAGATTTCCAGTTATCTTCCAAAGTACATCCACAAGGTGATCTATGATAAGTGCCAGCCCACAAAGGGCAAGGTCATCTGAGCACGGCTTTGCCCTTGCACTTAGACTCTTGTGCAAACACCCAGGTCAGGTAGGGCTCCTTCAACAGCCCTTTCCCACTGTGGTGGTACCTGCTGGATTTATCACCTTGGGATTTATATATTCTGCCACAAAGGAGACTCAGTCTTGTACAGGATCATTTACAGGTCCTCAGACACTTTAGTTGCAAACAGTAGTGAAAGCTGAGGATGCCTTTAGTGGCTCTGAAGTTTTGGGTAGGGATATCATCCTGCTTGGCAAGGAATTCCTGGGGAGGGGTGTCATTTCCAGCTCTGTTTTCTCCTATCCCTTAATGCTGTCCAAATTCATTAAAACACCTGAAGAAAATCATGTACTTCAGGAGGCAATATAAAAGGAAACCTGCCTGCTGTAGCCAGTGAGAAAATAGAGCAGGCGTGTGCTTACAAAAGCAAAAGAAAGCTTACAAAAGGCAAAACAAATTACAAATAAATACATGCTTAGAGGAAAAAGCAGCACACCTCTTCTGAGACACCAGGCTAGAACACAACCCTCGCAGCATGATTCAGCCTGGTGGCCATTAATCAAGGTACTTCTTATTCTTTTCTTCTCTTTTCCTCCTCCTGCTCCTCCTCCCCATACTTTTCCCTTAGAGCACTTCTGTAATAACCATTTACTTTAAGTTCCAGAAAAAAAAGTTTATATAGTGCAGGGAAATTAGATTTGCAAATTCAATCAGTTCTATATCCAGGAAAAGTAGATAATAATGATTGTACAGCCAAGAGATACCATTGACTTACTGCAGCTAATCCATTCTAATAATGCTGGTCTCTTCCCAGATCAAAGGAAAGGTTGGGTAATTATATTTTTTCTATTCATACAATTACATTTTGTTTGCAAGTTTCTAGAGGTTCAGTTTGCAAAGGCTTTAGAGGAAGTTCTCTGTGCCTTACTTGCCCACTGTTTCTGAGATTGCATTAGGCAAACTGTCCATGTGATGAGATTATCTTGTCTTTTATGTAATGCTCATGCAAAAGTCCCATGAATGGTCTGTGCATTTGATATGCCTAAACTCTAAAATCATCATCTTTGATGGCAGAGCAAACTCAAGGTGTTTCAATATTTTCATAGCACATACTTGAGAAGGGTCAGGGCACTCCTGTCACAGGAAGAATGGTTCAAAGGAATCAAACTGGGATGGAGACCAGCATCAGAGTGTTGGTCTGCTTGGTCCTTTCTGCTGCCGAGATCACAGCAGGGGCAGCTGATGACTCCGCAAGGAGCTGAAACCGGATGCACCCCAACTCTTCCTTCCCTGGCAGCAGCAGCAAACCCAACTGTGAACTTGGCTATGGGACAGTTAAGGATAGATTGCTTTCCTGAATATAAATATCCTGGGAATTCTCCTAAATCCATAATGTCACTTTGACCACTGGTAGAGATATAACCTGAAGGTCTAAGGTTTGAAATATGAATGAAAAGTTATATATAAAAGCACATAAGAAAACAAAGTGGAAAAAAAACCCCAAAAAAACAAAAAAACAAAAAAAAAAAAAAAACCCAAAACAAAACAAAAAAAACCCCAAAAAACCCCCAAACCAGCAGCACAATTCCGTAAATATTGTTTACCAAACAAAATGTACAAACTTTATCATGATATAGTGATCTTCATTTGCCTGGAGATATCACTTCTACTGCTGCTTATGATGCCTTACACATTTTTAGAAACTCCTATATTTAGTTCTGTCTTAGGAAAGAAGTGATACCTAAAATAAAGGAAGTAAAAGGGCATAAATAGCCTAACTGGATTTACTGGAGTGGGCTATTACTTTAGTAGGACCCCTACAGGGCAAAACCTTCCCTTTCATATGAAGTGTAAACTCTAGTCCTCTGAATACAGCTTCACAACCTAGGCTCTGAATTTGTTTCGGTGATTTTGCTTCTGTGTCAAACTCACAAAAATTTTCCACATTAATTTCAGATGTGAATGAAATCTCCTAGAAACATGGTTAATAAAACCTGATAGTAGCTTTATGATTCTCTTAGCTGCTGGGAAAACCTACTGTTGAACAGAGAGGAAGAATATGAAAAATCATAGAAGCCTCTCAAGCCCCATATCATTAGCAGATTTAACTCTTGCAGAAGTGTTTCTAAGGGTGTCATTTTGGTCCCTGAGAAGCACTCACACACATCCTCACCACAGCATGAATCATTTGTACACACAACTCCCACCTCTACTAGTAGGAAGGTCCACATCACTTCCCTCAGACACATAACTCAAAGTATACTCCACAGCTTCCCTCCCAAGAGCAGAAGATAATATTGAACTCTGTACACAGGGAAATGCTTGTAGCTGGTTATTTAAGTGCTTCTCTGCCTTTCAGGAAACAAAACTGGAGCTGATGGAGTACAGTGTACTTCAGGATTTTCTTGTTTCCTCTTTCCTTTCAGTTCATTCCTCTTTTAAACTTAGAAAGTACAAAATAATTATCCCAGGAGAATGTTATGTCTGTGTAATTTTTCCCACTGTATCGATAATTACTGTATTTCACATGCCCCTTTTAATTACATAATGCCTGAGATTAAAATTCAACAGCCTCTCTTAAAGAGAAAGTGCTTTAATAACTGGAGTGCTGCTCCTGTAAATTGGCATCTGAAAGACAGGCTAAAAAAGGGACATAAATACTAACATTCCCCATCCTTCTTAACTGACTGCAATGCCAATGAGCTGCACCAACTCTTTACACAGACCTCCCACATTCTTGATAGGATGTTTTCTAGCAGAGTGATCCACAAATATTATCATTCAATGACAATACAGTTTCATCAAGGTACGTCTCAATCCACAGGATACAAGCCCCACACAACAGACGGAAAATTTGGCGCAGTGATGCGCACACTGCGTGTGTTACTTACTGGTTATTGCAGTGGTCATACCGAGTCCCGTATGGCGTTACATTAACGAATGGCATGCAAGCACCTTCTGTTGAAACATCTGCGACAGGGAAATTTCAGGCATTTTTCCAGATATTTTTTGTGCTCTGGACCAAATTTTCATTAGGGCTATAAAACCTGGCAGGCAGCATTGTTGTGTATGATTTTTTAATAAACTGGGACATGCCTTTGTTAGGGAAGTGAAGAAAAGGGCTCTTTAGAGACTTCTTCCTATTACAAAAAGTTCAGAAAACAGATGATAGCTCACTAAAGAGCATCTCCTAACTTTTTTTTCCCCATGTAGGTTTTGGGTTTTTTTTTTTTCATCTCTCAGATTAAATGATTCCAACAGTGGCATTACTTGAGAATGTATTCAAAGAGAGAGCACACAACTAACATAGACTTTTAGCATCTTTTTGATGCATGCTGCCAGAAATCTCACAAAGGGTTTTCTCTTACTTAACAGACAAGGTCCCTCAGAAAAAAAAAAAGAAAGCTAAGTAAATGGGCATGTGCAGATCTGATGTCATACACATGCAAGCCTAGCACATAGTTTTACTGTTTTTTTCTTTTATTTTTCAGAAACACCCCATCACCTACTCTCCCTTCTTCACTCCCCTGCAAGACAACAGCCACCAGACACAAATCGAAGTTCCATTTTGCAATTCTCACTGACACACTATGAACACTAATACAGAACAAACATGCTTGGCAGTAAATATGTACATTATCATTATGTAAATAGGTGCGTTATCATTATAGCAAAATGATGATGTTCTTCGCTAAGTTTATATTCCCTTTCCAAGAATATTACGCAGTTCGAAGTATAATTTCCATTATGCCACTGGGGCTAGAAAAATACTTTAGTTCAACAATAATTAGTACACTGTATATAACAAAATATTTACCATGTATAAAGATGATGTGCAATCCTAAATCTTTTTTAGACAAACAAACAAATGCATTTTCACATGGTACGGTTCAGCCTGAGCAACCAACAGAAGCAGTTTCTGGTTAATATCTGTTCTCCTAAGCAAGGCAAGCATCACATGATGACATTTTATAACAACACAACCACTAGCAGCAGTAATAATATTTTATATTGTATGAGGTGAATGATCTACTGTTAGTGTGAATGAGACTTCATTTCTGAATCTTAAACAAACTAGAAATGAGTGCATGTTACAGGCTGTTTGGCAGTGTTACAGTGTTTACATAAATTCCATTGCTCTCATATAGGTATGTATATCAGCACTACAAAACTGAAATCCTTAGGTTTTATTAATCCAAAAATTTCTTGTGCTCGAAGATCAAGGCAAGGACAATTCCTAAGTCAAGCAGCTCTAAGTATACTAAGTAGATACCTGCATATCTCATGTGAGCACCTGAAAATTCTAGATATGTCCTATAAGACAGAGCTATAAACAGTGCTGACTTCTTGCAACAAAAAAAAAAAAAAAAAGAAAAAAAAAAAAAAAGAGAAACACTGGCATAAGTAAAATTGGATGAAAGTGTTAATTTTTTCACTGTTTCTTTTGAGGTACGGCAATGTACATACTTGTCTCCCATTTTCTCTGAAAAAAAATGGATTAATTCTTTACAAGTATGCAAATGGGTTCAAAATGTCTTCAGTTTCTTCTTTCACTTTCTTTTGAATGCTGCTTTGAACTGAAAAATCAATTTCCAGAAAGGAAGATACGCCAATTAGAATGAAAAAAAAAAAAAAAAAAAAAAAAAA